>CM033712.1:16222576-16822576 GCA_019671005.1 Hibiscus mutabilis | reverse complement strand
AAAGCTTGTGGATCATGTAAGATTTCTTGTAGACTTGTTGATGCCTTGAGATATGTGATCTAAGTACTCTAGCTAGTGTAGGCTAGATAATAACTCATAGATAGTGAAAGCCTTATTTATGCTCTCTAAGCTATATCTATCTTGCATGCTTATTTTATGATAATCACGATTTGTGGTAGAGTAGAAATGTACTACTGAGCTTCGTTAGCTCAACATGCGGATGTGTGGTTTTTTCGTGCGTAGGTTGACAAATCATCTTTTGGAGGAGCACATCGCCGAATTTCCCCAACACCGCAGTTGCTTCAGAGTACAATACTTGTTTTAGTTTGGGCTAATATATTCATAGGACCTTACCATTATCGAGTCTGTAACTCTATTTTGAAGTATTATTTTGTTATACGGTGTTTTATACTTGGAGCTCATGTTTTGTAAACTTAGTTAAATGCTTATTTAATTTCATGAATCTGATGATGTTTAATGCTTTTAAATGATGGCTAAACTTATGGTTTTTAAATGGAATTTTCGATGGGTCGGTTTTGGGTGACCCAAATGTAATACTTTGGATCGGGATGGTGTTACAGGCCTCAACAAATAAACGGTTTCAATTTTGTTATTGATATTTCGAATTATTGAGTGTATTCTGTTCGGTTTATTAATAAAAATCAATATTTGATTTATTGTTTATTATTTTTTGGATTATTAATGCTCTTTTCTAACAATCTTAAAACAGATTCTGAGTTTTAATCCAAGAAGATTACATATCGTCGTGACCAACAAGATTTGGGTTCAGCAAGCAACATTGGCAGCAGATTTATTTCATTTTAATAGCATTTAATTTGCATACCATATTACTGTTTTGGTTGTGCACCTAATTTGCTTGTTCTTGCGTGATTGTCTCACGTTTAATAGCTTTTATTGCATGTTTATGGCCCATCGAATATGGCTATTAAATGCCGACCTTGAATTATTCTTGTTATTAATAAGCAGATACATGTAGGGGTGTTTATGGACGGTTAACCGTACCGGCAAAACTTATCGGTTCGGTTACCAAAAGTTTCGGTATGACATTTAATGAATTGTTATCGTCTCGTTTAAACCGGTTACCGCCTAAACGGTTAACCGCTTTATTCGGTACGGTTACTCGATTAACCATGAACCGTTTTATATATTTATTACTACTAAATTTAATTGTTTTAGAAAATCAACCAAATAAAGTTTTTAATATTTATATTTAAAAAGTCAAAGTTTAAAACAATTAAAAGTGTAGAAAATTATATTAATTACATAAATATTAGTAATAATTAATAATTTATATTAATTACACAATTATTTGTATAATCAATAATGTGATATCATTATAATTTAATATCATTATAGTTTTTTAAAGGAAAAGAATTTTGTTAAAATCTCATCTGCCGTTTGAGTCAATCAAAATCGAGACAAGAACACCGAAAGAGGAAAAAGTCATCTAAATTTATTTCATTTCACGATCACAATAACATGAACACGAGCTCAATAGGGTTGTTCAAGAGCAAATGTAAATAAAACAAAGGCACGGCATTATGATCCGTAAAAGGAGCTGGAAGATCAAACCAATGCCCCAAGACACAAACTGCCTGCAACCACACTGAAAAACTCAACAAAAACAAAAGGATGCAACACATATCCCATTATATCTCAATACTAGAATAGATGCACGTTCGAATAGACGTTCAATACACGTTTGATTATTACTAATAATTTAATATCATCATAAAATATAGTTTAAGTATGATAATTACACATATATTAGTAATAATCAATAATTTAATATTAATATAAAAATAATTTTAAAATTTCTTATCGGTTTTTTCAGTTAACCGTTTAGCGAAAAACTGTTCCTGTTTAACCACTAATTTTATTGGTACGATTATCGTACCGTTTCAACTAATTTTTACCTGTACAGTTAACTACCATTTAGTTCGGTTTTTTCAGTTTTTCGATACGGTACATCGATTCGGGGTTTTATGAACACCCCTAGATACACGTTTCAAATTCTTTTTCATGACAATCAGATTACTCATATCCGATGTTTGTATAAATTTTTACAAAGAAGTTGCAAGGTGATATTGTATCCAACGACAAACTTATAAGCAAGGAGGAGTTATACTGCACTGAAAATTGGTAACGACCATTTAATTCTCTCTAAAATTTTGGCCACCAAAATTAAATCATTAATTGTGGTAAGATTTCGCTCATACTGAATTTCATATTTTGACTTAATAATTATTATTAATTATGATAATTATTTATTAATTGTGATAATTATTATTTCTTTTTCTACTAATAATTTCTTTTGAGAAAATTATTGAGACGAACAGGATTCCTACGGGAAATTTCCATCAGTTTTGGAAACTAAGATCTCGTAAATAATTCGCTTCAGGATTTAATTCCTTCCGTTTTAACAGGTTTACACGATCTCTCTTTCAAATAAGAAACAATCTGAATAAATTTATTTATTAAAATTTATTGTGGATAAATCTATTTAAACAGAAATTGTCATTGGAAGTAACATTGGCTACTGATTTTGTTTCATAATTATAATTCTGTTGGATAACAAAACTGAAATAATCTGAATTATTTTTCTAGTTATTATAAAATTATTGTTAATTATGGGAAATATTCTTAAACAGATAATTGGAAATCCTTTTGAAAGTGCATGTCTAGAATTAGTTTCTTGAAAGACTTGGTATTTAAGTGTGCCTAGTGCACCTCCTCTCTTTCATGCTAACCTACCTAGTGCATTGTTCATTATTGAGATTTCTCGTATACCGTGTGAACATTGTGACTATGAGTCATGATAGAAGTGCAACAAAAAGGCTCGACAAAGCTTTCAACCCTAATATTGCCAAGGCAAACATGATGGGAGTCAATAAGGACTTCAAAAGAGGCATAATAAACGAAGTCAATGACGTGGAAGAAATTTTCAAGCAAGTATCCAATATGGATGTATGTGTTGTAGTTTCTGAAATTAACGTGGTTAACTCAGATCCAAGAGAATGGTGGCTTGATACTGGTGCCGCACATCACATCTGTAGTGACAATGACTCATTCGTTGAGTTGGTTCCTAGTGAGAACGAGGAGAAACTCAACATGGGCAATGATGCAACTTTCAAGATCAAGGGGAAGGGAACTATAGTTTTGAAGATGATTTCGGGCAAAGAGCTGAAGCTTCAAAACATGTTGTATGTACCTGACATATAAAAGAATCTTGTTTCTGGGACCCTCCTAATTATGCATGGCTTTAGGATGGTGTTTGAATCCCAGAAGTTGATTTTGTCAAAAGAGGGAATATTTGTGGGAAAAAGGATATGTATTGAATAATATGTGGAAACTCAATACTATTTCGGTAAAAGCTAAAACAATGAATAAGAAAAATATTTCTTCTTCTGTTTATATGCTTGAGTCATGTGATTTATGACACAGTAGGCTCGGACATGTTAATTATGATATGTTACGTAAGTTAATTAACTTGGAGCATATTCCCTTATTTCACATTAATTATAATCATAAATGTGAAACTTGTGTTGAGGCAAAATTAACAATGTCTCAAATTGTTGAAAGAAGTAATACATAGCGATGTTTGTGACTTAAAGTTCGTCCAAACTAGAGGAGGGTATAACTATTTTATTACCTTCATTGATGATAGTATAAAATACTGTTATGTATATTTGCTTAAGGGCAAAGACAAAGCTATGGAGAAATTTATACTTTATAAGCAAGAAGTTGAAAACCAGCTTAATAAAAAGATTAAGATGGTAAGAAGTGATCGTGGTGGTGAATACGTTGAACCATTTGGTGAATATTGTTCACAACATGGTATTATTCACAAAGTAACACCACCTTACTTTCCTCAATGCAGTAGCCGAACGGAAAAATCAGACTCTAAAGGAAATGATGAACGCCTTGCTAGGAAGTTCTGGGTTATCACAGAATATGTGAGGGAAAGCTATTATATCAGCTAATTACCTTTTAAATAAAGTTCTCACTAGAAAAGAGACAAGACACCATATGAACTATGAAAAGGTCGGGAAATCTTCCTACAATTACTTGAAAGTGTGGGGGTGTTGCGAAGGTAATGGCTCCGTTACCTAAACAAATGAAAATAAGTCCTAAAACAGTGGATTGTATTTTCAATGGCTATGCATAACATTGCAACGCATATCAATTTCTTGTGTATGAATCAAAGAAACCTGAGATTCACAATAATATGATAATGGAATCAAAAAATGTCTCGTTTTTGAAAATGTATTCCTTTGTAAAGCTAGGAAAGTTGGTCAAAGCTCAAATAAATGAACTTCAGAGACTGTCGATAAAGATGGCTCGGATGATCAACAAGGGGTTGAGCTTGAAATAGATCCACGAAGAAGCAAACGAGCAAGGGTAGAAAAATCTTTTGGATTAGATTTTCTAATTTTTATGCTAGAGGCTGAACCTTAAACGTATAATGATGCTATACGTTCATCTGAAGGCACCTTATGGAAGGATGCCATTAAGAGTGAAATTGATTTCATCATGCAAAACCATACGTGGGAATTAGTGGATCTTCCTTCGGGAATCAAACCATTAAGTTCTAAATGTATTTTCAAACGGAAAATGAAAGCAGATGGAACAGTTGATAAGTACAAGGTCAGATCAGTAATAAAAGGTTATCAACAAAAGGAAGGTCTTGACTATTTCAATACATACTCTCATGTATCAAGGATAACCTCCATAAGGATGATACTTGCAATTGCCGCTTTGCGGAATCTAGAAGTACATCAAATGAATGTTAAAACAGCTTTCTTAAATGGAGATCTTAATGAAGAAATATATATGGAGCAACCTGAGGGTCATGTAGTTTCAGGTCAAGATAGGAAAGTTTGTAGATTGGTGAAGTCCTTGTATGGACTTAAACAAGCACCAAAACAATGACATGAGAAGTTCGATAGTGTCATGATGACAAACGGCTTCAAGATAATTGAGTGTGACAAATTTGTTCAGTTCGGTTAATTATGTTCAAAAAAATTTCAATTTGGTTAATGGTTAAAAATTTAATTTTTTTGATTAATTCAATTCGGTTATCGACCGAATTAACCGTTTTAGCACCCCTAATCTCACTGAATATATGTCATTGGCAGATGAATGCAGTCCCTTTGAGGAGCAGCCGCATCCCTATTTTTTTGAACTTCTTCCTTAAAAAAATTTAATTCAATGTGTAAAGGTAAAAAAAATATATGTTCAACTAATTTCCTATTATAATTACTCAAATGTAGCATGTTTTTTCTTAAAAATAAATAAGGAATAAATATTACAATTACACATGAATTTTAGCCAAATATATAATTTGATACATAAGTTTTAATTTTATTTAATAACGTACATAAATTTTGTTTTAATTTAATTTTCACACATTATCAAGACCGTTTATTATCAATGATTTTGATAATAATACTTACTGAACTATGAACTAGTAAGTAGTAACTTAGTTCACAGATCTAAATTGATTGAACCAAGCAACCGCAAAAATTCATGTGCAATATCCACCCCTAAATTCCAACCTCAACCATAAGAATCGCTCTCCCCACCGCCCAATTTAGGTCTAACATTCAATTTTTGAAGAGTTATAAACCTGACTCTATTTGAAAAAATTAAAATATTTTATTCGATTAAATTAAATAAATAAAATTTAAGTTATAAAATAAGATTTAAATAATTCAAAACTTTTAGTATTAATAGATCGATTTTTAAGTTCGAGTCGAATCCTTTAATTTTGCTTGATATATATATCGCATGTGAAAAAATATATAGTTATATGATTATAGAAAACTATTTAAAGTGGTACTTAATTAGTATTCTAACCTTATAAATATTTACAATTACCTGTAGGTCATGGGTTCGAGACCCACTAGGAGCACTCCCCTTCCTTGCCCTAGAGTTCCCATTTTCCCTCTAGGTAGGATTAGATTTAGAATTTGTCAAAAAAATATTTACAATTAAATTTAAACAAAAACTCGAATAACTTAACTTAAATTTCATAAACTCTATTAGACTCAAAAAAAATTTAAATAAAATTCGAGTTATAAAATAAAACTAGTTTACTCGACTAACTCAAAAGCTTTTTATTCGACTCGATTCGATGAATGCTCATCCATATTTGTGGAAATGGAAAGTTAAAATCATTTATCGCGGTGACTTCACTCCAAAGCAAAGTTCCGCATGCCCTTTGCTTTGAGTATTTTTCTTCTTCATTATAAACCCCTCCATCCCACCCATTCTCCAACAGAAAACAAGGACATCAACAAAATGGTGCACTTCAAGCCCTTGTTTACATCCCTTGTTCTTCTTATCCTCTTGATTTTTGCATCCTCGACGACGATGGGTTCAGCCGCTGCCACCGGAGTTGTTGGTTCACGTGCGAAATCACATCGGATGAATCATGGAAGCTTTCGTGGCCCTAGGAAACACCTTCGCAACCCGGGAGTTGAGCATCCACTTCAGCTTCCCAAGTTGACTGTATAGTTTACTTTCAATGTATAACTTTGATCACCACTGCTTATGTTCCCCTTATTGTATGCGTTTTTATTACTATATGAATATGATTGAATTTGATTCGAATAGGTGAACCCATTCCTTGAAAGAATCATATGTTTCCTGCTTGGCTGATGTATATATATTTTTTGGTAAAGTAAGCTTTAGAATTCAGTAAAACAAGAAAAGAATGGATCATGGAATGACTTGGGAAAAACTCAAAGTAGGATTCTCACCAAGAAAAAGTAAAAAGAAACAGAGAGGAGGTTGAGAAATTGATTTCATTAACTTTAATAAAGCAAATACATAAATGTGAAAAGAGTATATAACCAACCCACACCACACATGGATATACCGTACGGCTGAAGTTATTTCTTTCTTACAGTAAATATACGATGCCAGGCTTCTAGGTCCGATATGCATCACACTTGTTGAGCACCGATGAAGGCGGCCGCTGATTAGGTGGAGGATACCGGCAAGACGGGGAATAAAGGTCAGAGTGCATCGGAGTTGGGTATCCGGAGCAAGCTTCAATGCTTAAGTTAGTGAACTTATAGATTTCTCCATTTCAGGGATTCAAAAAACGGTCCTTTACGGTTGATAACGCCGCCGGCCGAAACCGTTAATAGCATAAATGACGGTATAATTAGAATTACACCGATAACGGCCGTTATCGGCCGCAGTCAATAACGGTGCTCTATTTCTATTATCCACCGTTATCTGAAATCCAAAGATGTAAAAAAATTAAAAAAAAATCATAAATAAATTTTTTGAAATCTGAAAAAGGAGATGTAAAAGGGAATATATTTCTTATTCTGCACAAGCCAGAAAAAGTTGAGAAAATTGAAAAAAAAATAGATTTCACAATCTAAAAACCTGCAGATTTCGATCAACGCATCTCCATAGTCCATCCAAACCACTGCAATTTGCATCTCCAACTCCAATTCTCCATTCTCCAGTCCAGTTTTCAACGCAAACAAACCAAAAAATCGAAATTTTTTTAGACCCAACCTCTCAGTTGAAACCGAAGTTTCACAAACAACTCACTGTTAAAAACTTAAAATCTGCCGTCCGTTGATCTTTGTTGGGGTTGTTTTTTGAAGGTACGATTTTGTTGATTCATTCTGTCGGTTCACTTCTGAGAAAGAAAATATTAGGTTTAATTTTAGTCGTTTAGGCCTAAGGGTGAACTGAACCGTGAAACTGTGAAAGGAAGTCGTAATTTTTATTTTAGGTTTGAAACAAAGGGAGAATTTTAAGGGTGTGGACGTGTGGGTAATTAGAACTGGAATTTAAGTTTAAATTTATTTAGTTAATAATTTTTATTTTAGTTTAAATAATAATTTAATTATTTTTGTTCTTTAAATAATAATAAAGTTTTCATTAAGTTTAAATAATAATTTAGTCATGTTAAATTAGTGAAATTAAATAATAATTTAAGTTTAAAAATACATTTGATTTTTTTAACTTTATGAATATATGAATTTTAGGTTTTGTTGAAACTAAAGCATGTCGTCATGTATTGAAAAATTTTCGACCGAAGGATTGGAAGGTGCACCGAGTAACGATATAGGTTGGCACTTTGGAGATCCAGCTCCAAATGATATGAAAGGAAGTATCGTATGTAAGTTTTGCGGCAGAGTCGTAACAGGAGGAATAACGCGGTTTAAAGAACACATTGCTCATAAAACTGGTCAAGTTAAATCGTGCCCTAATGTTACTGGTATGTAATACTTTATAATCTTTTTTAAATGTTAACTATAAGGACAATATATAATTGTAATAATATGAAATGTGAATTATTTTTAAATAGTAACCCTGGGTATAGTGCTTCATCTACTAGTACTCAAGGTTTTTATCCACCGAGACAATATTCATATTTTCAACCTTCACATGGTTATTATCTACCATTTCTTAATTATGGTGTGTCATATCAACCACAAATATACATTCCGCCACCAATGTATCACCCACTTCCATCTCACATGTACCCTCCTCCTCAAATATATCCCCCATCTCAATTATTTGAAGATCAAGGTGAAAATATTACTTTTTTAGATGTATTTTTGGACAAAGGCCACGAGAATTAAGTCAAAATCGCTCTGAAAGTACCGATGAAGGATTTGATTATCCTCGTCATTCCACTAATTGGTGAAACTACCACTGTCATTATTTCTAAGGTATGTTTTTAAATTTTGATGATATTAAAACATTTAAAATACATCTATTGGTAAATAACTGAAATATATTTTGTAAAAAAATAATTAAGGGTTGAAGCATATTATATATGAAAATAAGATGAAGATTGGATGAGAATGAGAATAAATGGTAGGAAATAGAAATTATTAATGAGAATCTACATTTATCTATTGATATGTTTCATTTTTTTCTTTTTACAGCATTGGATTGAATCTAAACATTTATGTATTGTCTTGATATGAATTTTGGCTACCATGTTGCTTTATGACATTGTAATTGTATTGGTACAAACAATGATTTATGTGGATTGTAATTGTTTTGGATCCATTAGCACAATGTCATCATTAATTAATTTATTCTCTTATCCTATCCATCAGATTTTTAAAGTCTATTATTTAGTTAAATTATATTATATGTCTATTTTCGTTTAGAAAACACTTTAAAAATCATTAAAAATGATTTTTTATATTTATATTTATATCTATTGTGGTTTACAATAAGTTGTGCGAGTTTAAAAAAAATTCACGACCGCGACACCCGCAGTGATCGTTATAGCAACCGTTATGGCCGCAACCGCAACGCGGCCGAAAATGCGACCACGACATCTTTTTAAATCCCTGCTCCATTCTTGCACTCCTTAAGTAAGGCAAAGAGTAAGAACAGAGCCAGAGTCATGATAAAACATTAGGATGGGTCAAATTATCAAATTTTAAAAATACATTGATTTATTAAGTATTTAAATTTAAAATTTAGGAGACAGCGCCTAATTTGTCTAATATTTGAACTTATAAGGACCAATTAAACCAAAAAATTAGGAGCATGAGCCCACAAAATTTTGTCTGTTTAATTAAATAATTAATAAACCCTTGTATTTTTAATGAGGGTCAACTTGCTATTAGACCAAAATTTGTAGTACTTGATATACATGAGAGATGAGAGGGACCTAGCCTCTTTGGATGAAATTAAACACTACTCTATGTATAAATTATAAATTCTATCTGAAGGTACATAAAGAGAGAAGGTTTCCAAGTCTAATACTACAAATTTATTGAAAGGACGCTGGGAAAAGAAATGGACATGAACGGATAAATAACTCTGATACACACTCAAACCCTTAAACTAGATAATAGCATTCAGGAAACTATAAAAGTCTTGTAAACATAGGGCACTCTCCTAATACTTGAAACTAAGCTCATCCTGTAAACCATTTATTGTCTGCTGTATTAACTGGGGGCAGTTTGCAGCCTGGATCCTTCATCTATGATTGTATTGCTAAATATTGAAACACCTGCAATTCCCACCAGAAATCAATATTTGGAATAGGGTTAGTTGGTTAGGCCAATATGTTTACACAAAAAAGATGTCATCTCTCTTTGTATTCAGTTCATGTATCTCTTCGTTTTTCTACTGGAACAAACCAATCCGACTTACCGGAGATTCATATGTCCATCTTTAAGATGATCAAACCTTCTAGGCTGCCCTCCTTTTATTTGTCTCTATTTGTTACCTTGTCCACTTTGTATTTCTGCCATGTCTCAGAACAAAATAAACAAACTGAGACAAGATAGTTGATTTGTATTTAAAGATAATGATAATATCAGTAGAATTATTATATGAAGTGAAATGATGCAGGGGAGCTATGAGTATTACAAACCTGAAATTTTGCATGGCCAACCTGCTTGTTGAGGTCTTCTCTATTGTCTTCCATTAATTTGGGTAACTTTATGATCCTTTAAACTGATTCGTTGTACCGAAATCCGGTTTCAGATCTAGTCCAAGCTGACAGGTCTGACAGATGTAAGGTGTGCAAGTTTGGTAATTCAGGGTTGAACGACTCCGGTGAAAACACACTCTTCAGTTTATCACAACGCTTGATTCGGAGAGTTTCCAGCTTTTCAGGCACCTGCTGTGATGAGAAAACAGTTACGAGCATTGGGCAACAGGATATATGCAAATGCTTGAGATTGGTTCCACTCGTGGTTTGCGTCCGGGCCTGCACTTCGTTGGCTGAACTTGCAACATTCGTCCCCGCTTCCTTGTCCTTCGCGCCCTTGTCTACTGAACTTGCATCCTTTGGTCCTTTTGCCTGCGTCTCTACTTTCTTGTCCTTCTTGCCCTTGTCTACTGAACTTGCACCGTCTGGTCCTTTGCCTTGGTTGTCTGCAGAACTTGCAGCATGCGTCTTCGCTTCCTTGTACTTGTCTACTACTTCCTTGTCCTTCTTGCTCTTGTCTACTAAACTTGCACCCTCTGGTCCTTTGCCTTGATTGTCTGCAGAACTTGCAGCATGCGTCTCCGCTTCCTTGTCCTTCTTGCTCTTGTCTACTGAACTTGCACCGTCTGGTCCTTTGCCTCTTCTGAACTTGCAGCCAGCGCCTCCCCTTCCTTGACATTATCTTCTGAACTCATCTCCTGCACTTGTTTTGGGGATGAACTCTTGGTCCTAGCCAGTACTTCCTTGCCTGCTGACGCGCTTGGCTCTTTCTCTTTTGTGGACATATTGATCTCAGGTTCCTTGCCTTTTGGATCCACCGTTTGCACTTTCTGATTTGAGGAATCCGGGGTCTGCATTTCCTTGTCGTCTGGGCCTTTTGCTCCAACCAAATTCTTTAAGTTATCACAAAATGTAATTTCGAGAGTTTCGAGGTTTTCAGGGATCCCTGATGGGAAAACAGTTTTAAGCATCGGGCAGCAGTCGATGTACAAACGCTTTATGCTTCCAAAACTCAGGGATTGAACCTTCTCATCGTACAAACTCTTCAACCTGGGAAGGTTTGAAATCCATAGAATCTCAAGGGTTCCCCACTTCCCTTGATCTGCCTCTACAAAAATGCTTTCCATGTTGTAGCATCGCTCTAGCCAACAACCACTAATGTTCTTCAAGCTATCAGGCTTTAAATCAGACAAGTTTTGCATAAAACCATTTTCAACCAAGAAGACAAACTTGGCATGCTCAACAAGAACCTCAATACCAGCGGGAAAAGCATCGAACCCATGGATTTCCAGGGATTGGCCATCTTTTGCTTCAGAAGGAAGTAATTTTCTCATCTTGGAGTAGACATCACCGAAGATATGCTTACGGCTGTCACTGTAATTGTCCTCATCTTTGTTTTGTGCTCGAACAGACGAAATCAAATGCCTGATACTCTCCAGCAATGTGGAATTTTCCTTCAAACTTTTGAGGACTTCTGCGCCTTGCACAACTATTCTTGGCTTCTTATCCCCTTTAGGAATCTGATCAGAAGGCTGAGAGATGCGACAGTGGTCCAGCTTTAGCTCCACCGGCAGGGCGTCTGATGTTCTTCCCGTCTTTAAATTCTTCAGCCAACTCCTCAGGTAGATGAAGACTCTTTATATTTCTCAACTGTGAAATTGTCTCCAACATCTTTTACTAGGGTCCCTGATAGATCAAGCACCTCAAGCTTACTCAATGAATTCAGTGATGGCAACTCCGTTAAGCTCGAACAACCTTTTAACAAAAGCTGCTGTAAATTGGTAAGGCTGGCAAAGACTCCACAGCCTCTCCAGAAAGATCCAGAACCTCAAGTTTCTCCAAATTTGCCAAATTAGGTTGAATGCAATCAAATGCAGTTTTGGATAGCCTGAGTTTTTGAAGCGCAGCCAGGCGACTCAATGCTTCAAAATCGATACCCTTCAAGTTTGTACCACGTACGTCAAGCTCTTCAAGGTGTTGAGGGATTTTAAAATCTGGAGCTTCTTTGAGTTGGGTGCACTTGTTTAGAATAATGGAACGGAGTTTGGTAGGATTAGTAGATAGCTTTGGTAGGGTTGAAATCTGGGTTTCTGAGAGATCGAGTTCTTGAAGCTTAGACATGTGCTCTAAGGAACCTATTTCTGACTGAGCTATATAACCTGAAAGTTTAATAACCTCAAGCAAATTAAGACCTTCCAAGCTTGGCAATTGCTCAGCCTGGCTCTTACAATCCGAAAGATCAAGTTCCACAAGGCTAGTAAGCCCTTCAAAGGAGCCAAAGGTTTTCGACTCGGGAAGTCTTCCGAACGAGCAACCCTTTAGCCGAAGTTTGGCAAGACTGTGAAGGTTGGAAAGAGATGGAAAACATTTAACTTTGGAGTTTGAGAGGTCAAGGGACTGAAGACTGGTCAGGTTTACAAAAAAATCATCTGGAAGCTTTTCCAGACCAGCGGAATGGGAAAGATGAAGAGACTGTAGGTCAGTGAGCCCTGTTGAGCTCAGGAGTTTTTCAAGCTTAGAACAACCTTTCAGTTTGAGATGACAGAGATGTTTGCCGAGGCTGTCGGGCAAAAACCGAATATCGGTTTCGGATAGGTCAAGGAATCTAAGATTCTCAGTGTCATCAAAGCAATCATAGAATATTTCCTTTATCCTAGTAGCACCTGAAACATCAAGTACCTTGAGTTTTGGCAGATGTTTCATGAAGCGCAGTCCAGCCAAATTATCGCATCCTTTGACCAAGAGGATGCTTAGATTCTGAAGGGTCTGAACAATCGGTAGTTTCTCCATCTTGGTTCCGGAGAAATCGGCAAATCGAAGCTCCTTAAATGACTTGAAACTTTTTTCTTGGAGCTTTTTCAAAGATGAGTATCCAGAAAGATCAATTACCTCAAATTTTTTTAGATTTGCCAGCTTTGGCAGAGCTTCTAGGTACCGACACTTTCTAAGGATGAGCCTCCGTAGTTCTTTCAGGGTGGAGACATAAGGCAATGATCTGATTCCCAGTGCAGATAGATTAAGGCTTTTAAGTTTGATCATTTTTTCGAGAAGATCTTCATCCATTTGCGTCAGATAGGCGAACCAGATATCTCCAGAACCACTAATTCTTCCAGATTCTTAATGCAATTGACTGAGTTGAGCAGATAACAGCCTCTTAACACGAGCAGAACCAGATTCTTCATTTCCGATACAGGTTCCGGAAGCGATGTCATCCTGGGATCGAAAAGGGCCAAAACTTTGAGACGATCCTGCTTTGCTTTAAAGAATGTATCAGGGTCTTCCCTGCATAGACTGCTTCCATCAATCAGCAATGAGGAAACCAATTCCCCTTTCTTATCCACACTCACTGTTCTCATCATGCCATCAGTAGGTGCCATTCTTTCAAACACTTTGCTATCTTTACCCTCGAGCAAGCCGGCCAGCCCCAGGTTCGATGTCTCATAGAGTTCTCGACAGTCCAGATCCTTGAGAGTACGTGCTGCTCCTTCGGAAACAATGAGATTGTCCTCTTGCATCTTCAGCATGCCAAGATCTACAAGCTCCATCATGATATGGTATCCCTTCTCGTAAGCCTTCTTGATACCATCAGCAAGATCGAGATGGCCTTCGAGGATCCAGTGAGCGATCAGCTCATTGTACTGAACACCATCATTATTCCCCAACAACTTCCGGCTATGCCAAAAGAAATCAAACAAATGTTGGTCGATCAACGTCTCGTAAAGGAAACGAAGAAGCGGTACGGCATCAGTGGTTGTTGCAACCTTCAAGAGTTGGAGTGCTGCATCGAAAGCACGGACCTGTTCTTCGGGCACTTTTTCCTCAATGCGCTTCAAAGCTTCTGCTAACATGATAAGTTGAGAAGGCAAAACCTTGCTTTTATCTCGACAATGTGCTTCAATGGCCTCAGTTTCGCACAATGTTTGGAATTTGGAATGCTCAGGAAACACGTTCCCAACCCTTTTTGTTAAGAATTTCACTGCCTCTTCTTCGGAAAAGGGTTCGACTTTGATCTCCCTGATAGAGTCACTAGACTTGGATTTTCCTCCAGTTGATGATGTGATTAAGAGCTTGACATTGGATTTAAGTTTCTCAAGAGTGTCGGCAACGGGATTCTTCTTTGATCTTTCGGGATCCGAAGGAAGTAAGCGATCAACGAGATTCTTCAAAGGAAGTAACTCATCAATCTTTACCTCTCCTTCAGAATCCAACACCAGCAAAAGAAACGTGTGTTTTGCTTCATCCCTTTTCTTTTTCATTTCTTCCAACTTCATCGTAAGCTCGTTGACTACCTTGTGCCCCAGCTTCCACTGATCCGGCTCAACCAACTCCTCCTTTTTCTCGTCGTTCATAGAGTCGCCGGTAAATACGGCATCTTCCCAGGAGCTGCCGACGTAAGGGACGGACAACTGGCGCGCAATGGATTGGAGAGGAGACAGGCCGCCGTCCTGCTTTTCTTTCAGGCTCAGAGTCAGAGACAACCAAAGAGACATGTAGAAGGGGCCTTGTTTGCTGACGGCCGCCTTGGTTATTTGTTTGGCCAGCCATGTTTTCCCTGTTCCTGGACTCCCGGTGATGACGATGGCGTGTTCTCCACCGTCCAGCATCTTCAGTATCTCGCCTGCATATTCCTCGTTGGCTGTTGCTGTTGTCATCTTTTTTTCCTCCACTTCCCGCATTCGAACAATTATTTATCAATCAATTAATGAATGAAAAAAATTCTTTTACAAAAATCATCAGTAAAACAAATCTAATTTGTTGCCATTATTTATTCCTACCGTAGAAATACATTATACTTGTAGGGTCTACTTCGATATATTTAGATGGACAGTAAATTTGTTAAACTTACATCATATTATGTAATTTTCTTTACCAAATCATAAATAATGAAGCAGAGTAAGAAACGCTTTGTGTTGTATTTGTTAAATTTAGACTTTTAGTAAATAGAGTATTTTAAGAGTAGATTGGATGTACCTTCTCAAATTGAATATAAAAATTGTAAAGACTCTTTTGATCTTGACAATCACCAAAAAAAAATTCTAAATAACTTAAATTTAAATAATTAAAAAATTAATTTTATAAATAAGAAATTAATATATACATTTAAATTTAATAATTAATAAAATTATATTAAAAAGATAAAATATATATATATATATTCTACAAATATGCTTAATAATATTATATTAAAATTTTAATTTTCATAATATAATTAATATTAATAAATACAAAATATTTATAACTAATACATTATTCAAACAAATATTGAATATAATCATGTTCTTATATGTCATTTTTTTGTTCAAATAATCAAACAACTATCAACTATCAGTTAATTTTGTGAAACATTTTTATACATTCAGCTAATGCAATCCGCTAGTCAAATGAACTAATGCAGTCCGCTATCAATTATCAGTTAATTTAATCTGCTATCAATTATCCGTTAATTGCAAAACATGGCTTTTGTATTTTTTTAAGTATTTAAAATGCCTTTTATACGTTAGTAATTCATTATAACTAATTTAAACTATTTTGTATTTGTACCTTTATCCCATGTTTTATATAAAGTAATAATTTGATCTTAATTCTTATTTTTCTTAAGAATTAAATACCTATGTTGTTAAAAAAATGCCTATGCATGTTACTTCAAAAAAAATACCTATGCATGTAATAAATTAATACAATTGTCATCTATGAAAATAAAACATATAATTATCATGGTATGAACCAAAAAAATATGATTTTTTTAAATATTAAATCATCTAATATCAATTGATAATATTTGAACTTATATTTAACTAGATTATGCCCCCCCTTTTTATATATTGGAATCATAGTACAATTTTGAACATGACATTTTATTAATTTATGGTGAAATGATCCAATTACTAAGCAAATCATTTTAATAAATTATAAAAAAATAAAAACGAATTAAGACCTACAAAGCGTATAATATAAAAAATAATATAAAACATAATATGTATTAAAAAAAGTGTCAAACTGAATATTACAATGACTCCTAAATTTTTTTTATCATGCATCTTCATATTAGTTTTTTTTTTCCAACAAGTCATAGTCACAATCAATATATACATAAATATTATTTTATAAAAAATTCGACATATTAATATTGACATTAACAAATTTAATTATTTATATTGTTTTTTGCGTGTCTTAATATTTTGATTATTTGTTAATAGTGTATAGTTTTATGTCATATATCGTATAATATAAATAAAACTGTCAAAAGTTATTTATGTTTTATATACTTTAAATTTAATACAAATTATCGATTCAGATACATAAAACATACCCTAAATTAATAAAAAAAGCCTTTTCACTATCATATATTAATTCCCCAACGACAACATAAAAATGTCTTCTAAAATCAAATAAAAGGCCACACTATATTATCCCATAATAACTACTAAAGTTGATGTATAAATAAATACCTTGTGGTTGTGGTCCTTGTGGAATATTATCAGACGACGGTGCTCCTGGGTTTTGACCCACCGTTTTGGGTTTGTCTATAAAAAAAAAAATCACGATTGAACATTAGAAGAGATTAAAATATTAAATTTTAAAAATATAATAAACCATTAAATATTTAAACTCAAAATTTAAGGGAAAATATCTAGTTTGTTTAATATTTAAAATTATAAAAACTTAAATTATTATCAGACTAAAAAATTAATGATACGAACTCATTCTTTAGTTCAGTTCTACTCGATTAAATTATTGTTAGACTAAAATTTATTAGATATTTAAGATTAATAATAAGGGAGCTTCATCCTTGCTTGGATTTCTTGTTTCGGGATTCGACTCATGGTTGAAGCACACAAACCTTTCAAAATATTGGATGTTGGGGGAGTTTATATGCACCGATGAGAACACAATGAGCTCTCGCTCATTTGTAAGGATCAATATACAAGCTGTTACGAATTTTGTGAGTAAAATAGATAAAACTATTACCTTGAAGATTGAGGATTGTTTGTTTCGAACCAAGGCACTAGAATTCGACTAGTTGATATTATCAAACTCTCGGTGTCTTGTGTTGAAGAGACATGTTCGACGAAAATCGGTTGGTTCTGTTTACGACCTAATCGAACTATTTAAAATTTATTAACCGATTTTTTTAATCGTTAATTAAACTTCAATTTTTTTTGAAAACTTTTAACAGAATTGAAACAGTCTGTTAATTCGGTAGGCTTTTGAATTAAGAGAAATTCGTTAAAAAAATTGGTAAATTACACAAATGGTCATTAAACTATGTTAAAATGATCATTTTAGCCACTAAACTTTCAGAAGTTAGAAAACAGTCACTAAACTTATCAAACTATTACAAAATAGTCATCGACTCATTGCACTTTTAAATTATTGATAAAATTTGAAAAGTTTAATGACCATTTTGTGCTAATTTAATAAAGTTTAATGATCATTTTATAATATATCAAAAAAATTTAATAATCATTTTATAACTTTTAAAAGTCCAGTGACCAAAAATAAATATATATAATATTTAATATATAATAATTTCAATTAATTCTGTAACCGGTTTCAAACCGAATTAACCGATAACCGAAGTTTAAAAAACTCTTAACCATTAACTGATCCTACTTAAAATTAGCCGACTGATTAACTAAAAAAATCGGTTAAAATTGAATAATGCACACCTCTAGACAAAATCATCAAAAAGAAATCTATTAATGAGGTGTGAATCGGTGGATTCAGCTGAAGATGGAGTTAAGCCAGCGTCAAAGGAGTCTGTTGAAAAATTATGATAAATTGAAATTTTGAGACATATTTTCTATGAGTAAAGATGGAGATTCGAAACATGAAATTATGGTCTCGTATTCTACTTCACGAGACACTTACAACGGCATCTCATTTGCTTAAAAAAGTTAAGTGATCAATGAAAAATTGATGCTCAAGGTAAACTAATTGTGAATTGTGGAAGGAAATTAAAAATTCATATCCCACATTGGTGGGTACCAAATATGAAAACTGTTTATATACATCAACCCACTTAGTAAAGATTGAATGATTTGTGTAGAGATTGTGCCTTGGGCTAGTGTAGGGATTTAAATTCAAGGATTAATTTATGATGATATACTGTATTAAAATCTCTTTTAGTTCGAATTTTATTTTGGTAATTACAATTTGTGCTACTACAGTTATTCATCTAGTTATAGTATTTGATTGGTTCTTATCAACTGATTCTTAGTTCAATTAGTTGAATCGATTGATGCAGTCCAATTCTTTCAACCATGTTAGTTCCCAACGACAAATATAAATCACAGTTGAACCGAATAAAATATCCTAAAATTATCATATACTTGAACTATCTTCATTATAGTTGATGCATGTATGTACGTACCTTGACCCTGTGGCATCTCTTTTCCTGCACTCCCAGCCGAAGGTATTCCTCCTGAGCTTTGATCCGCCGTTTTAGCATTGTCTATCACACATCAAACAAACAATTAATACTAGGAATAACTGTAGAAATGAAAGATTTTAATATATATTATACACCTCATATTAAATTATTTTTCTGATAAGTTAAAAACAAAATTTGTCCAGGATTAATCTCTAAATCCAATATCAATCAAAATTAAAATAATGTCTCTTGTCGGTATATTTATATAAAATTTATATAATGATAGCATACGTTTATTCTACGTTTGCAGTTTGCTTATGATTTGATTTCATTTGAGTTTTCTTGCAATTCATCCTTAAATTAATGTCCAATTAATATTGTTAGACCAATTCAATAAATGGTATAAATTCGTACTTTATGATACATTTTCTCTCTTTAATCACCAAATACATTTAACTCCTTTGTAGAAAAAAAATCGTACTGGTTGGGTCTTCGTTTTTTTACATAATCGAACAATTCAATTATCTAAAAATATAAATGAATAATAATTATGAAAAATATAAAATTTTTAAAAATAGGAAATAAAATTTTAAAAAGACAAAAAATGAAAATGAACTAAAATATAGGTATATAACGACTTTTGGGTTTAAAATAAATAAAAATAATATTAAAAAAAATCAATTTTACTGGTTTTCTAATCCTCGATAATGTTTTATCGTTTTAGTTGGTTCTCAACCTTTTCTATTCGATGTATTTGATTGAACTGTCGAATCAATCAGTTTTTAGTTCAACCAGTTGAACTGAATGCTGAGGCCAATTTTTTCAACCTTGTTTAATTCCTCAAAGAACAGATATAACTATCTACAGTTGAACCAAATAAAAGATCCTGAAATTATCATATACTTAAACTCAAAGGTGGTTCACGATATGTTCAATAGATGCGATCACATAGGTTTTAGAGAAATAAATTCTCGGGAAAATATATGATACACTGGCGGTAGAAACAAAATGTTTTTACAAACGCCCTAATTTCAGGAGTTATGGATTTAGTTTAGGGGTTTAGAATTTAGAGTATGTGGTTAGAATTTAGAGTTTAGGGTTTAGAGGTTAGGGTAATATGGTAGGGATTTAGGTTTTTACCTATAACCTCCAAATTCTAACTTTAAGCTCTAAATTCAAACGACAATCCCTAAATTTTAAGCACGTAAACCTATACCCCTAAATTAAATTCATAACCCCTAAAATCAGGGTGGGTGCATGATATAATTACCCTATATATAACATTTTTTTAAAAAAAATCTTGCTACAAAGCATTAATTGGGGCCAAAATGATACAATTCCATTAATTTTGTTTTAAAGTAGAATACGACAATTAAAAGATAATCTTAAAAGTATTAATTTTGACTCATTTTTATGTCTTCAACATTTTTAGATGCTTGTAAGTAACTTTTATGTTGCTCTATAAAGTAATCTAACATTTTCTTTTTGTATTAAGAGAAATTAATTTGAAAGAAAATCTTATATTTTTTTATATTATAAATTAAGACCACATTTTAATAAATTAAACATGGCCCATTAAATATTTGAACCGTCTCTGTTTGAACTAGCTTTATTATAGTTGATGCACGTAAATACCTTGATTACCCTGTGGGATCGCATTTCCTGCAGTCTCAGCCGAAGGTATTCCTCCTGAACTTTGATCCGCCATTTTAGCTGTGGGTCTATCACACGTAAAACAAAACAATTAAGAATAAAGAATCGAGTTCAATCTCTTTATTTACAGTGTTTGTGGTACACCTTACATATAACGATAAAACGATGTATATGTTAACCCCTTAATTGCTTATAATTTGATTTGAGTTTTCTAACAATTCATCATTAAATTAGTGTCCAATAAATGTTGTCAGACCAATTCAATAAAAAAAATTAAATACTATAGATGTATACTTTATAAAATAATTTCCATTAATCACCAAACACATCTTCACTATTAAATTAAAATACTTGATTGAAAATATTAAAAAATATCTAACTGGTTTAGTTTTTAGTTTAATCAGTTGAACCGAGCGATGCAGGCCAGTTTTTCAACGTTGTTTAATTCCTCGAGGAGTAGGGGTAAAACTTGATTCGACTCGAAAAAATTGAATTATTTGACTTGATGTGAAAATAATCGATTCGTCTTAACTCAACTCATAATTTCATAAACTCTCAGATCGAAAAAATTTCAAATAAAGTTTGTGTTATAAAATAGAAAGTTGAATAACTCGAAATTTTTAATAATTAGTGTATTAGTTTTCAAGTTTTAGTCGAATCTCTCAATTCCGCCATATGTGGTATATATCACATGTGAAGAAATGTATATGTGAATTGTATGGTAATAGAAAATCGTTTAAATTAGAACTAATTAGTACCATAACATTATAAATGTTTACAATTAAATTTGAATAAAAGCTCAAAGAAGTCGGCTCAATTTTTTTTAAATAAAGTTTAAATTATAAAATATGACTATTCAACTCGACCAATTTAAAATTTTTTTACTCGACTTGACTCAATCGAATGTACACCCTAGCAAGGAGGACAAATATGAATACCCTAAATTACCGGTGGACCAATTGGCCAACAAAAAAATTACAGTTGAACCAAATATGAATACTCTTAGGTTGTAGGTTCTATACCCACTATGAGCAAATTTCTCCTTCCTTTCATAAGTAGAAATTGTTCCAAAAGATATATAGGTCTTTATGAAAAAAGTATAAATATTTTAATTTAAATCATTAATTTACCATCATCCAAGGGTCTTAAATTAATACAAAACTTTGTAAAATTTACATGTCATCGCCACAATTATTAAATATACATAAGATCATATCTAATCGTTCATACATTAAATAATAATTCTAATAATAATAATAATAATAATAATAATAATAATAATAATGCAACACTTGCCGAATTGAGAACTTTTAGAAGTTAAATTGATTTTTTTTTACTTAAAGGTTCAAGAAGCCTTTGAACATTGAAAAAAATTTAATTAAGTCTTAAATTTTTATACTCAATTTTAAGTCATTGAACAAAAAAATTTAATCAATTAAGCCATTAAACTAAGAAATTAAATCATCTAAGCCCTTTTAACCAATTTTAACCATTGAATCTTGACAGTTTTTTTCTTTAGATATTATTGGCATATGATACTATAGTTTTATCATGTTGCATTTACAATTTTTTATAAAAATATATTTTTATAAGTTTTTAGAATTTTTAAATAAAATAAAATAATTCTACAAATGTTAACTGAAAACGCTGTGATACGATGCACTATATCAACCTATCTAAAAAAATTGTCGTAATTTGATTATTAAAATTAATTAAAAGACTTAACTGATTAATTAAGACTCTATTCCGCGCTGTTTTTTCACTCAATTTTTAGAGAAGCTCCGATGAACACCTTGTTTTTTCCCCCTAGTCACCCCAGATTCAATGCTTTTCTAAGAATCACAGCCAAGTATATATCCCATGCCTTTGAAGAAGCCTCAGCCAAGTATATATCCCCATGCCTTTGAAGAAGCTTTTGTTAAATAAAATAAAGAAATATATATAGTAGGATAGGATAAGAACCTCTTAGTAAAACTTTTTAGTTTTACAATAATAGATGGAAATGCGGAGGATTTTAAGGGAAAAATATTGAATAGTTTAATCTAAATTACTAATTTATACTCATCCAATAACTCTAAGTTAGCAATTTTATGAATTTTACTTGTCATTGCCAAAATTATTAAATATATATATAATCGAGAAAATATATTATGGTCTTTTCTACCACGTCATTTATGGGATCAACCAATAAAATGTATAAATTTCATTAATTTTTTCTCGTCTCATCTTTTTATCAAGCGAATATTTACTCATATTTACTATAAATCAAATTTAAAAACAATTTTTACCAAGTGAAGATTGATTTGGTAAAAAGATGAGATAAAAAAAGTAATGCATTTTATTGGTTGGTCACATGAATAACGTAGTAAGGACACATAATATAATTTCTCCGTAAAATCATATCTCATCGTTAATGCATTAAATATTAATTTAAATAATTTATTATTATTATTATTAATGCGTCGACTAGTCAAATTTTATCCTAGAGAACTTTTTTTATAAATGCCGTTAGTTTATTAGAAAGAGAAAATATTCAAATTATAATGAGAGTTTACAACTAAAAGCGCAAATTAAACACATAATTTAAATATTTTTTTAAAACTATTTATATAAGAAACTAATCACTTAAAATCATACAAGATCATACAAAAATATGTTAAAAATTTAATACTATAACAAAAATAAATATGTAACATATAATTAAAAAAGGCGCACGATACAAATTTTCTCTGGGCGCACGTTAGCAGGACTAATGGAGACAAAGAATTAGGTGTCGGCGTTTTGGTTTTTGGTCGTGATCGGAGTTTTGCTCTTGTTTTTCTGTTTCCTTCTTGATTTAGCTTATCTCTGAGTATGTTTAAAGCTACGCTGATTGATTGGAAGCAATTGTTTGTAGGTGCTGAGGAGCAGTCTCTAGGGTTTCATCCGTTTCAGATTCAAGATGGTTGTGCTTATGTTAAGCCTGCGTCTCAAGTATTTGTTGATGGAATTGACAATTGGAAGAATGCTTTGGTTGGGAAGTTCATTGGGTCTGCGCCAAATTTCAGTGCTATGCAGAAAATAGTTGAAATGCTTTGGGGGAAATCATCGTTGGCGAAGGTCAGTCTAGCGGGATCAAACTTGTACGTTTTCAAGTTTACTAGTTCGACTACAAGAGACTGGGTTTTGGAGAATGGGTCGTGGCACATTCAGCATAAGCCGCTGGTGTTGAGGAAGTGGGAGCCAAATCTTCTGAAGCTTGATTTTGATCTGGTTCGAGTGCCTGTCTGGGTGCAACTGTTCAATGTTCCTTTGGAGCTTTATTCGCAACAGGGCCTGAGCTACATTGCAAGTGCAGTAGGTAATCCTCTTTACATGGATTCAGTTACTGCTAATAAGGAGAGTTTGGTGTATGCTAAAGTGTGTGTGGAAATTAAGGTTGGGGATTCGATTCTTAAGCTTGTTAATGTTTTGATGCAAGATGGTTCCGTAGTCGTTGTTTGAGTGCTGGTCCCTTGGATGCCTTATTGTTCTACAAAATATAAAGTATATGGGCATTCAGATAAAACTTGTACTGAAGGTTTTCCTAAACCTATAGTAAAAGTTTGGAAACCAAAAATTGTTGATTTTGTTGCGCTTTCCAGATCAATGCTTGAGACTGGTGAATCTTCTCATCAACAAGAGGATTTGCCTGTTGATGACATGGAGGAAGGTGAGGTGGTTGAGGAGTTACCTGTTCAAGCTAGAGTGGACGATGCTGTTGATGAAATGATGCAAAATCTGACTCAATTGGTGGAATCTGCAGTTGGAAATGAAAATGCAAAATGTGAGGCACAGGCATATGCTATACCTGTAGTTGCTAAGAAGGATGCCACTCAGCTGACATTGGAGGAGTCCATGGATAAGGAGTTTCCTACTTTGCAGGAATCTCGGAAACAAAAGAAGAAATGCAGGGGTAGACCATCAAAGGAGATTAGTCTGACTGGTTCTACTATAGTTTTGACAGCGTTGGAGGCAGAAGCTAGGCAACCTAGAGCTTCTTCTAAGGGTGTAAATGCTCTCCTGAATGAAATGAAAACTAAAAAGAAGGAGAATATTGAGAAGTTTAAAGCCAAGGAGGTTGCTGGTCGGGGCTCAGCAGGAGGTACCTCTATTTCAATTTCTAAATGACATTGTGCTTTTGGAATATAAGAGGATTTAACAATCCTCGCAAGCAAGTTTAAGTCCTAGAAAGATTAAAGAATTTGGATGTTGATATTGTTTGTTTGTTAGAAACTAGGGTCAGACAGTCTAAATCCCTAGAAATCTTCAATAAACTATAAGATGAATAGTGTTACTGTCATAATTACTCTGAGATTGAGAATGATAGAATTTGGGTTTTATGTTTTCAATCAATATGTTACTATTAAGGGTAGTTTGTATGGAAGGAATGTCCTCATTACAGGAGTTTATGGTAGTAACGATGGGGTGGAAAGGAAAGCCTTGTGGGAGCAGTTGCAAACTGCTCATACTAGTGTTGGTGCTTCTGCATGGATTGTTGGGGGTGATTTTAACATTTTTGCTTCTGCCTCTGAGAGTTCAGATCATGCTAGATTGGGAGATATTGAAGCTGAGAAGCATATTCAACGTGAATTATGGGATCTGGAAGCTGCAGAAGTTTCTTTTTATAAGCAGAAATCAAGGGTTCAATGGCTTAAGGAAGGAGACCAAGGCTCTAAGTTTTTTCATGATGCTGTCAAGATAAAGAAGAAACGATACGCCATACGATTGTTAATTGACGATCAGGGTAAGAGACTGGAAACGTTTGAAGAAATGTCGATTGAAATGGTGAATTTTTTACTAAGCTAATTGGTAAAGAAGACCCTATGGTTAAAGGCTGTGATAAAGAGTTGCTAGAGGAATTGCTCCAATCTGCATTACCACATGATGCCTCTGATGACTTATGTAGAGAGGTTACTACCTTGGAGATTAGGGATGCTTTCTTTAGCATGGGAAAAGATAAAAGTCCTGGCCTAGATGGGTTTACTGTTGGTTTTTTCTGAGCTGCTTGGGCCACTGTGGGGGAGGATTTTATCCAGGCTGTTAAACATTTCTTCTATGTTTCTTCTGTTCTCCCTGCTTTCAATGCTACCACTGTTGCATTGATCCCTAAGACAGTAAATGCTTGTAGAGCGAAGGAATTCAGGCCAATCTCTTGTTGTTCTGTGGTCTACAAGACAATAACAAAAATTTTGGTGAACAGGTTAGCACCCTATTTTCCTGGATTGGTGGCTCTAAACCAATATGCTTTTGTTAAAGGAAGGTCTATTTCTGATAACACCTTGTTGGCTCAAGAATTGGTGAAGGGTTATTCTCGGGGTACCTTGTCATCTAGATGTGCTTTGAAGGTGCATCTTCAGAAGGCTTTTGATTCTATAGATTAGGATTTTTTGATGAATGTGTTAGAAGCTATGGGACTACCTGCTGTTTATAGAGGATGGATTCGAGCTTGTGTAACCACATCTCGGTTCTTAGTTTCTTTGAATGGGAGTCTGGAGGGTTATTTTGCAGGGCAAATGGGGGTTCGACTAAGAGACCCTTTGTCCCCATACTTGTTTGTGCTGATTATGAATATTCTGTCCTATCTGCTTAATTCTGGGGCTGCTAATGGTGTCTTTGGTTATCAACCAAGGTGTAAGAGAGTATCCCTTACTCATTTAAGCTTTGTTGATGATCCTCATTTTTTACAAAGGAACCTTGGATTCTGTGATGGGTGTTAAAAGTATCTTAGAGCTTTTCTATGAAATGTCAGGGTCAAACTGAATGTGTCCAAAACTGAACTTTATGTTATTGGGATAACATATGAGACCAGGGAGAGTATTAGGGTTGGCATAGGATTTCAGATTGGCAGGTTGACAGTACGATATCTTGGTGTTCCCTTGGTGACCAGGAAATTGACTGAGGACTGCACTGTCCTTATTGATAAAATCAAGATTAAGCTGGGACAATGGTCTTCTAGGAAGCTGAGCTTTGGAGGGAGATTACAATTGATTAAGGCTGTACTGTACAGTATTGCTAATTACTGGTGCAGGCAATTTGTTCTTCCTAAGTCTGTGATTTCCAGAATTGAGCAATTATGTTCTCATTTCTTCTGGAAGGGTGAAGACACTTCTGCAAGAGGAGCTCGAGTGGGATGGCAGCAGATTTGCACACTTAAGGCAGAAGGAGGGCTTGGTCTGAAGAATTTGGCATGTTGGAATAAAGTATGTTTGATGCAGCTTATAAGAAACATCCTTGCTGGTGAAGGATCATTTTGGGTTGCTTGGGTCTCTAAATATGTGCTTAAGGGTCTGACTTTCTGGCAAGTAGAGAGTAAGGCTCATCACAGCTGGATTATTAAGAAGCTTCCGAAATTGAGGATTGAGGCAGCTGCTGTTTTTTTCTACAGTTGTAGACTGGAGGATTGTCAATCTTAAATGGATTTGGGAGGCATTAAAAGAAGATAGGACTCGAGTTGCGTGGCACAAGTTGATCTGGTTCCTGATGCATGTCCCTAAGCATGATATCATTGTATGGATGGCTGTGTTGGATAGATTGCTCACTAATGACAGGCTTTTGAGAATGGGGATGACTGTGGTTGATATCTGCAGGTTCTGTGGCGATTTAGGTGAAACAAGAAACCATATTTTTTTGAATGTGTTTTTTCTAAAGGCATTTGGATGGCTATTTTGAGGCTTTGTCAGATTACAAGGGATGTCTAGAACTGGGAAGAGGAGATAACTTGGGTTGTACGGTTGCTAAAGGGTAAGTCCCTGATTGTTCACATCCTAAATTTGGCATGGAATGCATACATTCATACCATGTGGTTGGAGCGTAATGCTAGATTTTTTTGAGGTACAAGTCGAAGTGCTGCCGATCTAATTCAGTGTATAAAAGAAATAGTGAGAATTAAACTTCATGGCAAATGTATAGATAGGAGGGATACAATAAATAGGAGACTTTGTATAGATTGGGAGTTACACTAAATACCATATAGGGTTGTAAATTTTGGTAGTAGTTCACTGCTGAGGAAATACAAAGAATGATTTATCAAAAAAAAAAGATAGATATGAAAAAATCTGATTGTATTGGTAAACGAACCACAAAAGGGGATCAAACTACTTAAAAGACCATCGACAACTGTAAATTAGAGCTGAGCGTCGCAACAAAACCATCCACGAATGCAAATTATGTATTCAAATTCAATCAGAGGGTCCAAATAGGGAATATCACTAGGATAACCAAATAAGCGTCATCTTGATCATTCAAGGCAATGTCAAATCCAACCCTGAGAATAATAAGAAAGAAAGACAAAAAGCGTGCCAAAAGGCAGAGGAGTACGTGGCACAAGAGTAGAGTTATTCTTATTAAAAACTTAAAAAAACAAAGATAAACTATAATAACGAAAAAATAAAGAAAAATTACTAGCGGTCGACAATGAACATCGAAGTTGGTGCCGTCGTTGGCGGCCAAAGCAAAAGAATAAACAAAGTTTTGCGGCTGAAAAAACCCTAAGAATACACTTAGAAACTAAATTGATATTGTTTTTAATATTCAATAGGAAATTTCATTACTGATATTTAAAATGACGAGATACTTTGGGATAGAAAAACCTATGAGCTTTTTATTAAACTTGTTGAGAGAAAAAACATGGAACTCATTCAAGAGTCTACTTGCTTCTGAAGTTAGTGTTGCTTCTTCATGTGGTAACATTGACCATATAAAGAGATTTTTAGTAATGGATATTGTAAAAATAAATTGTGTAATAGCATGAAAGATCAACTATTGAATGATTGTTTGGTTACTTTTATAAAGAAGCATTTGTTTGTGGATGTTAGCTTGGATACTACTTTAAGTCGATATCAAAATATGAGAATTCAACGTGAACAATTGTACTCATTTTTATGTCAGCATGAATGTTATTGTTTGATTACTTTTGAATGTAGTTTTCGATGATAAGTCACAAAAAGCTTTTTCATTTTTTCATGACTTGCATGCGATTGTATGTATTGTTGGTCTATAAACTACCAAGTTTAAATCTCTAGATTCGCTCATGGATCCTTTTGAAATAGGTTCATAATGATACAACCATTCTATTTCACAAGTCATGTGATATATGGCTCCCGAGTCAATAAGGCATACATCTACAAATATTTTTTTATCTTCCATAGTCTTTGATGCTTCACAAAAAAAGCATTTTCATCATCTAATATGTTTTCTGTAACACGCCTTGCCCAATCTAGAAGAAAATCAAGTTAGAAATGTCACCAGAATCTGAAAATAGAGAATAAGAGAAATAAAAAACATTACAAAAAACAAAAATCAAGAAATAATACGTTAATGAAGGGTTAATGATGAACTAATATTTGGTTAAACCATTTAAGACCAAATTGTAAGGTTTTAAAAGTTTAAAGACTAAAGTATAAATTTCTAAAAGTTCAAAGACTTGCCAAAAAATTTACCAAACATTTTCTTCACTAGTCTTAGGTCCTACTATACCTTATTTTTAAAGATTCATATCATAAAGGTCTGAATATAGCTTTTAAGGACTAATTTATAACATTTTTAAACTTGTAAGAGAAAGAATGTTATATTGTCACAAAGGTCACGAAACCATGACCTAAAATGTCATAAACTCTCATTTTTTAAATCCAAATCCAAGCCTAATATATCCATTTCAAACAACCTCAATAACAACCCAAACATATGAGGCAACATGTATTTCTCAAAACATTTGAAGCCGACAATTGAAAATATAGATAAATAATCAAAACATTATAAAGGAGCTCCGATTTAATTTAAAATATTTGAACATTCGATTTGATTAATACAAATTCAAAAATAAGGATTACAAACTCCACCACGTAAGGTCCTATGAATAAACAACCCACTAAACACAAGGATCATACTCTAGAAATCGCCACATGCTCGAATCTCTTTTTGATAGTGTAACGATCCCATTTTTGGGTTAGTGAATCGAGTCTTGAACCCAGGCTATGGGCCTTTATATTGAAAGTCTATGTTTTGGGTATTTAAATTTGGGCCTATGTGACAAATGAGAATAGGTGTTTATTATTTTATCCAAAAGTTGGGAGAAGGGTTTTGAAATTTAAAAGGGGTTATGGGTGGTTGGAAAGGAATCAAAAAATTTATGAAGGAGAGAGAGTGTGTTGGGAAGAGAGAAATAACATAATTTTACAAAGAGAGAGAAGCTTCCAACCTATATTCGTTGACGGCCGTTCATCCGTAACCACCACCTCCGCCACCATCAGTTCTGACTCGCCGAGATGAGTCAGGCCATGGTTGCCCCGTCGCTATAGTTGCCACCGTTCGCTGGGGTGAGGGAAAAGAAGAAACGACTTAACTTGGAATGACATAATCCGTCGTCCAGCGCAAAAAACCAATGGCACCACTGGACTTAGCGGCCAAAGAAATGTGGATTTGGAGTTTTTCATCGTCGTTCGACAACCAGAGGCCACCGCACACGCATGGGCGTGCACCAACTGCAGAGCCAGGTGCAAAACTCTCCTGTGCACCCACACCACATTGGGTTGTCTACCCCGGGTGCATATGCACCTACCTGCATAGGATCCCACACCTAGGGTGCACCGTGCTATGATGGTCCCCGCTGTACTGGATCGCTAGTGCCTTGATCGTCACCGTTGATCACCATTGATTTTTTTTGGGACCTTACCCGGGGGTTTCTTGACGTTCTAAGTCCGTTGGCGCAGTCTGTTTCACCAAATTGGAACCTGATAAATTATTTTTACGCGTTTGACCTTGTGAATGGTATAAGAGATGCATGAAATTAATGTATTTTTGTATTCATGTTTATATAAGGATTAATTGGGATCAAATATCAAACCAAGTGGAATAATAGAGAAGCTTATATAAGGATTTATCGCTTTGGCTTAAGGTTAGTACAATTCAAACTCCAAAATGATTCATGAGCATTATAAGTGTAATTGCCTTGCTTGTTAGTGGTTGCAAAATAGGTTGATGGTAGATAAGCTTGTGTTGAGACCGATATTATGAGACTTGTCTGTATGAGATGCATAGGGAGTTTGGGAATATTTCGAGACTTGTATGAGCTTTAGGGACTGTGTAGGGTCGTTTGAATATTCATATAATTATCTGATTGGTTGATTTACATGTTGTATTGCTTAAGTGCTTGAGATATGAACTAACATGTTCAATGGAGAATTTACTAAATAGACTAATAATTGGTAATATTCGAATAACTGATCATGAAATCGAGAATTGATATTAAATGATTATGAAGCTAGTAATTAATATTAATCGAGTGAATGCGTTAGTAAACAAACCCTAATGACTTTTATAAGCTTTAGAGATCAAATAAAGTGTTGTAAAGCCGTAATTCAAGAAAATGGTGTGAACCCATGAATATAGTACTGATACGAGCTTTGGTCGTATCGATATGCGATTGGGGGTGGTAATTAATGATTTCTAATAAGTAGTTACAATATAGATATGCGTACGAGTACCAATACCCGAGGGTACCGTATCGATACTTGTGTTCAAGTACCTGTACCAGTACCCGATATGCTAAATAATCAATAAATATAAATTAAGGGTGAAAATTGATATGTATATTAATAATTGAATTATGCCTTGATAAATGAGATAACGAGGATTAATGAAGGTAATAAATGAGATTAATTATATACTTCTCCATAATGTATTAACAACTTGGTAATGTAAAATAAATTATGTAAATGACATTTAGCAACGATAGGGAGATCCTTGAGATCACGTTGCTTGTATGCAGGGTAGTCATTTGATTGGTTAAGTTTTTTGATTGATGGGATTTGGATACCCAAAGAAAGAGTGTTGCAACACCATGGTTAGAGATACTGAATGGAGGTTACCGATGCTATGTGACTCGGGCCTCATTCAAAGATGCTCGAGGGAGGATTTCGAGTATGTGTGTATGTTTCGATGCTATGTGACCCGACCTCACCTCACCTAGGGTGTATGTTCCGATGCTAGGTGACCCGACCTCACCTAGAGTGTAAATGCTCGAGGGGGGATTCTGAGCAAAGGTGTATGTTCCAATGCTATGTGTCAAACCCTTTTTCAAGGTATTTCGACGTTTAAAAACAAAATCAATAGAGTCGCCACCAATCTTTTAAAAGATGTGATTGGATCACCTAAAAATATGTCATTTCAATAAAACATTTTATTTTATTAAAAAATGGTTTTGGTCTGCGAAAAACACCAAAAATGGGTTCAGGAATCGGTTATGTGTGGGGAAGGGTTAGCACCCCCACAACGCCCAAAAATTGTTACCTAGCCGATTACAAAATGTTTTAATGTCGAAATTTGTAAGTTCATATAAAATTCAATTTATTTGTCCATTTATGAATATAATTCTATTTTAACGCTCCCACCATTCGGAGGATAAACTCTAATCACCGCCAACACTCCTGGCGCTAACCCGTCATTTTTGTTTGATAAGACTCCGCATTAATTAGGTTTTCAGTTTTTAAACATTATATCAAGAAACAGATTTAAATTAATCTAACAAGATAATACACGAACTTTAAAGGAAAAAGGATTAGACTCGTGACTTTTGAAAAAATATATTAATCCCTAATCGTATGAGTCAGATTTTAAATGAAAGAACAAGTTGAAGATTAAAAAAGAAATTAAGAAAACATATTTTTTGTGTAAAAAAGTTTTATATATATAGAAAATCAAATTAGAAAAGTGATTAAATTAAAATCATTTTTAAAAAAAAAGTTTAAAGAGTATTTAGAAAGAGCTTTATGGAATAAAAATGGTGTGGAGATTTAATAAAATTAAATGACCTATTTTTGTTTAAAATGGGTACAAAGCCCAAAAATATCATTTACCCACCTTTATTTTAAAACAACGATTAAACACCTTTTTTTAAAGAATTCATCAAATGTTTATATAAAAATATTGAAAACAAAAAACAAGGGTCTTTGAAGCTTTAGAAAAGTTAGAATTGCTCCAATTATAGTTAAATTCGAAATAAAAAAATAAATAAAGAACAAAATAACAAGATACCTAAAAACCGAGCTTTTCTTCTTATATTCAACTTGAGAATGCCAATTCAAGCTTGGGAATTTCTATGTAATTTTTGGATGCTTCTTGTGTTCTGTGAATTACAAGTGATGGAGAGGGGTTTATATAGAATTTTTAACCCACAAATACATGGAAAAATCCCTAAAAATCGTGTGAAATGATTCCCCTAATTTCCTTGATTTAATTCTAATATTCAAATCTGCCCATATCTTCCTTTTGACCAATTTCTTTTCTTCTCTTTGCTGCGTGAATCCACCATTTGTTTCCTTTCCAAATTAGCTAGCACGTGAATCACTCACCTCATTTCTTTTTTGTTTCATTTGAATCAATTTGATTCAATTGCTTCCTTCAGATGCAGGTGATAGGCTAGTGCGTGGAGGTGGGCTACTGCCATGGGGGCTACACACAATAAATGGTTGACTAGCTTCTTATTTTTGATCGGATTTGGACCGTTGATCCTATTTGGATCTAATAGTTAATAGTTCGCTCCATTGTCGACCGCCACCCTAGCCATCTCTGATCCTCGCTGGCAGCCACCGCCGTTTGGGACGGTCAAGATCAACGTGGATGGTGCCTTCCAGGCATTGACTGGAGCCCGCTGTTATTGGTGTTATTTCTCGGGACGCCAGCGGTTCTGTCCTCGGTGGTTTCGCTCTTCACTCTGCTGGGTGCTTGGATGCTTATTGCAGGTGCTCAACTAGAACGTGACCGGGGTTGGATGGACATCATTCTTGAATCAGACTCTACTATTGTGCTCAACAAGCTCCGCAGCCGGACCTCGGATGCCACGACCCTAGGCCCACATATTGAGCAGGCTCGTCCTCTTTTAGATTCGTTGCCTTGTTTGCGTCTTATGTTTACTCTTAGGCTAGCAAATTCTGTTGCTCATACTCAAAAATGAATAGTTCACCCCCCAAGAGTGACATTTTTGTGTTACCTGAATTTTTGATACGGGGTTTGTATTAAGAGCTATAAAGTTTTGATGGTCGGGAAAAATTCGGATAATCAGATTTAATCGAATAAATGAGAAATCTTTTATGAGATATTTTAGGAAATATTTTATTAAAAAAATGCAAGGATAGAATGGTCATTTCCATGTCTTATTTTAATAAAAATTAATATGGACCATTGGATTAAAGGTTACTTTTCCATGTTTAATCTTAGCCATTGGATGAAAAATGGCAAGATGGTAATATTTGATGATGGCAAGGGAAAAGTTGGTAATCACTAACTCCTTGAATTGTTTTGGGCCCTTGGATTGGTAGGTAGACATGTGGTTTAATATGGAGCTTTGGATTGCAAGGGTAAAAAGGTCACTAGACTTTAAAAATGATTTTTTAATTCATTTTTATATATTAAGTACAAGTGGCTAAATTGGAAGGAAAATAAATTTCAAGATTTCTCCCCCAATTTCAGCCAAGTTTCGAACACCCTAAGGAAGAAAATTTTTTCTTTTTGATTTTCAAGCTTATTTAGTTGGAATTTTGATGAAGGCATGAAACATGAAATTAATCTACATGAAATTCTCTATCTTTTGGTACCAATTGTTCATGCTTTCCTTGCTTAGAACCTTGGTTTTGTGACTTTGAAGGATAAATGGGATGTTGTTTTATGATGAACTAGGGTTAGTTTTTAATGAATATGATGTTGTAGAACCATATTAAAGCTTGTATGATGATTGAAACTATATGGAAATGGCTAAACCCTAAATTGTTCAAATTTACGGTTTTAGTAGAAAAGTTGAAGTTGGATTGATTTTGAGTTAGGAATGATTGTGAAGCTTGGAAATGATGTCTAAGTGTTAAGTGGACTAATTTGGAAATTTGGAAAAGTATAAGGGTGATTTCGGCATTTTGATAGAATTAGGGGAAATTATGGAAAATTTTCCATAAAATTGGAAATGTTAAAATTATGATTTTACAAGCTTTAAAATGTCATTTGGACTATTTTGGAAGTTTGTAAAACATAGGGACCAATTCGTAAATTTTGAAAAGATTAGGGACTAATTCAGCAATTTGGAAGAAATTAAGAACTTAAGTGGAAATTTATTTTTATGGAAGCATTATTCTGGAATAAATATTAGAATGATTTATAGATCATTCTTTGAGTAAAGGTTGGAAGAAATACGAAGTATTGAGGATGAAATGACTTATGTCATGAAACTAATATTTGGAAAATATTAGGGTGTTTATAGGAAAATTATTCCTATATTGTTTATGTGTTAGTAAGATACTAACATATAATTTGGAATGTACTTATAGCATTTTAATACACTTGTAGACTGTGAACAAAATCAAGATCGAGTTAGCAATTGAGAAAAGGAACGGGATCAAAGTTGAACTTAGTGAGGCTAGTGAATATTGACAAAGCATAAAGTGTCAAGGTGAGTGCATTTTTATGCATGGATAATACTATGATTATCATTTGGAATACTTGTGATAAGTCTACCTTATTAATAATTACTTGATAATTATATGTTTATATCATGAACTTATATTTGACATATTGAGAATTGTCAAAGGAAGAACTATGATGCATTTGATCACTAAATATACCAGGTATATATGGTTATGTTATATTTAGGGTATGAACTGCCCAGTATTTAATTATATTGCCATGGATGAATTGAATATGGAATTAGAAAGTATGCCCAAATAAGTATTTGAGGTATAGTTGGCATGCCATAGAGTCCAGCGGTTTAGCACTTCGGTGCGGTTTATTAGCACTTGGTGCGATTTTGACTCGTGTACTCAAGTCCTCAAAACTATGTTGGGCAATAATTTATTTGATAATAAATGGTGAATAAAATTAGAGAGTAAGTGAACTCTCGGAAAATGATAATAAATGGTGAATAAATTAGAGAGTAAGTGAACTCTCGAAAAATGATAATAAATGGTGAATAAGTTAGAGAGTAAGTGAACTCTCGGATAATAAATGGTAAATAACTCAGAAAGTAGGTAAATTCTCGGATAATTGCAAGAATAATAATAAGATTTATGAATCTGGATTATATTATGTTAATATTTGATTAACATAAGGGAAATAAAGGAATAGTGATCAATCTGCATGTTTATTATATTATTGATATAATTCAAGCATGTTGATTTATATTAAATAATTATAATGCCCCACTAAGTATTACTTAGCGTGTGATGGTTTTTCACGCGTAGGTAGAAAACCCGGTTCGGAGTAAAGAGTTAGGCCTCGCTATCAAAGGGGATATATGCAATATCAGTAATTACATATTTGATGTATTTTGATATTTGTAGTTGGCATGTATAAATAAAAAGTAGCTCCTTTCAAACTAGTCTAGATATGGATTGTAATAATAATATCTAGATAAGTGGTTAGTATATGATATTGAATTTTATTTAAATGATACTAGTTTAAAGAAATTGCTAGTAACAAAAATCAGGTAAGATTATAATAATGAAATTTTAGAGAAATCAAAATGATTTTTATTTTAGGTAGTTTTGTTAATTGTATAGTATAGTTAAAAATTGCCAAGTTGCTGCCTGAAATCGAGGTCTATCTGATGGATTAAAAATTGGAAATAAATTTTATGCGATTAAAAAAAATTTAAATCATCATTTTCACTTGTTCGAATAGCATAAATTATAGTTTAAACATCATGTGACACTCTATGCTAGTATTGAGTAATAAATACTAGTAAGGGTGTTATAGTATGTGTCATTATTATGTGTTTAATGTATGTATGTTTATTATCTATGTAGGCATAAATGTATGTTTGTATGTGTATTATATGTATGTGTTGCTTGCATGTGTGCATGTTTTATTTTAAAGTCATTAATATTTAAATGTAGGTATGTGAGTACATATATTGCATATATTATCTATTATATGTACGAGTTTATTATTATTATTATTGTTAGCACATATGTTATATATTAAAAAGAAAACAGATTATAAAACCCAATTAAAAAATAATAGTAACCCACTCAATTAATAATACCCAATTCCATTAAAAACCCAGACTTTGTTTACAAGTCCCGTTTGGCCCAACATTGATAATGAAAGCCGAAAACATAATATGCTATCCCATTTCTTGCGCAGCCAAAGAAGAGCCGTTGGATCTGGCCAGATCCAACAGTCGAGATTGAAGCCAGGCACCTCTTCGGATCGCGCGTGTGATGCACGCTCGAACCCCTCAGCCTCTACACGTGCGTAAAGCTCACACGTGGACTCTTCAGGTTCCACGCGGCACGTGGCACGATCCAGCACTGCCACGTCACTATCTAGATTAAATCAGGGCTGTTAATCTTCAATTAATTCTAGTCGTTGGATCAAATTCGATCCAACATCCCAGATTTCATCTGGCCGAATATCATTCGCCACATGGCCTCATCACCAGAAATCCCGATGTCGTCGTCCTCTCACCGGTTCTTCAACCATAGAGCAAACCGAAAATAAAAAAACAATAGGGATGTCAGAAAGGAATCAATCAGATCATCATGCAAAGTGGATCCATTTAATTTTTGCTTAAAATGTAAACTATAGATTAGAGATAGGGGAAAAAGTAACCGGAGACAAGGAGATATAAGCAATGTAACCAAATCCATTTGTAAGGACTGAGATTTAATCAATACAAAAAATAAACCAAGATTTCAGAGGTATTTTACTAGTTCTTCGTCTTTTATTTCGAATAAAAAACAATAAAGAGTGATTTAGGGTTCTTACCCTTTGATCTTAAAATTTGTTGCCTTGCATGGTGGCTGAGGGTGGTGTCGCCGATAATCGATGCCTTGGTTCTGCTGACTCTTTGTGTCGTTGATAAAAGGGGATCTGTTTTTTAGGTCTTTCGAATCTGATTTTATATAAGAAAGGTGGTTTTTGGTTTCGAATTTTTCTAGGTTTAGGAAAAAAAAGTTTTTTAGTGTTTCGGGGGTCACCGACGCCGACGAACGTAGCCGGTGGCGCCTTGCGACAGCCGGCACCGCCAGACCTCGCTGGATTCTGGAAGCTGCGACGGTTTCTTGGATTTATTGATGAACCCCATGAACTGGATGAACTATCCAGAGAATTTTGAAGGGGAGAGGTTTAATCGGTTTTTGAAGAAGAAATGAAAATAATTTATGTTTCTATGTTTTGGGTTTTATACCCAATTATAAAATGGGTTTATTACCCATTTGAACCCCTCTGTGTTTTTAAAATATCTCTGACAGCCCTTCCGTCTCTTTGTAATCATCTTCGTAGTCCTTTTGGTTTTAAGATCTTTTGATTTGGTCACCCATTTCCTCATCTCAAACTTCTCCTATATGTATTTGTTGGTACTTCATTTGGATCTGAAATTCTAAGGGTTATTCCTGTGTTTTTTTTTATCTCTATTCCATTTCAATTATTTAATTTGGTATTTATTCACCATTTTTATTATTTATTTTATTTATGCCAATTCTTTAAATTTATTTATTTCAGTACCTTACTTTATTATTTTTTATATTTATGTATGTTCATTTGTTCGACCGGTGGTTATATATATATATATGTTCATATTTAGTACTTGATTCGATACGTTTTCCTTATATATATATATTCCCTTTATTTTTGCACCATATATTTTCTAATTTAATTTTCTTTTACTTGTTTTAATTTGTTTCTATATGTAAGATGATTATGGTTTTTTACCATATAGATATATGATTATTTAATACATTATTTTAAAGTTTTTATTTACCATTATAAGGATATTTATTACAATTATAAGGGTATACGTTTTTACCATGTATACTGTCGTGGTGATTCTATATTACCTTTAATGTAGGTATAATATATATAGCATGTAGATATATGTACTCTTTGTTTGCTTGTTATATTATTATTCGAATCTAGTATTCATGTTTTTAATTTTTCATATATTTATTTAGTTTCCATGCTCCTCTTTGCCATGCATTTGCAATTGTCACCCATATGACCTTTAATATTCCAATTGCATATGGTAGTTAACGAATTTAAACCCTAAAAGGAGGTATTTATTGATTTCGATATTTGTGTCGTAACAATCTTGGCTTAATGGATGTTGACCAAATATTTGAATTCATTCTTACCATCCAAAGTTAAACATTAATTAAAAGCGGACAAGTCATAACATCAAACTTAAATGCTTGCATCATGCATAAAGGTGATGTTCAAAATTTGAACCATAAATTAACACGACAGTCAGGCTTATTCGATATCGGTTTAATCTATGGTCCTTTGTATTGTCACCCTTGTCAGTTAAACGTTTAATTAATTCAGACCCATCAATTTAAAAAAGCTCGTTTAATTAAACATATTCAATTAAGAACATTTAATTAAATTTAATTTAAATTTCAATAATTTCCATCAATTTACAAGCAAAATATATGTTGGTACCGATTTTCGAGCGTGATGGGGGTGATAATCCCTCCCCACGCGTAACCAACTCCTGAACCTGTTTTCGGATGAATCTTTGGTTTTATGGTGTTTAGCCTACCTTATCCAAGTTGCCGGTGGCGACTTCAAGCTTTTGTTGTTTTCAAAAAATTGATGTTTAAAAAGAAAAATCCCCAATTTTCAAAATATTGGATAACTCGTAAGCGAGATCTTTCAAGAAAAGGTCGCTACAGCATGGTGACTCTGCTGATTTTGTTTTTACAAAACAAAAAGAAAGTTAGGCCACAAAATTATATTTTTGCTTTAATCGATGGAAATTATTGAAATTTAATTTATCTTTGGTTAGTTTGTTCTTGCTTGAAGATGTGACTTTGATTGTACGGGCTTTGATAATTGGTGGTTCTCGGATTAATTGATCATTTAATTTCTAAGGAATCACCGACATGTGTTGCATCATGATCATCAATCTCTATACCCGAGCTTTGTCCCTTAAGTGGGAGTGAAACGCCACATACCCACGTGAGTAGCCCTCAACGGGTCAGTAATTCACTTCCGAAATCACACCTTTGACATGTGAGCAGCCCTCCACATCACTAGGCCATGCTTTCCCTCGAACCGAATCCAATTTGCAAGCTTGTAATGGGTTTGTAAGACCCGAAATTTGTCCGGGTAGACCTATATTTAAATATATACTATATTTCGCTATAAATAAAACCGTAAACTTAAATAGTACGTATAAATAAATAGATCCCTATATTAAATAAAAAAACAGTCCAAGTGTCCATTTACATATCAAATCCCTTTTACAATCCAAAAAGCCCAATTAGAACCCAACATCCAATTTTAGATTCTTTTCCCGCCCATTTCTAATGCATATAACTCAACAAACACAAAAATAAATTTGATAATCCTTTTCCCGCTCAAATCGGGACACGCCAAAAGAGACTTCACAAGGATTGAGCTCCAACATGACATCATCTTACATCATGATCCACTCACCTATAAATACGAGAGAGAGTGTAGTCAGACAATTATTATCACCATTAATAACTTTCATTAAATAATTACCATAATAATTATAAAATAATAAAAAGAGAAAATTACCCATCGAAAGTCGAACCGCTGTGGAAGCTGAAGAGCCGCTGGTGACCGAATCCCCTGGAACACTAACGGTCGCGGGGAAGTTCATCGGTCGCCAGGAAGCTCATCGATCGACAACGCCACAATGATCGCCGGAAGGTAAACTCTCCATCGATTTCTTCATTTTCTGTAAAAAAAAATGCAAAGAGAATTAGTTTCATAAAAAAGATCTAAAAATCAAGTAAATAAAGAGTGAGATCGGAAGGCATTGTCGCCAAAATGTTTTTAAGCCGTGGTCGAGAGTAGGTTTTAGGCGATGGAGTTGAAAATGTCTTCGGGTAGATAGATTAGGTGGTTGGAGTTGGGAGATTTGATTAAATCGAGTTTCAGATTAGGTTTTAGGTTGAGAATCGAGAAAAATGGGTTTTTTAGGGTTAGGGTTCTGGCGATGGTGTAAGACGACGGCTGTAAATCGCCTGTGGTGGCCGGCGAATGGCTAAGAGTCATCGGTGGCGGGCGGTGCAAGATCAAGTGGCGGCGTTGATGGTGGTTTGTGGCCGAAAAGTTTGGTGTTCATCCAAACTTGGATGAACATGAAGAACACTCAACCAAAACCGTAGTTTTTGATTTGAAAAATGGGAGGAAATCTGAGTATTTGGCGTTTGTGCTCAGAGAGAATTTGAGAGGGGAGAGAGTGAAAATAAAAAAATGAAGAAAGGAGGGAAATCTCAGTTTAAAAGGGGGTTTATATAGTGGCATTGAAACGCACCGTTTTGGAGCGGGCCAGATCCTAGGATCCGTGCCTTTTCATGTGGGTCGGATCTAGGATCCACGCCCTTCTTTTTCTTTTATATGCTTTGGGCCACCAGTTTTCAATCTTCTCAATATGGTCCCTAATTGTTTGTAATTTGGCACCTATGTTTTAATAATAATTCAATTTGGTCCTTTTTTCAATCTTAATTAAATTGCTCTATAATGCTTAAATATATGTATGCTTGCATTTTTTTAAATAGGCATATAGTATAATTGTTTAGGTGATTAATTCATCTATTTTAATTATTTAAAGCTTTAGTTTTAGGTTCTTTAATTAATTTAATTAATTGAAATATATAAGATAATTGTAGAAAATAAATGAATATTAAATGAAAACTTTAATGTTCTAAATTGATTAGTGTCTCATTGTAATGAGATGTTAATCAAAAGAGCATTTTAGTTGAATATCTAATATTTCATTTAAACTTAGAACATTACAATCACCTAGTTAGTTAAATTAAAATTAAACCAGGATTAGGGTTAAGATAGTTAGAATCATTAAATAATTAGGAATATTATTGATTTAGGGATTACTATGAATAGTACCCCAAGCATTTGGGTGTTATCACATAAACTCTAATTCGACAATGTTCATAGATTTTGTAATTGGTTCAATCAATTGAAGCCGCAATTAGGTTTGAACTTAAAATTAACAAGAAAATAAATGGACATGCACTGAAAACCTTTTGTGTTGAGATAAATTTTTGAATGTGAATTAAAGTATCCTAAAGTAACTGGATATTTCAAAACCTATATTCGCTAAAAATGTATTTTCTTACAAAAGGATACCTCCATTCGGAACGAAATTCATTTAACGATTAAGGATTTTAATTAAATTCAAATTGTTGTTCGAAATGCCAAAATGCCATGTGAAATTAATAAGGTACTGATAACGGGTGTTTGTGGGAGTGCTAATCCTTCCCCACACTTAATCGACTCTCGAACCCTAATTTTAAAGAAAAGAATCTCTGGCTGTTTTTATGATGTTCGGTCTACCAAAGTGATCGGTGGTGACTCCATATTGATTTTCAAGAATAAATAGAAGGAAATCCGATTTAATACGACAAACCCTAATTTCAATATTAAAGAAATTAAAATGAAAAAAACCCTAATTTCAAGAAGAAATCAATTGACAGGCTATTTTCCACCTTCGGTTTTAAAAATGGTCGCGACAGGGTCAAAATTGGAGTTTTTGTTGCCTTACTAGGTAACAAGATCGGTTCGGGTACCCTTAATTAGAACCGAACCTATGTGTGAGAATCTAGGAAAACCTGCCTCAATTAGAGCCATGCGGACAACCATACTGAACTAGATTTCATGTGATTAGGGTTTTCTTTCCTTTTTTGCCTAATTTGTTTGTATTTATCTATTTTTACTTCTGAATTTATTGTTTATCCTATAACTGAAACGTTTTTTCTTGTCTTTTTCCTTTTTATTTTGCATATTTTTTCATATCACAAAGAGCACATTGAGTCAGAAATAGTCTAAAATTAAAGACTCGATCAATGGGGATTTGGTTCGTAGTAATGACGAAAAGAATTTTGATGTGCAATAATGGTTAAAAGAAGAGTAGCTCCATGATGGAGATAATATTTCTGCCGGGTTTAGGTTTGCGATGTCAGACGAGACTTTCATAAGCACATAATATAATGATGTGTCCAGATTGAGGTTGGTATGGAATAGTTAGGATTATGAGACAAGAAATGCTTTCAAAAGAGAGTACGACGATATTGTATACTTGTTAGATGTTCTGGTCGACCAATCGCTACTTCGAGCCTTGCTAGGGTTTTTGAATTCAGCCTACAGTTGTTTCACGATCGGCAACACTGATTTAACCCTGACAATTGAAAAGTATCAAGTCCTCGTAAATTGTAAGAAGATCGATGAGAACCGTGTCTACGCTAAACCAAACAAGAATAAATCTTTTCGGGGCAAGCTTGGTAGGTTCTCAGACACATTGCCATCTTGGTTCGACGATCCCTTTACAACTTGGAACAAGAAAGAGTATCTCAAGTGGGAAGGAATTCAGGTCGTAGCTTCAGTACACCCCGTGGGCCGAGTTCAGCGGGACCTGTTTACACTTTTGATCTATGGGTTGGTGCTATTTCCTAAAGCATTGGGGCTCATTGACCTGTCAGTATTGGATTTGTTTGATCGTTTGGGTGGTGGGACCAATCTGGTACCCATAATTTTTGCAAAAACTTTTCGGTCTTTGAGCTTTTGTAAAGAGCATGGTGGGGGTCACTTTCGAGGATGCCCTCGGCTTTTGATCATTTGGTTTTACAGTCATCTTTGGTCTGATGTTCACTTGTCAAGGTCTATCTTCGACAACAAGTTCTCACCATTAGAAGAGTTCATACGAAAAGAGGATTGGCCTACGGGAAAGTCCGATGAGGTTTGGCTAGACGTTATCCGAAATCTAAGGGATGAGGACATAGTTTGGAGAGTTCCGTGGCTATCAGCAAGAAGTATCATTTATAGATGTGGGGAGCACTCTTGGGTACCTTTACTCGGTCTTTGGGGGCAAACAGCTAACGCACCCCTTTTTGGTTTTTAGATAGTATGGTTCAAAGTAATTTTTTCCAGCCACAAGAGGTTTGAACGAGTTCAATATAGACTACGAGAAATAAAAAGGATACAAGGGGAGGTGTATAGCGCTTCTACAGCTTGGAACAATGCAAGACGGGTTAGGATCGTGAATGCTCCTTACATGGTCACCCCGAGTATGAAGAATGGCGGTTTAATCGTGTTAACGAAAATATTCTTCAATTATATCCATATGGTAGAAGGTCTATAGAAGAGAGGTTGGCTACGCTTCCCACCGAGGCCGATTTGATGAGAAAGCAACTCGAAGAGGAAGAATAGAGGTTTATTCAGCTCAAAGAGAAAGCCAATCAAGATAGGTTCAACTTTGAATTTGAGGGAGGGATTAAAGGCCTGCAAAGAATGAAGGATGAGTTGGAACTCGAACTTAAGTTGGAGGGAGAGGAAATCCAAAAACTACAAAGGTTAAACAAGATTAAGAGAATCGCAAAGGATGGACCGAGCGAAGGGTTGAAACTTTAATTCAAAGATGAGAAGGCAAGAACCGAGAATTACAAGAGGAAGTATTATGAGTACAAGGACCAAGTGCTTGCTTTGAATCAAGATATTGAGAACCTACGAACTTCTCACTCAAGGCAGCTTGAAAGGGAACAACGCCAAAACGAAGCATTGAAAGATCAAGTAAAATATTTAGAAAAATCTCTCTTCAAACACAAGGGTTCAACCAGCAAGTTAAAAGCTAGTAGCTCGGAGAATCAGGATTTGAAAGCTCGTGTTGAAGAATTGGAAGCCGAGGTTCAACAACTCAAGGACCATATAGAAAGCTTCAGGGGAGCAGTCCAAGTGTATCAGAGGCTGACTTTGGAGCAACTACAGTTTGCCGCTTACACTATTTGGAGGCAAAAAGAAGAATTGGTACAATGAACGACTCAAATACAAGAAGTTTCCCGGAAGATACAGTTTCTAGCAGAAGATGCTACCGAGCTTCACGATTGCGTGGACGATAAATATGAGGGAGAAAGGATTGTTTGGATTTTGAGGGAGATTGTCGACCTAGATGCTAGCTTGGGATCATATGCGTAGTTGGTTTCCTTTAAATATTGTAACAAGACAATGCCTCCTTTAATGCAAGTCATTTAATGATGATATTTGCAGAACTCTATGTTGCTCTTTGCATTCATGCATAACACATTTATTTGCATACTTTGTTAAATTACTAAAATTGATTGAAAGATTTCTTATTTCAGAGAAAGAGATAGCATTTTGGTTCTTTAAATTACAATCATTCCACATCCATATCGTACTCATTTACAAGCAAGGATAATTGAGGAGGGATTTACAAGATTGGAAGCCGATCTTAGAGGTCAGTTGGAGCAAACTCAGCAAGAATTGAGGGACACCATCATCAAGTACCAATAAGATATGATGAAAGAGATATCTCAGATGTTGCAATTCCGTCTAGGATAAGATCCAAGAGAGAATGATGTCGTTGAGAATCCTGCCCAAACTTCGGGGGACCGCCCATATGCCCAGATCTTTAAGAACCCACTCTTTTCCGACCCTTCACCAAATCCTCTACAAGGGATATCTTTTTCTCAGGTTGGCACCTCTATCCAAGCTCAGTCGGGCGTGATCTTCGTGAATGTCAAAAATATCGGGGATAACATCCCTAATTTTGATGAGTTGAAGAAATTAAACCAAATGAAGACAGAATTCCCAAAGTAGATGGCAGATACCTAGAAAGATCTCGAGGAAAAATTCTAAGTAAAGGAATATAAGGAAGGCTCATATGGACTGAAGGCTAAAGAGCTTAGTTTGGTCCAGGACGTGGAAATTCCGTACAAGTTCAAGACCTCAGAATTTGAGGAGTTTGACAGGATGACTTGCCCTACAGCACACGTAGTTATGTTTTTTCAAAAAATAGCCAAATTCACCAAGAACGAGAAGCTTTTGATTTGCTGCTTTCAAGACAGCTTGGTCGGATATGCCTCGAGGTGGTACAATCAGCTAACACGAGCTCAGATCAAGTCGTAGAAGGATTTGACCAAGCTATTCACCGAACAGTACAAGCATATAACTGATATGGTCCCGAATCGACTTCTGTTGCAAGGAATAGAGCAAAACGCAATGAGAGCCTTCAGGAGTACGCTCAGAGGTAGCGTGATGTGGTGGCTCAAGTTCAACCTCCGCTTCATGAGAATGATATTTCTCTGATGTTCATAGACACGCTAAAGGGAACACTCTATGATCGTTTGATCAGCAATCCTATCAGCAACTTTACAGAGATGGTTATGAGCGGCGAGCGCATTGAAGCTGCCATTAAAAGTAGGAAATTCAACATAGGAAAACTGTTATGCTAACAATACAGCAAGAAGGATCCTGAGTTTAACAACACAAACACTTACGAGACCACCTAGAGCCTCACTATCTCCCAACCCTAAGCCACGGCAGGAGTACCTAAAATTTCAACAAGAGAGAATATAGAGGGCCTAAGAAGGAAGACAAGAATAGGTCTCTCACTCCCTTACCAATTTCTTACAAAGAACTTTACTCACAGTTGTACAAAGTCGATTTAGTCTGACCCTATCATGTGACTCCTTACAACCCACCGTACCCAGTGTGGTATGACCCCAAGACACATTGTGAGTACCATGCCGATGTTTCGGGTCATTCAATTGAAAACTGTGTAGCATTCAAGAAGTTCGTTTAAAATTTGATTCGGATCGGAGTATTATAGTTAGGGGAGCCAAGTGCCAACAACCCCTACCAAATAATAGGGGGCAAGGTGTAAATGTTGTTGAAGAAGGGTACACCAAAAAAGCTAAAGTGTGTGTGTCTAAAGTCTGATCCCTATTGAGGTGGATTTTTCAACAATTGTGCATGGCGCCTCTCATCAATCGAGGAATGGTGGTCGTGAAAAAGGGTTGTGGCCTATATTGCAAGTATCATCAGTCAGGGGATCATGACATTCAAGATCGCAAGGAGTTCCGTCAGCTAATTCATAATATGATGGACAATAAAGAAATTGAGTTTTTTTTTTGAAAAAGGTGAAGGAAATAAAGAATCAAAAGTATGTGCGTCGAAGAGCCAAGAGACCAAGTACAGTGCAAAGAGACCACTTGTCCTCAGATTCAAGCCAAGCGAGAAGAATGCCCCAAGCGTGGCCCCCAAGATTATAATTGCTACCCCGAGATCCTTCCCTTTCAAGGATACACAGATGGTTTCGTGGAATTACACCGCAAGCATTTCAATTCCAGGCTCCTCAAATTCATAAGAGGGTGAGAAGCTGGTGATGGTGACGAAGCCCACTCAAAGATAACCTTTGGAACCAAATACCAGAGAGGTAAACAATGTGGGGCATCTCACGAGGAATGGTCGATGTTATGCTCTGGATAATCTACAGGCGTTGGGTGAAAAAAAGGAAAAAGGCAAAGAAACCAGGACTGAACTCGAGAGGATGTTTGGAGAGAAGCTACCTCAAAAGATCAAAGAACTAGTCATGGAAACCCAAGCTCAAGAAATTTTGAGATTCTTAAAACACAACGAGTATAATGTCGTGGAACAACTTTAGAAGTAGACAGCTCATATTTTGGTACTCGATCTCCTGCTAAACTCAAAAAAGCATCGCAACACACTGTTGAAGGTTTTGAATCAGACTTTTGTCACCAATGATATCTCGGTCGAGAAGTTAGACCGAATCATTAGTCATATCACTGCCGATAATCATATCACCTTCAGTGATGATGAAATACTGGGGAAGGAAGGGGATCCATCAAGGCCTTAACATTACCGCTCATTGCAAGGGCTATGTGTTACCGGGAGTGCTACCTGATAATGGCTTTGCTTTGAATGTTATGCCACTACTGCTCTACAATGGTTACCAATCGAAAATTCACACACGAAGCCTTGTCATAACATCGTACTAGCATTTGATGGGGCCCAACGAGATGTGGTTGGGAAGATAGAAGTACCCCTACACATTGGCCCTACCGAATATATGGTTGATTTTGTGGTTATGGACATTCGGCCATCCTATAATTGTTTGTTAGGGAGGCCGTGGATACATTCGGCCGGTGCCGTCCCATCTTTGCTATATCAGAAATTGAAGTTTGTTGTTGAGGGAAAACTAGTCACGATTAATGCTGAGCAAGACATCATCGCTTCGGTAACCTTTGACGCATTGTATATTGAGGCTAATGAAGAGATAATGAAATGTGTTTTTAGGGCTTTGGAATTTGTCAACGCTACCTTTTTTTGTCGAGGGGAACCAATTTCCCTACCCTAAACTGTCAAACTACACCAAGATGATGGTATTTGAGACATTAGGGAAAAGAGCAAGGAAGGGAAGAGGCTTGGGAAGAAGCCTACAAGGACGCCTCTGGCCTATTGGTGTGATTCATAAGAAGGACCATTTTGGACTCGTCTATAGGCCCAATTTCCTACAAAAAAAGCAAGAATGGAAGAAAAGACAAAAACAAATGAAGGTCTGATTCAGAGGGGAGGATATTTCTTGGGCCCCTATAACCTATACGGACTTTAAAAGCATTTTCATATCTGGTGAGATCTGAAACCTTGAGTTGGAAGTCCAAGAAGCGAGTCGAGAAGGCGAAAGATGCCTCCGAGAAGAGTTGATCTATGAAGCTTTGGAGGAGATAGAGGTGAATGTGATATGTGAGGGTGACAAGACTGTTCAGCCTTTGACCAAGATTCGCCTGTGCTTTCTGGGTGAAAAACTCAACAAATGGACCTATGTGGACATGCTTGTGGTCTTTAGGTCCGAATCAAAGTAATGCTCAAAACAACCCCGTTACTTTTGCCCGAAAGTAACGTGCATCTTTTGTAAAAGGGCAATTATGTCACTTTCTATCTGCTTTCAATAAAATAAATGTTTTTTACGTCTCTTTCTCAAATGGCAAACATAGATTTCATTTCATTTATTATTTATTTATTATTTATTCATATTACAAGCTATTCTTTTCCATTCCCATTATATACTTTCAAACTCGAGCAGGCCCCAGGCCCCTTAATATAAACTGTATGAATGATTCGGAACCTAATCTCGAGGTAGATTTTGAGCGACCTATGTACTTAGCCAAGATCGATGAGAATGATGATGAGGTCCCGGAGAGTTATTAAGACTGATGGAAAATGAGGAAAAGAAAATCTTGTCGCATCAAGAAGAAATAGAGATTTTAACTTTGGGGAGTGGCAAAGAAAGGAAAAAAGTGAAGATCGTCAGTATCCTATCACCAAAAGTTAAGAGGAACTTGGTGGAATTATTGTTAGAATTCAAAGATGTGTTTGCATGGACATACCAAGATATGCCAAGATTGAACACAGACATCCTGGTGCACAAGCTCCCTATAAGGCCATAATGTAAGCCCGTCCAACAAAAGCTCCAGAGGATGATAACGGACATGCTGTTAAAGGTTAAGGAAGAGGTAAGGAAACAATTCGAGGATGGATTCTTGAAGGTTTCCACATACCCAGAATGGGTAGACAACATAGTGACAGTACCAAAAAAGGATGAGAAGGTGCGCATGTGTGTGGATTATAGGGACCTTAATAAGGCGAGCCCCAAAGACAATTTCCCTTTGCCCCAGATTTATACACTAGTTGAAAATACTGCGGGGCATACTTTTCGGGGTATAATAAGATTAAAATACACCCCGAAGATATGGAAAAAACCACTTTTGTGACTATGTAGAACACTTTTTGCTACAAGGTGATGCCTTTCGGATTGAAGTATGCTAGGGCAACTTATCAAAGAGACATGGTGACCTTGTTCCATGACATGATGCATAAAGAAATTGAGGTGTACATGGATGACATGATAGCCAAGTCTCAGACCGAGGAGGAGTACATCCAAAGTTTACGAAAACTCTTTCGAAGGCTGAGAAAATACCAGTTGAAGCTCAATCCTGCCAAGTGTACCTTTGCAGTTACGTTTGGAAAGCTCTTGGGTTTCGTAGTAAGCCAAAAAAGGATCGAGATTGACCCTGATAAGGTGAAAGCAATCCAAGATCTTCTGTCGCCTCAGGAAGTCTGAGGACTTTTGGGAAAGCTGAATTACATTTCTCGGTTCATCTCCTAGTTGACCGATAAATCTGATCCCGTCTTCAGACTACTCTAAAAGAATAATCTGGGAATTTAGGATGAGGATTTTCAAGAAACATTAGAAAAGATCAAGAAGTATTTGAACAATGCTCCGATCTTAGTAGCACTAGTGCTGGATAGGCCGTTAATTCTGTACTTGACTATTTTTGAGAATTCGATGGTTGGAGGGGAAGTCCATTGCCCAGAATAAGGGTTGGAGGCTTTATTTTGATGGAGCATCGAACATCTTAAGCCATAGAATAGGGGTAGTATTGATTTCTCCCAAAAATGTCTATTACCCCTTTACGAGTATGTTGGAATTCTTCTGTACCAACAATATAGCCGAGTATGAGGCTTGTATCATGGGGCTCCGGTTAGCCATAGAAAGAAGAATCAAGGTGCTTCAGGTCTTTGGACACTCATCCTTGGTAATTTACCAACTCCGAAAAGAGTGGGAGACTAGAGATCTGAAATTGATCAAGTACTATGATTTAATCCAAGATTTTGTCAAAATTTTTGATGAAATTAGCTTTCCTTACCTACCTAGGGAGGATAATTAGATAGCAGGCGCTCTAGCAACTTTGGCGTCCATGTTCGAGGTAAGCCCGACAGTCGAGATGAAGCCGATTAAGATGCAAAATTTTGAGGTGCCGGCCCATTGCTATAGTTTGGAAGAGGAGGAGGATGGCAATCTATGGTATCACAATATCCTCCAATACATCAAGTTACAGACTTACCCAAAAAAGGCCAATGAAAATAATAAAAGAACTTTCAGAAGGCTAGCATCGGGGTACGTCATTGACAAGGAGATTTTGTACAAAAGGAGAAAAGACCAGATATTGTTAAGGTGCGTCAACGCTCGAGAGGCCGAAACCATTTTGGCGGAGGTTCACAGAGAGATATGTGGAACCCATGCCAGTGGATTCTCGATGGCTAGAAAAATCATGAGATATGGCTACTTCTAGTCAGCAATGGAGGGTGATTGCATCATTTATGCAAAGAAATGCCATAAATGCCAAATCTATACTGATAAGATACATTCCTCGCCAGTGCCACTCTATGTCATGAATTCACCATGGCCTTTTGCTGCTTGGGGAATAGATGTCATTGGTTAGATACACCTGAAGGCTTTTAATGGGCATCGCTTCATCTTAGTTGCTATCAATTACTTTACCAAATGGGTAGAAGTCGCCTCGTATGCCAACATCACAAGAGTGACAGTTTGCAAGTTACTTAAGAAAGAAATTATATGTCGCTATAGTCTGCCTGAAAGGATCATCACCGATAATGCTTCCAACTTGAATAACAAAATAATGACCGAAGTGTGTGAGCAATTCAAAATTGTGCACCATAATTCTACTATTTATCGTCCCAAGATGAACGGGGCAGTAGAAGCAACAAATAAGAATATCAAAAAGATCATAGCAAAAAGCACAGAAAATTTCAAGGATTAGCATGAAAAGCTGCCCTTTGCCCTATTTGCTTACCGGACCTCTATGAGAACCTCCACCAGGGTAACACCGTACTCTTTGGTATATGGCATGGAAGCGGTATTACCCATCGAGGTAGAGATCCCATCGCTTCGAATATTAAACGAAGTAAAGTTGGATGCAAGCCAGGATTGATCAGTTAAACCTCATTGAATAAAAAAGGTTAAAGGCCATCTATCACAGCCAAATGTATCAGAAAAGGATGATGCAAGCCTATAACAAAAAATTTCGCCCGAGGGAGTTCCAAGAGGGGGATCTAATGCTTAAAAAGATCTTACTAAACCAAAGAGACTTCCGAGGGAAGTGGATGCCTAATTGGGAAGGGCTTGATGTTGTAAAAAATGCATTCTCTAGAAGAGCATTAATTCTAGCAGAGATGGATGGGAAAGAGTTGAGCAACCATATAAACTCGAACTCTGTCAAGAAGTATTATGCCTAAAAAAGAAAAGAAAAAATGAGGGTTTAAGGCAAAAACCCAGAAATGGGCGCCTTAAAACCAAATGAAGATTTAAATTGAAAATCTGAAAATGACGATTCAGATACACTTGAATTTTGGCATCCGAATGGCAGGCTTGTATCAGTTTAAAGACTATGTTTTGATCCTTAGGTTATCAAGAATTGCAGCCAAAAGTGGCAAGTGAAAGGTCTACTACAGTTGATGGGTTCTCATCATTCATACAGTTAATACTATCTATATCTTTCCTATTTTCTCATGTTTGCCATGACTTTCAAAATTATGCTAATGTTTCTTTAAGTATTAATAAAATATTATTCTCATTTTCCTTGTTCGTCTCACAATCATCTCGCAGATGAATTGGCATAGATTATGAAGAACAAAGGATTTCTTGACATTACTATGATTTAACTTATTAAGTGTAGGTTGTCCCAAGATTGAAAGAAAATCTGCCGGAGACAACGAGTACTTCTCATGTTAAAATCCAAGGAGCTAGAGGCGAAAACTCGGAAGGGTGTTCAAAAAAAGGGGAAGAAAAAAAGAAAAAAAGAAAAAGAAAAAAAGAAAAAGAAAAAAAGAAAAAAGAAAACGAGAAAAAAAAGAATAAAAAAGAGAAAAAAAAGGAAAGAAAAAAGAAAAAAACTCTAGAGTGGAAACCCGTATAGGGCACTTTAGGGAAATACAAGTCTAAAATGGAAACCTGAAATGATGCTTTAGAACAAAAGGGTTCAAAAGAAAGGGGGCATAAGGGGTGAACCCGAGTGAGAGATGAGGCACAACCGTTACGAAGGAGAGGAGAGGAAAGTAAGAGAAGATCAAAATCAAGAGACCAAGAAGAAAGTGTCTGAAAGAATTATTGTCATTCATGCATCATACTTAGTTAGACATCCCTAAGTTAGAAGCATGCTAACTCATACCATCATAGCATTTCATCTCTTTTCACAGGTATTTGAAAAATAAATCGGGTACCTCCTGAGAGGAGGAGTAAACTACAAAGTGGAAACTTGAAAGGGATTTTCAAGTGAAGGACTTCAAACTCGCCATTTCACGGCGAAAGAGACATGATAATAGAATCTTTCAGAAAAGGGAAGAAGAAATAGCCTATCCGTTCAGGCTCGTAAAGAATGGAAACCTTCATTTTGGTCTATGGTCTATCCATTCAGGCCCAAGAAGAATGGAACCGTAATTTGAACAATTGCTATTTGTTTACTGTCGCTTCGGAGGAACATGTCGTCTTTGTTTCTGCTATTTCGGGGAAACAAATTCTTCTTTCATTTGAAGTTATTCACTCCCGCTTCGGAGGGATAATTCATCTGGAAATTATCTGGTCCATCCATTGCCACTTTGGAATGACTTATCAGCGCTACCCAGTTTGTTTTCGCCGTTTCGGGAAAGCAAGTTATTTTGATTTGGTCACTGCCACTTCAGAGGAACAAATCGTCTAACAGGAAAGCTGGACAAAATAAGTGCTTATGGTCTTTGCTTTATCCTTGTTCTCCAAGGATAAACAAAGAGGGACAGCTGTAATCACTCATTTTTGTCCGACCACGTATATAGATATTTAATAGTATTATATATATGCTATATTATGTGCGTATATGTATGAGTATTGTGTATATAGGAGTTATATATGAGTGTTTCAATATATGTGTGTATGCATATTATATATGTATGTTATGTATGTGTCATTATTATGTGTTTAATGTATGTATGTTTATTATCTATTTAGGCATAAATGTATATTTGTATGTGTATTATATGTATGTGTTGCTTGCATGTATGTATGTTTTATTTTTATTTTTTATTTTAATGCCATTAATATTTAAATGTAAGTATGTGAGTACGTATATTGCATGTATTATCTATTATATGTACGAGTTTATTATTATTATTGTTAGCACATATGTTATATATTAAAAAAGAAAACAGATTATAAAACCCAATTAAAAATAATAGTAACCCACTCAATTAATAATATCCAAGTCCAATACAAACCCAGATTGTTTTACAAGGCCCGTTTGGCCCAATATTGATAATGAAAGCCAAAAACCCTAATATGCTATCCCCTTTCTTGCACAGCCAAAGAAGAGCCGTTAGATCTGGCCAAATCCAACGGCCAAGATTGAAGCTAGCCACCTCTTCGGATCGCGCGTGTGATTCACGCTCGGATCCCTCGGCTTCCACATGCTCATGAAGCCCATGCATGGACTCTTCAGCTTCCACGCGCCACAGGGCACGATCTAGTGCTGCCACGTTACTCTCCAAATTGAATCAGGGTCGTTGATCTTCAATTAATTCCAGTCGTTGGATCAAATTTGATCCAACGTCCCATATTTCATCTGGCTGAATATCATCCGCCACGTGGCCTCATCGTCGAAAATCCCACTACTACCATCCTCTCACCGGTTCTCCAACCACCGAGCAGATCGAAAATAAAAAAAACAATGGGGATGTCAAAAAAGAAACAATCAAAGCATCATGCACAGTGGATCCATTTAATTTGTGCTTAAAAATGTAAACTATAGATTATAAATAGGGGCAAAAAATAATCAGAGACAATGGGATATAAGCAATGTAACCAAGATTTCAGAGGTATTTTACTAGTTCTTCGTCTTTTATTTCAAATAAAAAAACAATAATGAGTGATTTAGGGTTCTTACCCTTTAATCTTAAAATTTTTTGCCTTGCATGGTGGCTGAAGGTGGTGTCACCGGTAATCGATGCCTTGGTTCTATTGTCTCTTTGTGTCGTTGATAAAAATGATCCTTTTTTAGGTCTTTCAAATTTGATTTTATATAAGAAAGGGGGTTTGGTTTCGAATTTCTCTAGATTTAGGAAAAAAAAGTTTTTTTAGTGTTTCAGGGGGGGTCACCGGCGCCGACGAACGCAGTTGGTGACGGCTTGTGACGACATGCAGGACCAGACCTCACTGGATTCTGAAAGCCGCGACGGTTTTTTGGGTTTATTGATGAATCCCATGAATGGAATGAACTATCTAGAGAATTTTGAAGGGAAGAGGTTTAATCGATTTTTGACGAAGAAATGAAAATGAATTATTTTTCTATGTTTTGGGTTTTATACCCAATTTTAAAAATGGGTTTATTACCCATTTAAACCCCTCCGTGTTTTCGAAATATCTCTGTCAGCCTTTCCGTCTCTTTGTAATCGTCTCCGTAGTCCTTTTGGTTTTAAAACCTTTCGATTTGGTCACCTATTTCCTCATCTCAAACTTCCCATATACGTATTTGCTGGTACTTCGTTTGGATCTGAAATTCGAAGGGCTATTCATGTGTTTTTTTTATCTCTATCCCCTTTTAATTATTTAATTTGGTATTTATTCACCATTTTTTATTATTTATTTTATTTATGCCAATTCTTTAAATTTATTTATTTCAGTACCTTACTTTATTATTTTATATATTTATGTATGTTCATTTGTTCGACCTATGGTTTTTTATATATATGTTCATATTTGGTACTTGATTCGATACGTTTTCCTTATATATATATTCCCTTTATTTTTGTACCATATATTTTCTAATTTAATTTTCTTTTACCTGTTTTAATTGGTTTCTATATGTAAGATTATTATGTTTTTTTACTATATAGATATATGATTATTTAATACATTATTTTAAAGTTTTCATTTACTATTATAAGGATATTTATTACTATTATATATAAGGGTATACGTTTTTGCCATATATACTGTCGTGGTGATTCTATATTACCTTTAATGTGGGTATAATATATATAGTATGTAGATATATGTACTCTTTGTTTGCTTGTTATATTATTATTCGAATCTAGTATTCATGTTTTTAATTTTCATATATTTATTTAGTTTCCATTTCATGCATTTACAATTGTCTCTCGTATGACCTTTAATATTTCAATTGCATATGGTAATTAACGAATTTAAACCCTAAAAATGAGGTAATTATTAATTTCGATATTTGTGTCGTAACAGTCATGGCTTAATGGATTTTGACCAAATATTTGAATTCATTCTTATCGTCCGAAGGTAAACATTAATTAAAAGCGGATAATTCATAACATCATACTTAAATACTTGCAACATGCATAAAGGTGATGTAAGAAATTCGGACCATAAATTAACACGACAGTCAGACTTATTCGATGTCGGTTTAATCTATGGTTCGTTGTATTGTCACCCTTGTTAATTAAACGTTTAATTAATTCAGACCTACCAATTTGAAAAAGCCCGTTTAATTAAGGTTTATATTCAATTAAGAACATTAAATTAAATTAAATTAAATTTCAACAATTTACATCGATTTACAAGCAAAATATATGTTAGTACCGATTTTCGGGCGTGATGGGAGTGTTAATCCTTCCCCACACGTAACCAACTCCCGAACATGTTTTCGAATGAATGTCTGGTTTTATGGTATCCGACCTACCTTATCCAAATGGTCGGTGACGACTCCAAACTTTTGTTTTTTTTCAAAAACTCGATGTTTAAAAAGAAAATTCTTCAATTTTCAAAACATTGCATAACTTGTAAGCGAGATCCTTCAAGAAAAGGTCGCTACATTTGGCAACAAAATTCTGCAACATTACTTCTACAGTATTATGAACCATACACATGTTTTTATGTCCATACAAATTTACTTTTTGCCATACATCAAGTCTGAGGTGGACAAACTCAGCTGCATTGTCTAGCCTCTAGTTTTCAATTCTTTAACTTCCCTGCACATTTCTACTTTATGCGCTGCTGGAATCCAAAAGCTCCTAGATTAGGTAAAGCTGTTCTGCGAACACAAATTTACTGTTTTTTACACTTCACCGGTTGCAACCTGTTCTGCAAGTCTTTAGTTACTACATTCTCAAATCCTCAAGCAGCGTCTTATTTTCACTCTGTACAGTTCTTCTGAAGGATACAAAAATGATAACCTAAATTCCTTATTGTTATCTTTTCAAATTACTGGGGTTGAAAAAATAGCTTGGCTTCTTGGTTTTATTTACTTTAACTAAAATAACCTTCTGGGGGATGATTTGTGAGCTCCGAATTGAACCTCTGAGAAATTAGTATTTATCGCTGACCCAATAAAACTATGACAACCATCTCTGTTGGTAAACAACATACATCCTCAATAGCCTATCTCATATCTTGAAAGATATTGACAATTGGCTGGAAATTTTAGCCATGTGAAAGCTAATATGGTCAATGGCTTCTACTATCTACTATTCGTTGTCCTCCTTGCAATTCCCTTTATCTTGTTTCCTATTGATTCTGCTTATGGTATTATGGAAAGGGAAGGAAAATTTGTAAATATGGCAAGTGAATGCAGACAGAGGGAATTGGGTGGAAGAAGAGGGAAAAAATGAAGTTATTTCATAGTTTTGCATTTCCCTCTGATACGTGCTTTGGTTGTGTACCCACCATCAAGATAGTGTGGCAAAATGTAGAAATCTTGGGTGATAACTAAAGCAAACAGCTTAGTTGTAACAATCAGATCAACCAACTTAGATGTTAGACTTATCTAACAGGAGCAATAAGCTAACCAAGAAAGGGAATCAATGATGGAAGCAATGAAGAGAGAACAGACTTACCTAACAGGAGCAATAAACATGTGTATGGTTCATAATACTGTGGAAGTAATGTTGCAGAATTTTGTTGCCAAAATACCTGAGTTTCCAACTTCTCAAATTCTGCCAAAATTTCCTCTTCATCTTCTGCTGATAATTTCTCCCCCAAGATCACATTAATTTCCTATAATTTCTCCCCCAAGATCACAATAAACAAAATATGTAACCAAAGGAAATACCTAGCAGCTTCCAACAGAATATCTTCCTTTAATCGAGCTTCCTTTTGCTCAACTCTGTCCCTCTTGATTCCCTATACAATAAACATAAAAGGTATATTTCAGAAGGCCTTTAGCATGCACACACAATTGCAAAGTGCATAATGAGTAAATACTGAAATTTTCGTCACAGTTTCTCTCTAAAAATTTGGACACGGGTAAACTGAAAACTCTTCACAATGCAATCATACCGTATCACTACAAGGAAAAGCACTTTTAGTGACAGTGAAAGTGGTCACTAAAAATATTAAATTTAGACACTAGAAATCATAGTGACATCATCACCCGTCGTCATTAAAAACTCTGTCACTGTTATATTAGTTATAGTTGTAAAAAATCATAACAATTGTGATTTTTTTGGTGACCATCTTTTCGATACTAATAACTCTATCTTTTGTGATGATTTTTTTCGACACTAGGAACAAATATTGTGACAAAAAGTTTGTCACAATTTTTTATCTTTGTGACAAAATATTTGACACTACAATCAATAGAAATTGTGATAAATTTGTTGGACACTGAAAATATCTTTTGTGATCAACAATGTTGCCACACTAAGTATTTTTGTTACCACACTAGATTTTTCTTTCATATTTTGTTACTTTATTTATTAAATAAAAATTCTAATTCGAAGTACTTTATTCTATATTTTTTATTATAATAAAATTAAATTTTGTACAATGTCATTGATTCTTTATTAATACTTTGATGAGTTTGAAATAATTTTATTACTTATTAATATTTGTTTGTAAAAAAATATTGTAATAAAATTAATTTTAATAGTCATAAAAACAAGTTTATATACGTAGAAATTTTAATGGTTACAAAAACAAGTTTATTATTGTGACAAAACCAATTCTACATTAATTCAAAATGTTTAATAGTAACAAAAAAGTTGTGACAGAAAGTGAAATTTTAAGTGACAATTATTTTTTTGACACAAAAATTTGAAATAATAGTGGTAACTTCGTATGTTGTCACTATTATTGCATTTCCGCCAAAATACAAGTTGGCGCCAATATGTGTACTTTATCAGTGACAAAGTTTTAGTTACAAACAAAATCATGTCACAAATATTTATTGTAGTGACAATTTAATTGTGAAAAGAAATGCAATGGTCACAAATATTATTATATCAGTGACCAAATATCAATATGTCACAATTACTTATATCAATAGTGCCATAAAATATTTTGTCACAAGAAACATAGCATTTGTGATAAAATAACTCAAAGTCACAATAAAATTGTCACAAAAAACACAATTGTTGTAGTATATATTCAAGGTTGGAGAAGGGCCTTTCCACATCACGTATAACAAAGGGACGTCCATTAATATACTCAACCTGTTAAGCATAAAGAAAATATATAAATTTAGAATAAGCAAATAAGGCAATTCATAAACTTTTAAAATCAATTGGCGAGATCATTTTACCGGTTCCTCCTGAAGATTAATCCAAGAACCTGTGCTAACGGTATATAATGACCAACTAAAACAACAAAGCAATAGTTATTCAGTAGAGAAATTAAGGTTATAAAAATATAAACACATTATAAACCTACCATCCACTCCATGTCTCGGTCCATATTCTTGGCTTGTAGGGTTTGTTGGGTTCGAATGTATCACAGTAGAAGTCATTGCATGTGTTTATCTAAGACAATTGTACATGAAACTCCCTTAGTCATTCTCACTGTACACTTCTAGCCGAGCTGACTTGCTACTTTTTAAGTTGATTGTAACACCCCAAAAATAAGGTTAGACGTTTTGAGGTTAGATCAGGTGAGGTTCGACCCGATCGAACCAGATTAATAGGTTAAATAAGTTTCAAGAAATTAATATTTTAAAAATACGATTTGAGATAAAAATTGGTTTGATTTACAAAAAATGTTAAGTATATTAGCAAGTGTTTTGGAAATTAAATTGGGATTTAGTTGAATGGTTTCGAGTGACATTGTGATTTAGTGACTAAATTGTAAAAAGTGCAAAACTGTTTTAATGATTATTTTGTAAATGGGTCAATACTAAGAATCCTTAGAGATCTATATTTTCTAAATGTTTTAGTTTGAAAATATCACCTTAATTGAGTAAGGAATTGACGGTTAATTGTTTTTTTTCAAATTATTTTTCCTATTGTTTTGATTTTCCCTCATTTTCTCTCCCTATTTTCTCTCACTTTCCATTTCAACTTCCAAACAAGATTCTCCAAAATTCTTTGCTAATTTTCAATGGAGAATTCATCATTTGATTCTACATTTGTTCCTTAACAAAACCTCACAAGATTTTATCAAGGATTTCATCTATTTCACAAGTTAAGTTTCAAGAAAATCTTACGTCAGTTTTGGTGGGAACTTCTTCAAAGGTGAACTTCTTCTCCTATCTTTAAACTAAGGTTCTTTATTGATATTCCCTAGTAGTTGGCTGATTATGGATTGATATTAACATGGTTTTGCAATGAATTTCAAGATTTGAGCTATTAATAGTAATTTTGATGATTTGCTTAAAGATTTGTTTAACTTGATGAAACCTGGAGATTTTAATTGGGTTAATTCATGCTTTGATAAGGTAATCATAATGTGAAATGAAATTATGAGAATAAATCCTGAAACTATTTAATTGACTATTTTTTAAGTGTGTTTTGGTGGTCTTTAGGGTTGTTCTTTGTGTTTTTGAGTTGCTGGAGATATAAGGATGTTTAGAAGGTGTTTATGGATATGTTTTGATGTGGTTTGAATGTTAGAATTTCTGGTTTGAAGTTAGGAGTTGGTAGAGCGAAGATTGGTGTTGATTTCGATAGTTTCGGCTAGTTTTTGGAAGGTTAATGTTAAGGTTGTTGGGGATCATTGTTTAGCAATGAGTTGAATGCATAATTATGCATTTTACCTCTGGTTTTATGTGGTAAAAATAGGGGATGATCAAGGCGAGGTTTCCTAGTTGCATACGTTGCTTACTGTTGGCTCGATTCGCGCTGGCGAACAAGGCGAGGCGTATCAGTGAGTGTATAAATGCGTAAAAGCTCTTTAAAGGTTTGATCGATGGATCATGGGGGTTTATTTATAGCCAACAAGCTTAACTAAGCTCAAGCGTAAGTTTCCCTTATTTCGCTTGGTTATCGGCTTTGACATGAGCTTGCGTATTTCTTGTTTTGGGATTAAACATGGTTTGGCTTACTTATGGTAAATGCATCGTTTGGATTAATATGAAACGTTCAAACAAATTAATGAATGCCTATGAGCATTGAGATTTGTTCCTTGAAAGGAATATTTTGTAGCCTTTGGCAATGTGGTTTTGTATATGAAACGGTTTTGAGAAATGCATTGAAAATAGTGAGTAAATGTATTTGGAAATGATATATTGGCTATGTGACTTATTGTGAAAGTATCAGATATAGTTGACTAGCCATAGGATTAAATTGTACTATAAAATGTAAAATCGATCGTGTGAAATCCTTCGGTTACACAATAGGGGTAGTGCTATTATGAAGTGATAGGGGTAATGTTATCACAACGGGATAGAGGTAGTTCTATTCCTAGCCGAAGTGAGTTATGGTGGAGGAAGTACCGCCATAGAACTTGATAGGGGTAGTGTCATCAAGGGAATCCGTGTATCTGAACATGTATGGATAGGGGTAGTGCTATCCATAGATAGAGGTAAGTCTATCCGGGTTACTCTAAATGTCAATATATGAGAATATATGTGATAAAAGAGTTTTATAAATGATTATGATGCTATGGTTGCTATGCATGATTTGTTTGGAAACAAATGATAAAATGCTTGGGTAGTTAAGCATGTTTTGAAAACAATATGGTTATTTTCTTTTCAAATGGATTTTCAATCAAATGTGAAATGCTTGAGTAGTTAAGCATGAGTTGATGATTAAACACTTGTGTTAATGCTTGGAAAGTAAGCACGTTTAGGGAAACAAGATGTTTAATGGTTTTCAAAAGGTTTTCAATTGCATCAATTTTGTTTATGAGCATCCTCACTAAGAAAATGTGCTTACGCTTTCTTTTTCCCATTGATGCAAAGCAATAGAGTTGAGGGGTAACATTGGTTTGGCAAGGAAGGTCTAAGATCAAGACATTTACTTGAGTATGGGAACTTGGTTTTAAATTCGGTAAATAAGGCAATGTGTTGCCATGTTTGAGGGATTTCTAATCTGGATTTCGGTCATTTTGTGATGGTTTAATTGCTTTGGTTTGATTACTTTTGTGGTTAGATTTGAGGCATAGTTGTCGGCGTCTTGCGAGCATGAGTTTATGCTTCATATTTTCCCTTAGTATGCATATTTGTTGGAAATTCTTATGAGCATGATTTTGTGATGCTGTCATACCTTAAATGCTTTTGTTGGAAACTGCTTTGGTTTGATTACTTTTGTGCCTTGAATCTCTTTTTGAGTGTTGAGTTGGATGGTTACTAGGAAGCATGCCTCTAGAATTGTGATCAAAGTACCTCCTCGTGATTTAATCATGTTTCCTTGTGTTTATAACATGCTTTGGTCCTTAGATTAGTTGTATGTATGATTATGTTGAGTTAAGGCATGTTGAATCCGTATTCTAGAGAAAAACCAACAATTTTGGACATTACAGGTCCAGGCGTAACGATATGCGGAGCTCCGTATCGGTACGGTTATACATTTCTGGTGGCCTCGTATCTGTACACGGGGACGTGTATCGGTACGCCCTTTAGCCACTGGAATCTAATTTTAGCTTGTGTAGTATACGTACCGATATACCTTGGGACTGTACAGGCACGGATGCCCGTTAAGTTGGTTGGTGGAGGTTTTATGTTTTGAGATCCTATCGTTTTGGTCTCTGGTTCTTATGAATGCAATTGAATGTGTTTGGATGATTATTTTGAGCTGGTTTTTGACAAGTAAGCATGTAACCCGACTAATTGAGGAATGGTAACTTTGAAATTATTTAAGTCCTCATAATTTTCCAGATTTGCAATTTGGTCCCTAAATTGCAAATACGCACAATTGGATATTGATTCGACGCCCGATTTAGCTGAGTTTTCGGCCGCTGCCAACATTCTCACCTTAGGTCCTAATGTTACATCTAGACAAGATAAAATGAAAAAATAGACCGAATCTTAGTTTATTGTTATAGGTTTTGTTTCGGCAAAACTGAATGTAGCTCGCTCGATTCGGTCTGGCAACTAGGCCGAGTCGAGGTGGTTACATTTGGTGGTATCAAAGCCAGGTTTACGATTGTTGGGTGTTGATGTTGGTTGCTTAATTAATTTTATATTGTTTGAATAAATGTTTATGAGTGATGTCGATGTTAATTGTTATGTTGGGGTATTGATGGAAACAAATTTCCTATTACTGCGATTTTAAAATGTTTGTGAGGTTGTCTTAGATCCTTGCCGAATGCTAGCCTGATTTTATTGTGTTATGTTGTGTGAATAGGCTTTTGTAAGTATTGGTCTGTGTCGTGAGACTCGAGCATTTGTGAGTAATACCGGAGATAGGCAAAACGTTGAGTTACCTCATCCTTTACCCATTCCTCCGGTTGGTGCCAGAGTTGGAGTCGGTGGTGTACCTAAGCCTCCGTAAGGGCCAATTTTTGATGATATGACGTCACTGATTCAAGCAATAATAGGAAATTTTTAGGCAGCGATAGCTAGGGTGCATGTGCAAGCGCTGGCGCCTGCTGTAGTTGTTAATCATGGGTTACCTCTGGAGCACCTTCGTAGCTTGAGAGGTGTGGAATTTAGAGGATTGAATTCTGAGGCAGCTGAAGAGTGGCTTGAGAGCACTATTTTTATTTTAAGTCAGATGGATTATAATGATGCATGAAAGTTGGGTTGTATTGTATCCTTGTTGCATGGTGACACATATCATTGGTGGGTAACCACGATTGTGGGAGTTCCGAATGCTGATGTAAATTGGGAGTTCTTTCGGATGGCTTTCAAGATGAAGTATCTCGGCCTGTAATACCTAGATGCCAAGAACTATGAGTTTATGTCATTGTTGCAAGATAGCATGTTAGTGTCTGAACATGGGTGAAGTTTGTTCGGTTGAACCAATATGCTCATGAGCTGGTTCTGAATGATAGAAAAAGGTGTGACAGGTTTCGTTTTGGACTTGTTAAGGATATCAAGACGTACTTGTTGGCCATGGATTTTGATGTATTGGTCAACAGGGTTAAGGATATTGAACAATCCTTGGGTGGTTCAGTGCAAGTGGTGAATGCGAGTTCGGGAAAGAGAACCGTAGATTCTGGCTTTTCTAGAAGGTAGAACAAGAGGTCGCATGATAAGCGATACAAGCTGGACTATAAGCATGGTGGTGGTGGTCGTAATCAAGGGGTACGTGTTGCTATCGAGTGTGAGTGTTGTGGGAGACGCCATGTTGGTGAGTGTTGTGGAGCAGTTTGAACTTGTTAGAAGTGTGGGTCTCCTGGTCATCTAAAGTGTGATTATCCTCGCATTTCGAGAGATGCACTAGTTCAGGCTGCTACACCTGCTAGAGGCTGAGGCTGTGGCATGGGTAATTTTTAAAGGTGTGATGATGGTCAGAAGACTGTGCCTCATACAGTTGTTGTGTGATCAAAGAATGGTGGTCGGCTCAGATCTATGCTCATCGTGGGGGTCGTAATGACACTGATGTGATTGTAGGTAATTTTACCTTGCAATCTTTGTCATTATTTCTCTTAATTGATTCGAGGTCCACCCATTCTTACATTCTATATAAGCATGCACATTTGTTTAATGTACCTATTAAGATCTTAAATGTGGGTATGTTAGTAAATAGTTCCTTTGGCAAAACGGTTACGGTTAGAACGTTGTATAGGAGATGTCCTTTGGTTGTACAAGGCCATGAGTTTGTCACGGACTTGATAGAGTTGCCATTCCACGGTTTTGATGTTATCTTGGGTAGGCATTGGCTAAGTGAGCATAAAGCGGTGGTGGATTGTGAATCCAAAAGGATTTTTTTTAGGCTTGCTGATGATCATGAAATTGTAGTTGTTGGCGAGAATGTTATGTTCTTATCTAACATTGTTTCAGCAACGCAAGCTGATAAGTTGGTGTTAGAAGGTTGTCAAGATTATCTGGCATTTGTGATGAATCTGGAGGTTAAATGGGTTCGAGTGCAAGACATTCAGACGGTGTGTGATTTTCTGGAGGTGTTTCTTGAGGAGTTGTTGGGTTTACTGCCAGATAGGGAGGTAGAGTTTGGCATAGAGACGTATGTGGGTATGACTCTAGTGTCCATTGCTCTGTATTGAATGGCACCAAATGAGTTAAAGGAATTAAAGACTCAACTCCAGTAGTTGTTGGATCAAGGTTTTATCCGACCTAGTGTTTCTCCGTGGGGTGTGTCGGTTCTTTTTATGAAAAAGAATGATGGAACGATGCGTATGTACATTGATTATCGGCAATTGAATAAGTTGACAGTTAAAAACAAGTATACTTTGCCATAAATTGATGATTTTTATCAATTCCGTGGGGCGGTTGTGTTTTCCAAGATTGATTTGAGGTCGGGGTATTATCAGTTAAAGGTAAAGGATGCGGATGTGCCAAAGACTGCCTTTCGCACAAAATATGGGCACTATGTGTTGTCACTTGATTTTCACCTTCGTTTTAGTTGTTATATTAATTTAGTATTGTCGTAGTGATATACTGATAATATAGTTAAGTGATATTGATGACATAGCTAATGTATTATAGTTGTAAATATTAATGTTAATTATTAATATAGTAGGTATCATATAGTATTGATAACATAGCTAATATATTATAGTTGTAAATATTAATGTTAGTGTTAGAATTATTTAGGTGCCATATAATATGTTTGATATATTAGTATAGTTGTCATATGTTAGTATCATATATTAGTATTAACATAGGTTATATATTAGTAGTTAATATAATATAAAATAGATATCCCATTTAAATATAAAAAGATCCATTAGATTAAATAGAGTCCATCAATTAAAAAACAAACATGCCTATACATTATACAAAAGGGCCGGCTGGCCCAATTATAACCCAAAAAAAGAAACCCTAATCTCGTCTTCTTTCTTTGTGCAACCGAAAGGAAGCTGTTGGATCAATCTGGGATCCAACGGTGCAGATCGCGCCACATGGGGATGATATAGCGCCTCAACTTCTCAGCCATTCGATCAGGATGCAATCTAACGCTCAGATCGCTTTGGGATATATCACGCGGATCACCACTCGTGCGTGGTAGCCACGTGCACGGCGTTTCAGCTCTGGCCAATCACTTCGTCTTCTCCGACGCCCCACTCGCTCCGATTGTTCCTCGCTCGTGCCATTCGAGTCATCAAAAACATACAAATAGAAGAACAAAAAGGGTTAAATCACTAAATTGGGGTAGAGCAATTCAAGATAAAACCAACAAGGATTAAATCCGTAATTCAAAGCCCTAGTTGGAAAAATTAGAAGCAGAACGGGAAAGGATAATCCCTAATTCGAAGCCCTAGCAAGAATCAAGCTACAATCGGATATGCAAAAGGCAAAATTAAAACCAAAAGAGATAGGGTTAATCCCTAAATTGAAGCCTCTGGCAAAGATCAAGCAATTCGAGATAATCCAGGGAAGAAATTAGGGATTCAGGCTTTAAATTCAAACAATTCTTGTACTATATAAACCCCTTTTGTAATCCATGTAACACAACAACAATTACAGAGAAATCACATATAGCAATTACATAAACACTCTAGCATTCAGAAATTGTAGGAGCAATCAATTTGTAATCAGTGTTCAGAAGCAATAAAGAGAAGTAAGTTCTGGTGATTTTTCTATCTATTTACTTTTTGTTTCGGATTAAATAAAGAAAAAAGGGTTTGTTTTTACCTTGTTTTTATCTGAAACGCGACGGAGATTTGGCTTTGTCGGAAATCTGACTTTGGGGTCGCCCGAATATGGGAAAATCTGGTTTTTTTTGGGAATTTCACTGCCGGTAACGGCGGCCAGCACGATGAACTTGAAAGAGGATTTAAAGGAAGGGGTGTTTGATCTATTTTGATGAATAAGAAAAAAATGAAATCTATTTGTTATAATTGATATATATATACTAACCCGTTGACTCGACCCGAACCTGACTATAACCCGCACCCTTCTTATCCGATTCTCCTACCGCAACTCCTTTATTTTCAATTGTTTCAATTTCGTCATTTTTCCTTTCAGTTCCGTACCTAATTTCAATTTTTTTCAAATTAACCCTCACATTTTGGTTTTCTTTAAATTCAGTCTATGATACAGAATTTTTTAATAAAATTAATTGTTTTTTTAAATTACTTTGATAATTAATTTAGTTTAAGTATTTTGCTTCTTTATTCTTGTATGTATATGTACGAGTGTTAAACCTTAGGATTAGGGACTTAAAACATAGATTAGAGACAAGTATCTAAAACATTCTTCATTTTCAATAAAACACACTTAATTATATTATAACCTTAACAATTAAAAGGAATATAGTCATTTCTTTATGATTATTCACTACTTATATTTTAATTAAAAGACTTTAACACATTAAATTTTCTTGTTGATTTATTAAAAAAGTGAAAACTTAATTGATGCGGTGTCTTATCAAACGGGAATGACGGATTAGCGCCAAGAGTGTTGGCGGTGATTAAGTTTATTTCCCAGGCGATAAGATCGTTAAAATAGATTTACATTCATTTTGCGGAAAAATAAATTGAAATTTTGTGAACATGAAAATTCCAGTTTAAAAAATGTCTTTTTGAAATCAATTAGGTTCCAATTTTTGGGCGTTGTGGGGGTGTTAACCCTTTCTCATACGTAACTGACCCCCGAACCTGTTTTCTCTTGTTCTCGAGGACCAAAAATGTTATTTTGATAAATAAAATGTTTTATTAAAATACCCTTGTTTCAAAAGTGATCCAATCACACTTTTTTTTTAAAAATATTGGTGGTGACTCTGTGATTTTATAAAGTTTTCCAAAACGTCAAAACTTTCCTAAAAAAGGGTAACGGCAGCTTGGCGACTCCACTGGGGAAATTTTGTTTTTTCTAAAAAAACAAAAGAGGGTCAGGCCACAAATTGTTTTCAAAATGTTTTTTTAAAAGGAATTTGCAAGTTCACAAAGGTTTCAATTTATTCGTTCACTTAATGAATGTAATTCTATTTTACGCATTTAAAAAATTGTTGCAAAAAGTACTATTCCCGAGCTCCATCCAATTGTTAAGTGAGGGAAAAATGCTTTGCTCATGTCAAAATATTGATTCTCCGTATGAGCCTAGCAAGTAACATCGGGACTCATATGCCCCATGTCTTCGTAAGAATACTGATTATTCGGGAAGACATAGGAAGTGAATCCTCCTGAGTTGAACTTGGTTCGTTTGAAGCCTATAATGGGTGAGAACCAGGGGCCTTGCTACCCTTAGTTGGGGACAGCAAGGACAGCTCAGGTACCTTTTAGAACCCAACTGTTTTAAAACTTAGAGCTCACCCCAATAGAGCCATGCAGAAAACTTAGGGTTTATGTAATAAAGGGAGACATGTCCTGGAGTATTGGAATGTGCTGCCCAGAATTGTTTGTGAAATTGTTGTGAATACTCTGTGTTTTCTTGATTCTAATATGTTTTCCCCTTGTCGTGTTTTTTTGCATAACCATTCATGCCACATCATTACATATTTAGAAGGGGTTGATTCTCAAAATCATTGCTCAACTTTGAAAAGCTCTTGTTATGGACGGAATAATTTTGAAAAGTGAAGATGAGAATGAAAAGGTCCGACATTGGTCTGAGGTGAATCGGCAAACATTTGGAGACAGTCTAGTAGCTGATCATGAAACATAGACTTCAGAATATGCTCGCATCAGCATCAAGCAGAACAATGTGCAAGAATTGCAGGAAATCTGGGAGCACTTTGATTATGAGACCAAGCAGTTGTTCCATGAAGTTTATGGTGACATAGCCTATCTCTTGTACGTGAAGGTTGATGAACAGTTACTGAAAGCCTTGGTTCAATTCTGGAATCCGGGATATTGCTGCTTCACTTTTAATAACGAAGACATGATTCCTACATTTGAGGAATACTTAGCCATTTTCAACCTATGCAAAGTGAAGAGGAACTGGGTCTATGCCAAGCCTCCTAAAAACAAAAACCCACATGCAAAGCTTTAGGCGTTCGCTGGTATAAGTGATGGTTGGGTTAAGGGGTTGATACAAAAGAGAGGAGGTACCTTTAATTTTCCTTGGTCAAGCATCATAAGTATAATTTTAATCCACCCTGACAAAGAAAAGAGGTTTGATCTCCTAGCCATTGTAATTTATGGTTTAGTCATCTTTTCGAGGGTTCTAGGAAACATTGATGTGGCGCTACTTTATTTCCTTTAACAACTGAAGAGAGGAGTCAATTCGATACCAGCCGTACTTGCTGAAACGTTCATTTTCCTCAATGCCTGCCGAAAAGTTGAAGGTGTCCGTTTTAGAGGATGTGCCCTACTTTTGCAAGTTTGAGCCCTCAGTCATTTCTGGAAGTGCCCGACATTAGCTTTATCAAATGTGTTTTCCCTGAACTTCTCACCTCTTTAGGAATTTTTGGCAAAAAAGTGGCCCGCCGTTAAGAAAAATAAATAGATTGATATATTTAGGGATTGTCGTGATGAGGACATCAGATGGAGGGTTCCTTGGATGGGCCACACCAAAGTCCTATATAAATGCGGAGATTTTAACTTCCTAATGCTGCTAGGTTTGTGGGGAGGAATTGGATGTGCCCTTTTGCTAGTATCTCGTCAGTTTGGATCTTGGTAGTTTATCCCATTAACTACTGGTCTTGGCTCATCAGAGTTCGAGTTCCAAGGTGAGTTGAGATAGAAGGTTCAGACAATCAGCGATGCATGGATCCATTGTTATCACATTAAGCTAGAATTTGATAGTCACTACATGTACACCCCGGACTATGATGTTTGGAGGCATGCGAGAATGAATGACAAAGTCATAGCACCTACATCTGAGCAAGCTAAGTCTCTAGAAGAACACTTAAAGGTAGTCCCTACAGAAGTTGACACCTTGAGAGAAGATTTAAGAAGGGATAAGCTGGAGATAGAAGTCTTACAAGAGCAGAACCAAAGAGACAAGTTTGAGTCAGGCCTCAATGTTGAAAAATATAAAAGGGAAACGAAGTGGGTAGTGAAGTTGTATGAAGACCTAGAAAAGAAGTTTGAGATCCAAAGGGTTGACTTCCTCAAGCTCTAGACTGCTGTTCGAAATGTTGATCTAAGAAAGACTCTAGAACAGTGGAAGCAAGAAATCGAGTATGCTGTAGGGAAAGAGAACGAACAAGGAAGGCGCGAAGTTGTGAAGTATAAACGAGCCCTTGCTGATGAGAAGAAGAAGAATAAGCTGGCAACTGAAAATAGAAATGGCAAACGGGTCCAAGAAAGTGGGAAGGAAAGTGTGGCTGTATGGAAAATGAAGGCCCAGGACAATAGGATCTGCCTATTTGAGTTGCAGAAGGCATATGACTAGACCAGTGCGAAGCTAAAGTAGGATCAGGCTTGTGTTGCTAAGTTGCAAGCTAAGATAGATGATCTGAACCACTCGTTGCACAGACTTCAGAATCATCACACCTATATTGAACTTCAGGCCTGTCTAAGCGAGAACGATAATTTGAAGAAACAAGTTGAAGGAATGGATAACATCATCCAAGAATATGGGACGAAGATCTTGGTCTTTCATGACATCGCTGAGGGAGGTAATGACTACTAGTTCACTCGTCTTAGGGACATGGCTAGAAGATTCCAAGAACAAGATGAGTTTGATAGGACTGTCATGACTCAGGTACAAGATGTGGCTTGGCACGTGATGATGCTAGCCACTGAAGCTGCAGCTCTTCGCCAATATGTCAAGCCAGCAGGAGAAGTGGGACCGAGCCTTATGTGGCTCATTAAAGAAATCAAGGAACTGGGAATTCAAGCTGAAAAATATTTGTAAACAAATTTGATGTAATAAGGACCATTTTATATCTAATAAAAGAGTTGTTTCTTGAGCAATTGTTTCATGGAATTGATGGCCCTTCGCTTGCATCCATGCATTTGTATTTTATTCTTTGTTTCATAGCATTTCTTTGCATTAGTGCTTACATTTGTGCATGTATACATGACATAATAAGGATCTAACTTAAATAAAATGATAGAAAATCAAAATAGCAAAAACAAATCACAAGTATGGTACTTGGTCTCAAGTCAGAGCAATGAAAGATAGAGTAATGGCCTTAAAAAGCAATCATAAGAGTACCCAAGATAGGTTAGACAAACTGGAGACAGATATGAAGCAACATATGGAGTTGGTTCACCAAAAGACGGTTGGTTCAATTGCAGCCATGCTAGGTTTTAAGGACCATGATGCAGTGGAAACTGGTGAAGAAGCAAATGTTGTGCCAAAATTTCAAGGGATGACCTTTGTTCATCCGAACATACAAAGGGAAGCTCAATCGTCTAAAGTTAAAATTTCCCCACATGTTGCTGAGGTGTCGGTACGAAATGATAGGAAAATAAGTTCCGAAGAAGTCATTGAGGTGCCTGATCTTGATGAAATTGCCGACAAAAGTGAAAGTTGAGAAGAAATGGAAGGATCGCTATGAGAAATTGGAAGGGATGATTAAATCTTTCTAGGAATGAGGTATATATGGAGGAATGGATGCCAAGGGTTTAAACTTAGTGACTGATCTGATAGTACCACCAAAGTTCAAAGTTCCTAACTTTGAAAAATACAATGGAACTACGTGCCCTTCAGCACATCTGATTACATATTGCAGAAAGATGCCGATGTATCTAGATAATGAGAAGTTGCTTATCCATTGCTTCCAAGACAGTCTAGTGGGGTCAGCTGCATGTTGGTATACGCAGCTAAGTCGAATTAGCAACAGATCATGGAAAGATCTGTCTAGATCCTTCAGTGAACAATACAAGCATGTTTCAGACATGGTTCCAACCCACTTAGTTCTACAGGGATTAGAGCAAAAGCATTATGAGAGTTTTCGCCTATACGCGCAAAGATTGAGGGATGTGGCTGCCCAAGTTCAGCCACCATTGCTGGAGAGTGAGATCACCCTAATGTTCGTAGAGACATTAAAGGGTTATTTCTATGATCGTATGCTCCATCATGCCATAAAGAGTTTCGCGAACATGCTTATAAATGGAGAGTTAATACTTGCGGCCATGAAAAATAGAAGGTTGGACAGTGGGGAAACAAAGAAACCATACAAAAAGAGAGACAATAAAGTCAATGTTGCTAATATCTATAATCTCAGTTATTCAAAGGAGGTAATCTTCAACAAGCCCAGTGTCTCGACCACAGCTCCAAAAATCACAAACCCACCAAAGGAAGAATGAAGATATCAAGGGAGCTCGAAACCATATTTTCCTCTTATCCCAATGACGCATGCAGAATTGTTTGTTAAACTGGTTAAATCTCAAATGGTGCTACCAAGGCATGTTCCTCCATTCTCACCACCATACCCACCATGGTACGATGTGAGAAGGAACAATGTGAATAGCATGCAGGAGTTAGGGGACATACCATTGAAAATTGCACTGCATTCAAAAGGGTGGAGGATGACTTAAGAAAGTCAGGGATGTTGTCATTTGATACGTTAAAAGAAAAGGAAACCCACTGCCAAATTATCAGAAGGCAGGTGTGAATGCAATCATAGAAGAAGAGAATAGAGTGGTTAAAGAATGTGTTGTTGAAGTTAGAGCTCCCATAAAGTGGATATGGGCTCAAATGATGGTAGTAGGGATGCTGGAAGAAAGAGCTCAGAAGCTAAAAATTGAGAATGAATTATACTATGAGTACCACATGAATGAAGGACATGAGTTTGATTGTTGCTTAGAGTTTAGGCAACTAGTTCAAGATAAGATAAACAAGAATAAACTTGAGTTCTTCGGAAAAGAAGATAATAAATGCACGCTGGACATTTGTGCATCAGAAGAGTCATCTTCCAAAAGAGACTACACCGGAATGAAGCCTTTAGTTATTAAGGCTAAAAAAATTTGGTGAGCTAGCAAGGAATGTAACCATGTGGCTCATAATTAAGGCACCAATGTCGTTTCTATACAAGGATAGCAATCAGGTCTCTTGGAATTACACTTGTGAGGTGACAGCTCTGGGAGAAACATCTATTCAAGAGAAATAAGAACTAGTCAATGAGGTGATTCATTTCACAATGAGTGGAAGGCTCTATTCCCAGCCAATAGTAGAGGATAGGGATGTGGCGCAAAGAAAGGCTGCTGCTGAAGAGCCCGAAAAGGAAAATGATAAAGATTTCTTCACGGAAAAACCGACAACATATCATGAGCCTGTAAAGGAATCAGAGGCTCAAAAATTCTTAAAAATTTTAAAACATAGTGAATACAGCTCGTGGAGTACTCCACAAGCTTCTGGCCTGAATTTATATGTTTTCTCTGTTATTAAGCTCCGAGGGCCACCGTGAGGCCTTGTTAAAGATTTTAAACCGGACAATCGTACCAAAGGAAATCACAACCGATAAGATGAACATGTTAGTTGGTAACATCGCTATCAATAACTTTATCTCATTCAATGATGAAGAAATACCAGGCGAATGAAGAGGATTGTGTAAGGCTTTACATCTTACTATCAGCTGTAAAGGGCATATGTTACCTAAAGTCCTAATCGACAATGGGTCGGCACTGAATGTTCTACCGTTAGCCATATTGAAGAAGTTGTCAATAGACAGTTCTCATATGAGAACTTATCAAAATACGGTTAGAGCATTTGATGGAACTCAGAAGGATGTGTTAGGGAAATTGAGGTGCCTTTGCAAATTGGACCAACGACTTTTGATGTTAAATTTTTGGACATGGATATAAGACCTAGTTATAGTTGCTTGCTTGGGCGCCTATGGATCCACATAGCAGAAGTGGTCTCATATACTTTACACCAGAAGTTGAAGTTTGTAATCGATGGATAACTAATAACTGCCGGTGCAAAGAAAGAAATTATTGCATTAGTAACCACTGATGCACCCTTTATCGAGATCGATGAGGGTGCGCTCGAATGTCATTTCAAGATGTTGGAGCTAGTCAATGCAACATTTGTCACTGAAAGAAGCAAGGTGCCAGAACTGGAATTATCAAGCTGTGCAAAGATGCAGGTAAAACAAATGATTAGGAAAGGAGCTGAAATTGGAAAATGATTTGGAAAGAGACATCAAGGAAGGTTGTATCCCGTAGTAACCCCGGTGAAAATGATCGGTTCAGTTTGGGCTTCAAACCTAACAAATGGCAAAGAAGATCTGAAATCAGAAAGCATCAAGAGAGGAGAAGAGCTAGATTGGAGGGAGGGGAAATTGAATGGGCGCTGATGATTTCCCACCCCTGAGCCATAGCTTTATATCATGAGGCATATTGGATCCAAGTGCCCCAATTAGTGATGAAGAAAAAGGAGAGAGCGCTTTATGTGAAGAGTTTGAAAACTTGAGTATCAATACTGTGACTGAAGAGGAGAAAGAGAGCCAGTACCTGTCAATGATTCGCCCTTGCTCTGAGCTTGACAATTGGACTGCTGAAGAAATTCATGTAGTCTTTAAGACATGTTCAAAATAATTCTCAAAACCAACCTCTTTGCTCCAGGCCCGGAGACAATAAGGGATCATATGCAAAGGGCCTATGTCAAAATCTTAATTTGAAATTTAGTAAAAGATGCATTCCCTTAAATCTTGTGTGGCAAACTTTTTCATAAATAAACCAAAACCAAATGAAAACCATAAAGTTAGAAGCATAAAAAAACATTACATTCATTTTTGTTTCTTCCATTTGTATATATCTTTTGCCTATTCCTTTTTCAGGTCTTCAGATGTCATTGACATAAATGAATCCGAGTCTAACTTCAAGGTTGACTTTGATTTGCCTCTATGCTTGGAAGAAGTTGGAAATATTGACAATGAGGAAGAATATGATGTACACAGTGATATGCTCAAAATGGTAGAAGGAGAGAAAAAGTAGATTCTACCACATAAAGAGGAACTAGAAACATTAAACCTCGAAACCGCAAAAGAAAAGCGAGAGGTGAAGATCGGTACTACCATTACAGCCAAAACCAGACAAAGTTTGATTAAGATTTTAAAAGAATTTAAAGATATTTTCTCTTGGTCGTACCAAGATATGCCCAGCCTTGACACTGACATTGTCATGCATAGGCTCCCTATAAAGGAAGGATGCGAACCGATAAAGCAAAAGCTGAGAAGAATGAAGGCTGAAACACTCCTCAAGACCCGAGGTGAGGCAAAGAAGCAATACAATGCAGGATTCCTTGAGGTAGCCAAGTATCCAGAATGGGTGGCGAATATTGCCCCAGTACCAAAGAATGATGGAAAAGTACGAATGTGTGTTGACTACAAGGATCTCAATAAGGCAAGCCCTAAAGATAATTTCCCGCTCCCATTTATTGACACTTTAGTCGACAATACAGCTGGACATTCACTCTTTTCTTTCATGGACGGTTTCTCTGGGTATAACCATATCAATATGTGTCTATAAGACATGGAAAATACAACTTTTGTGACGTTATAAGGGACTTTTTGCTATAAAGGGATGCCCTTTGGACACAAGAATGCAGGGGCAACCTATTAGAGGGCCATGGTCACCTTTTTCCATGATATGATGTATAGAGAAATAGAGGTATATGTCGATGATATGATCGCTAAATCTCGATCCAAGGAGGAACATTTTGTCAATTTAGAAAAACTCTTCTTCAGACTGAGAAAGTTCCAGTTGAAGCTCAACCCGACCAAATGCACGTTTAGAGTTACATCTGGAAAGTTATTGGGTTTTGTTGTGAGCAGAAGAGGAATTGAGATCGATCCAGATAAGATAAAAGCCAAACATGAGCTACCCCACCTCAAACACAAAAGAAAGTTCGAGGTTTTCTAGGACGATTAAATTACATCGCGCGTTTCATTTCTCAGCTAACTGATAAGTGTGATCCAATGTTTAGGCTACTCAGGAAGAATAACCCGGGGACTTGGGATAAGGAATGTCAAATGGATTTGGAAAATATCAAAGAACAACTGAGCAATCTTCTAGTTTTAGTACCACCTGTTTCAGGAAGACCATTAATCTTGTACCTAACGGTCTATGAAAATTCAATGGGTTGTGTGTTAGCACAACATGATGATACTGGAAGAAAAGAAAATGCGATATATTACTTGAGCAAGAAATTCACTGATTGTGAAACCAGATATTCGTCAATTGAAAAACTATGTTGTGCTTTGGTGTGGACAGCTAGAAGGCTAAGGCAATACATGCTTTATCATGTTACGTGGTTAATCTCGAAGTTAGACCCACTGAAGTTCATAATGCAAGCTCTAGCCTTATTAGAAAGATTAGCACAATGGCAGATGTTACTATCGGAGTTCGATATCTAGTATGTGAGCCGAAAAGGGATAAAAGGAAGTGCCATAGCAGACTTTTTGGCAAGTCGCGCCTGTAATGCCTATGAAGCATTAAACTTCAATTTTCCTGATGAAGACTTGATGTGTATCTTAGAAGATGAGGAGGCTCTCACAGAATCCTGGGTTATGAACTTTGATGGTGCAACAAATGCATTAGGAAGAGATATAGGGGCAGTTCTGGTCTCACCGGAGGGAGATTACTATTAAAGTTTTTTTGCACTAATAACATGGCAGAATATGAGGCTTGTATAATGAGACTAAGAGAAGCTATAAGGAGGATAATTCGTACTTTAACAGTTTTGGGGACTCTACATTAGTCATTTATTAGATACATGGCGAATAGGAGACAAAAGGTGCAAAGTTGGTGGGATACCACAAGCTGGTCCTTGAGATGACCAAGGAATTTGATGAGATTACTTTCAAATATCTCCCAGAGAATACAACCAAATGGTTGATGCTTTAGACACCTTAGCCGTCATGTTTAGGGTAAATGAAGGTTCTGAGATGATGCCCATCAGGTTATATATGCTTGACTCTCTAACTCGTTGTTATGATGTGGAAGAATAAGTGGATAGATTGTCATGGTATCATGACATCTTACAATATGTAAAATTCTAGCAATACCCGCCTCAAGCTACAGAGAATGAAAAGAAAATGATAAGGAAGATGGCATCAGGGTATGTCCTTGATGGAGAGATTTTATAAAAGAGAAGTCGTGATCAAGTGCTTCTAATATGTGTGGGGGCAAAAGAGGCACAATTGATTGTGGAAGAAGTTCATGAAGGAGTCTGCGAAACTCATCCTAGTAGTTTCACCATGGCCAGGAGAATCATGCGTCTTGGGTATTATTGGTCAACCATGGAAGGTAATTGCATCAACTATCCTCGCAAATGCCACAAGTGCCAAATTTATGCTGACAAGGTTTATACGCCACCTCAACCTCTTCATGTTATGACAGTCCATTGGCCATTTTCCATGTAGGGCATTGATGTCATCGGTCAGATTCACCCTAAGGCATCAAACGGGCATCGTTTTATCCTGGTAGCCATTAATTATTTCACAAAATAGGTAGAAACAGCCTCATACGCAAATGTTACTAGATCTACGATTTGCAAGTTTTTGAAAAGGGAAAACATTTGTCGTTACAGCTTGCCTGAAAGTATCATCATCGACAATGCTTCAAATTTGAACAAAAGGATGATAAGTAGAGTCTGTGAACAGTTCAATGTCAAGCATCATAATTGGTGGTATATCGCCCAAAGATAAATGGGGCAGTGGAGGATGCGGATAAGAATATTAAGAAGATTATTGCAAAAATGACTGATACCTATAAAGATTGGCACGATAAGCTACCATTTGCCTTATACGCTTATCGAACTGCAGTAAGAACTTCCACTAGGGCAACATTTTTTCATTTGTATATGGAGTAAAAGTTGTGCTACCCATTGAGGTTGATATACCATCGCTCATGTCTTAATGGAAGCAAAATTAGAAGAGGCATAATGGATGTAGGCAAGATATTACCAGCTTAATCTAATTGATGAAAAGAGGTTAAAGGCATTGCGTCACGCGAAAATGTACCAGAGAATGATGATAAGGGCTCAAGAGAAGAAAGTTCGCCCAAAAGAATTCAAAGAGGGGGATCTTGTGTTAAGAAAGAAGCTGTCAATCCAAAGCGATTCTCGAGGAAAATGGGCATCGAATTAGGAAGGACCTTATATTGTAACAAAGGTTTTCTCAAGAGGAGCGCTAATTCTAGCCGAAATGGATAGAGACGAACTCCAAAACCCGATAAATTTAGATTCGGTTAAAAAGTATTGTGTTTGAAGAAGAAAAAAAGGAAAAAAGAAAAGAAGAAAAAAGGAAAAAGAGAAAAAAGAAAAAAAAGAGAAGAAAAGAAAAGAAAAAAAGAAAAAGAAGAAGAAAAGGGGGATCAAAATGAAAATCCGCAAAGGGCGTTTTGAAACCAAATGAGGATCTGAGTTGATAACCCGTAAAGGGCGGCTCAGACAATTTGTTAAATAAGACCTTCCTTAGAGATTGACCTGGGAACTTCATATCTTTCCGCATAATCATTATCTCTGGGGTCTACTCAGCATAGTGGACATTCAAGGCATCTTATGAAGTCATGACGAGAGGAGTTTTGGTTTCTGATATCTGAATACCTATTCCTTTCCTTGTAATTCCTTTTTGTTTTTGCCACAATACTAATAAAATTTTGTTGTGTAGACCCTTTCTTTCTCTCCTTTGACATCCTTCCATGAAGCATCTTGCATTGAAATAAGAATTAAAATTTGGCATCATTTGAAATGTACAAAAGATTTTTAGCATTACTTTGAAATTTGTCTAGAAGGGTATAGGAACTATGAGGTGTTCAATGGTCAAATTTAGAGCTTAGGGCGTAAAAAACAACAAAACTTATAAGAAAATTCAAGATGGAAATAGGTTTTGCTACAAACCTCGGCGGAAAACCTCAAGAGATGCTTTGACTTTGCTTTAAGGAAGCATGTTGCAAGAGAGAGTTGCTTACACAAGATAATTTGTCTTCTACAACAATGAGAAAAATTTTACAGACATTGGAGGAAATAACCAAGTATATGAGACATTAGAAGAATAGATGGATTCTAGGAAGCTTGTCACTGAATATTGATGTATCAACTACAATGACAACTTGACAAAGGCTAAAAGAGTGTTAAAGAATATGAGGATGAAGTCAGTCCTTCCAACCGGGAGTACAAGATAACTGGATTGAGTGAGCAAATGTGCAAAGATCATATGAAGCAAGGAAATGCTACGAATGAGAATGGTAAAAAAAAAGTGATGGAGATGACTATCTATGATTATTTAGTCAACCATCGAAGCATACAATTGCAACTTTCAGATGATTTCACATGCGTTAATGATGGCAAATTGATGCATTCCCCATATCTCCACGGAGTTTCGCTCTTAGGTGTTCTAGCAACAAAGAGCCTCCTTGTTTGGAAAATCAAGGCATAAGTCACAGGAAGGGATGAATATATTAAGTAATGTTCAATTCATGATAAATGAAGCAGGCAATGGTGAGGATTACTTTCCAAGGAATGAATGATGGAATTTTAAAAAACCAGAAATTGGTGAAGCTAACTAGTATTGAAGAACTGTCTTTTCTGATAGGATGGGCCAAAACAAGACACTCACCATTTATTGCCAGAGTTGAGAAAATTTTTGAGATGATATAATTCTAGTTTCCCGGAACATCACAGTTTTCTTTTGTATTTATTAAGAAAAATTGTTAAGAAAAAGAACAAAAGAAATAAAACATGCATTCATGACTAGGCATCCCTAGGGGCATATGCATCTTAGTTGGATCATTTGCAATTGTTTTTGACAGGTTTTGGAACCTGCTCATCTATTCGAACATAAGGAGAATAGAACTTGCCTATCCGTTCAGGCATTTGGAGAATGAAACCTGCTTATCTATTCGAGCATGAGGAAAATAGAACCCACTTATCTATTCAAGCATTTGGAGAATAGAACCCGCATATCCATTCAGGCATTTGGAGAATGGAACCTGCTTATATATTCGAGCGTAAGGAGAATAGAACATGCCTATCCGTTCGAGCATTTAGAGAATGAAACCTACTTATCTATTCGAGCGTAAGGAGAATAGAACCTGTTTATCTATTCGATCGTAAGGAGAATAGAACCTGCCTATCCGTTCGGGTATTTAGAGAATAGAACCTGTTTATCTATTCGAGCGTAATGAGAATAGAACCTGCCTATCCGTTCGGGCGTTTGGAGAATAGAACCCACTCATCTATTCGAGCATGAGGAGAATAGAACCTGCTTATCTATTCAAGCACAAGGAGAATAGAACCTACCTGTCTTTTCAGGCATCGACGGTTTGGTAATTGGTGAAAATCAGTGTCTTCTTTTCTTTGCTCTATTCCTATTTCACCGGAATAATCAAAGAGGGGCAGTTGTTGTCACTTGATTTTCACCTTCGTTTTAGTTGTTATATTAATTTAGTATTGTCGTAGTGATATATTGATAATTTAGTTAAGTGACATTGATGACATAGCTAATGTATTATAGTTGTAAATATTAATGTTAATGATTAATATAGTTAGGTATCATATAGTATTGATAACATAGCTAATATATTATAGTTGTAAATATTAATGTTAGTGTTAAAATTATTTAGGTGCCATATAATATGTTTGATATATTAGTATAGTTGTCATCTGTTAGTATCATATATTAGTATTAACATAGGTTATATATTAATAGTTAATATAATATAAAATAGATAGCCTATTTAAATATAAAAAGATCCATTAGATTAAATAGAGTCCATCAATTAAAAACAAACATGCCCATACATTATACAAAAGGGTGGGCTAGCCCAATTATAACCCAAAAAAGAAACCCTAATCATGTCTTTTTTCTTAGCATAGCCGAGATGAGGCTGTTAGATCAATATGGGATCTAACGGCGCAGATCGTGCCAGCTGGGGATGATATAGCGCCTCAACTTCTCAGTCGTTCAATCAGGATGCAATCTGAAGGCCTAGATCACTTTGGGATATATCATGCGGATCACCACTCGCGCGTAGCAGCCACGCGCACGATGTTTCAGCTTCGACCAATCACTTCGTCTTCTTCGACGCTCCACTCGCTCCGATTGTTCCTCGCTGGTGCCATTCGAGTCATCAGAAACATACAAACAGAAGAACAAAAAGTGTTAAATCCCTTAATTGGGGTAGAGCAATTCAAGATAAAACCAACAGGGATTAAATCCCTAATTCAAATCCCTAGCTGGAAAAATTAGTCGCAGAATAGGAAAGGATAATCCCTAATTCGAAGCCCTAGCAAGAATCAAGCTACAATCGGATATGCAAAAAGTAAAATCAGAACTAAAAGAGAAAGGGTTAATCCCTAAATTGAAGCCTCTGGCAAAGATTAAGCAATTCGAGATAATCCAGGGAAGAAATTAGGGATTCATGCTTTCAATTCAAGCAATTCTTGTACTGTATAAACCTCTTTGTAATCCATGTAACACAACAATAATTACAGAGAAATCATAGATAGCAATTACAGAAAACACCCTAACATTCGGAAATTATAGGAGCAAGCAATTTGTAATCAGGGTTTAGAAGCAATAAAGAGAAGCAAGTTCTGGTAATTTTTCTATCTATTTACTTTCTGTTTCGGATTAAACAAAAAAAGGGTTTGTTTTATCGAAAACATGACGGAGATTTGGCTTTGACAGAATTCTGGCAAAAAAAACACGACTTTAGGGTCATCGGAATATGGGAAAATCTGGGTTTTTCTGGGAATTTTATCGCCGACAACTGCAGTCGGCGCCGGTGTAAGGCGGCCGGCACAATGAACTCGACAGAGGATTTAAAGGAAGGGGTGTTTGATCTGTTTTGATGAATAAGGAAAAAACTGAAATATCTTTGTTATAATTGATATATATACTAACCTGTTGACCTGACTCGAACCCGACTATAACCCGCTCCCTTCTGATCTGGTACTCCTATCGCAGCTCCTTTGTTTTCAATTGTTTCAATTTCGTCTTTTTTTCTTTCAATTCGGCACCTAATTTCAAATTGTTTTCAAATTAACCCTCACATTTTGGTTTTCTTTAAATTCATTCCATGATACTGATTTTTTTTAATAAAATTAATTGTTTTTTTAAATTACTTTGATAATTAATTTAGTTTAAGTATTTTGTTTCTTTATTCTTGTATGTATATGTATGTATGTTAAACCTTAGGATTAGGGACTTAAAACATAGATTAGAGACATGTATGTAAAACATTCTTCATTTTCAATAAAGCACACTTAATTATATTATAACCTTAATAATTAAAAGGAATATAGTCATTTCTTTAGGATTATTCGCTACTTAGATTTTAATTAAAAGACTTTAACACATTAAATTTTCTTGTTGATTTATTAAAAAGTGAAAACTTAATTGATGCGGTGTCTTATCAAACGGGAATGACGGGTTAGCGCCATGAGTGTTGGCGGTGATTAAATTTCATTTCCCAGACAATAAGACCGTTAAAATAGATTTACATTTATTTTGAGGACAAATAAATCAAAATTTTGTGAACTTGCAAATTCCAATTTTAAAAATGTCTTTTTGAAATCAATTAGGTACCAATTTTTGGGCGTTGTGGGGGTGCTAACCCTTCCCCATACGTAACCGACCCCCGAACCTGTTTTCTCTTGTTCTCAATGACCAAAAACGTTATTTTGATAAATAAAATGTTTTATTAAAATAACCATTGTTTTAAAAGTGATCCAATCACACTTTTTTAAAAAATATTGGTGGCGACTCTGTGATTTTATAAAGTTTTCCAAAATGTCAAAACCATCCTAAAAAAGGGTTGCGACACTATGAGGTTTTGGTGATGCCATTTGGTTTGACAAATGCTCCTAATGCTTTCATGGATATGATGAATAGGGTTTTCCATGAATATCTCGATCATTTTGTGGTGGTTTTTATCGATGATATTCTCGTGTACTCGCGTAACGAGGAGGAGCATGATCGGCATTTGCGGATTGTTTTACAAGCTTTGAAGGAACATGACTTTCACGTGGTTTCAGCCAAGGGTATCCGTATTGATCCGCAAAAGATTGAGGCTATCCTTAATTGGAAACAACCTAAGTCGGTTTTTGAGGTGTATAGTTTCCTTGTATTGGTCGATTATTATTGTCGCTTTGTGGATGGTTTCTCTAGTATTGTTGCTCTGTTGACGAGGTTGTTGCAAAAAAATGTTCCTTATGTGTAGATGGAGAGTCAACAATGTAGTTTTGAGAAGTTAAAGGAGGTTTTGACATACACTACTGTCCTGATTCAACTCGAGTCCAGTAAGGAGTTTGTAGTCTATAGTGATGCGTCCTATGTTGGTTTGGGTTGTGTGTTGATGCATGATGGTAGGGTTGTGGCTTATGCATCAAGGCAACTGAAAGTTCATGAGCGTAATTACCAGACTCATGATTTAGGTCTTGCGGCTGTTGTGTTTGCTTTGAAAATTTGGAAACATTATCTTTATGGTGAGAAGTGTATTGTTTACACTGATCATAAGAGTTTGAATTATTTGATGTCTCAAAAGGAGTTGAATCTTAGGCAACGAAGGTGGATTGAGTTGCTTAAGGATTATGATTTAACAATAGAGTATCATCCCAGAAAGGCTAACCTGGTAGCGGATGCGTTGAGCCGTAAGGTTGCTATTGAGCCTAAGGCAATGTTTGCAAAGTTAAGTGTGACACAGGAAGGTGGTTTGTTGGCTGAGTTGCAAGTTAAGTCTATGTTGTATCAAAGGATTAAAGCATGGCAACCGTATGATGATTCGTTGGTACCGCATGTTAAGGATATTTCGTATGGTAATCCGATATATTTTTATTTTGATGATGGAGGTGTTTTTTGCTTGAAGGGTCGAATACCAGTGCCAGATGATTCAGAGTTGAGGCGTACTATTTTAACTTAGGCTCATTCTAATCCATTTTCTATGCATCCAGGAAGTACAAAGGTGTACTGGGATTTGAAAGGTTTTTACTATTGGGTTGGTTTGAAGAAGGATGTGGTCGAGTTTGTTGCTCGTTGCATGGTGTGTCAGCGGGTTAGAGCTGAGCATCAATTTCCTTATGGGTTGTTGCAACTTGTTCAAATTTTGGAGTCCAACAATCTTCGCAGTGAAACATTGTATAGCTCTCTGCAATAATGTAACAACAATCCTTATTTTTCAATTTATTTTTTTGGAAACAATGGTTAACATGTAAACTTGACAGTTGATGATTATTTATCTTCAAGTAATTATGCTTTAATGTGGCATGCAGTTAGAAAGAAGGAAATTAAAGCAACAATGAAGAACAACAAAAGGGATACCTTGAAAGGCTCATTATTTGTTCTGAAGTTGATGCATGCCACAAATTTTAACCACATAGGGAACCCTCTATATATAGTAAAGAATTTCAGAACAAGAAGAAAAAAACCCAGATTATCTCAAATAGTAGAGAAGAGAAAGAATAAATGAAACAAAGAAAAAGAGTTAAACAGAGATTTAGATCTAACCCAAAATTCCACTCTGCGCAAACATAAGGCCCAATACGGATATGAGCATAGAGCCTTGCTTTCTGAATTGTTATTTTCACAAGTGTAGTGTCCCAAAAAAAGTTGTAAATCAATCGAACATCATCAATTTCATCTTTATTTTCACTTGTTGTCAACATTGTTAGCATCAACTTGAAGAAGGTCAAATTATACATATAAAAGAGCAAAGAAAGCAATCATGGAAAGGGAAATCAGATACGAATTTAGAGTAAAGATGGAAAGGGAAATCGGAATGAAGAATACCTAGATTTGAATGAATCGAAGATGAAATAGGGGAAAGGAAGGAAGCCGATGTCCCATTTCCCTAGTTTATCTTTGAGCAGAGAGTGACGATGAAGAGATGGAAAAAATATCACCGACGATGAGGCTGCATAACCAACTGAGATGAGAGAGACGATCAGAGGGGTTAGGAATTTCAATCTGCTAGGTTTGATTTGGGGATCAGGGCGCGAGTGACAGAGTAAGCTGAGTGGTCTCTCTAATGAATTTATTCAAAACGTTGTGTTTTACCTAAACACTATTGTGGCATTTGTCCATATAAACACCACTAAAACCCTGAACAATAGTGGCATTTTGCCAAAAACATCACTAAAAGTGACACTTTTGTGGCGTTTTTTCACAAATGGCACTAAATTACGAGTATTTGTGATGTTTGTCCAACAAAACGCCAATAAAGTACTCATTCCTATTGGCATTTTTGCGAGTTTTACTATGTTTTGGTGTTTTTATATAAACGCCTTGATATGTATAAATTTAGTGGCGTTTGTTCAAAAATGTCGCTAAATGTGCCGTTATATACCAAGTTTGGTGTAGTGTTCATGTCTAATTTTCATGTTGATCTAAGCATGTTTGTATGACTCCAAATTGTGCCTAATTACATATAGTTAGGGGGAGTCTCAAATTGCATGAGTTAATTGTTTTTGGCCTAGTTTGTTCATTTCTATGTTTTTTGCCTTAAACTTGTAATGATTGGTTGATTTTGGTGAAATTATTCTTTCTATATGTTAATTGTTATGTTTTTTAGAAGCACGTGTAGCAAAATGTGCATAATGTATATCTAGGACTTAATAAAACCTTTGTATAAACTTAAAACTAAGTTGTAAGGCCTTTTAAGTTGTTTTTGTTGTAGTTTTTCACCATTTTCGTGCCTTCGGTACTGGTACCGCCCATACCGTACTAATACAGCCATCAACTAGTATCGATATAGATGAATCTGTACCGGTACGCGTAGACAAAAAGGGACAACTTTTTCTCATTTTTGGCATGCTTTGTATGCTTTTTGATAAATCTTGTTATATAGCATGTTTAATTGAATTTCTTGATTTATTTGATTTATTTATTTGAAATTTAATGCTTTTATCTTGAACTATCTACTTGATGTTTTAGTAAGGGGGACCCATTTTCTAAAAAAAATCTTTTCATGTTAAATTTTTTGGTATTTTCTCTAAATGTTATTTTACACCAACAATTGATATTTACTATCAATTGGTATTATTGTTTTTTCAATAATTGGTGTTTTTGAACTTAATGTGATTTCAAACATAGTTTTGAAACTATTTTTGATATAACAAAAATGGGGGAGAGATAGGTTTGAGAAATTAAATTTCCAAACGAAAAATGGGAAGCTTCAAATACTTTCAAAATGTTCTCTTTTTTCTAAAAACATTTTCCAAAGGGGGATTTTTCACAAAAATAATTTTTCAAATGGTTTCGCTATATCAAAAAGGGGGAGATTGATAAACCTATTTGATTTTGATATAACTTAAAGGAAAAATATTTTTGGACTTAAACTAATTTGCAAAAATATTTCAAAAGTTCATAAACTCAAAAAATATGTTTGAAATGTTTTCAAAGAGTTTTTGACATGTTTTAAATGTTTTTTAAACAGTCAAAGTGTCAAAAACTGGCCTTGAGTACCGTTACGATTTGACATGTACTAATACCTAGAAGACCATGTATCGATACGGTTTTAAGCGCACCGATACGATTTTTCATCCCTAAGTTTTCCAAATTCTAGTAGCCAAATTCTGTACCGGTACAGTTTCAAATGTATCAATACCAATGGGTTCGTATCGATATGTATGTATCTATACCGATACCCTTGTGTAATAAATGCCCAACGATTATTTCTTCTTTAGGTAGCGTACCGATACCAGTACATGTGTACCGATACGCCCTGCTCCAGAAATGCATTAAAGGTTAGAATTAAAGTTCCCAGCGGCTCCTAACAACAGCTAACGGCTATTAACACCATGAAGTTGTTAGAGGGTTTAAAAGAAACCTCCAAGAATCCATGCAAGAACAAGAAACGCAAGCCAACATTCTATGATTAAGAGAGAGTGTTTTTTTACTTAATTGTCAATTTTCTTTATAGAACACACTTGTGAGCTTAATTGTCATATATGTTCAAGTGTTAGGTTTTGGGTGAGAGCTTAGAATTGCAAATAAATCAGCCTTAAGAGGTTTTCTAGTTTGCTTATTATTTCTCTTGTAAGAGAGGGTTTAACAAGAATTTGGGGTGTCTTGTGTTTTAAAGATTTCCTTTTGAGCCTATAAAAAGGTAAGAAATTCATAGTGAATTTGAGAAAATCCTTAGTGGGAAGCTAAGGTAGTGGATGTAGAGCTTGTTAGAAGCTTGAACCACTATAACTCCTAGTCTCCAATTTTTTATTTTCCATTACTTCCACCACTATCATCTTAAAACCAATTCACCCCCTCTTGGCTACTCGGTTGATCGTTCGAGCCCCCCAACACAATTTTAAAATAATAAATGTAATACAATTAATGCATCTTTTATCAATAAACAATTTACAAGATTATAAATACAATACAATTAATACATCTTTACACAATAAATAATTTTCAAAACTATAAATGCGTTCTAATTAATATTTTATTTTTTAATACAATAAGAAGAGAAACTAAGCTAACTCAAATACATTTTAGTCTATCATACTATCATGATGCAATTCCTCCAAAATCCCAGCAAGTTACTATTTTTTCGATCAAATTAAAAATAAAATATCATATATATGAACCATGAAAACTTATGAGTTAAAGCTTTGCCTCACCTCAATTTCTATGAAAATGCAACCCTTTAAACTTATAAATTTTGTTCATATACTATTGGCTACGAACGAAAAGACATACTTTAATTATTTTCTTAATTTTTTTATCTCTATTACCATTTTATGTTTCTCAAATTCTCATGATAATTTAAGAGAATTATTTCTCGAATTAACTATTTAAATCTAAAATTTAGGAGGAGAAAATGTCTTAATTAATTTAAACTAAAACTTACCTAAAATGTCATTATACTAAAAAGTTTGAGAGGGGCAACAACCACTCCTTTCTCATGAGTACGAAGGTGGAACTAAGAATTTATTATAGGGGTCAAAATAAAATTAAAAAAATGAACCAAACAATCATAAGATTAACATTAAAAATAAGAAATATAAATCTATTAACTCCTAAAAAGTACTAATTTTATGTATATTTTACAATTCTTTTGCTTGTCTTTTGGTATAGATGTTTGCATTTAGTTGTTAAATTCATGCATTTGCATAAGGATTTATGGAGATAGGTAACTTTTGTTCTTTTCCAGTGTGAAGGGTTGCTCTGTTGGCATTAATGCAGGCTTTGCAAAGTTAGACAGTATTGGCAGTACAGCGCAAGAGCAGAAGCGGGGAATGTCGAAGATAATGTCGAGTTGCAGTTGGAAAAGTTAGACTAGATATCGCCAAGCTTGGCTGGCATAGAAGTGAAGTCTGATGCCCGGTCAAGTAGTCGTTGTACCTTATACACGTCGGTACTAGGATTCAAATTTGGATAAGAGGATCACGCGTCTTATACCTTGCATATTCAATTTTCAAACTCGAAGGCTTATCCTAGGGATCCCACGCAAGCCTATTTAAAAAGATCAAGCAAGCACTTGAGAAAGGGAGATCAGAGAGAATAGGCTACACTGTGGTAAACCGAGAGGCAACGTGGTTCGACCAACTAAAGACCGAGAGCTTGGAGCCATTGAAGAGCCGCATCGACATACCTCTTTCTTGCCCATTCTCTTAGTTTTTATTTATTTTTATTTATTTAAATGATGATGTGGAGAAACGATGAAGTTTTTTGGAAAGAAACCCCAACCATGAACTAAACTTTTATAGTTGGTTGGGGGATGTTTGCGTTTAACGCTAGTTTTATGTTTGGTGTTTAATAATTCGAAATCCTTGGCATTTTTTTCTATCTGGCGTGTACTTCATTTTTCTAAATTCTTTTCCATGCGACCACTGGCATTTTTTGCTTACTACACCTTAATATCTTAACAGACTTGAGGGGTAACGACTAGTTGCCAGATACTAAAGATAAAAGCTTTGAAAGAAGATGTTCAAGTAGATGAGCTTACTTCTGAAGTGAATCTACCCCTTAGGAGTATAGATTGGAACTTCATCAAATAAATTAATGAAAAACTTCACTATAGATATATAGAGGTTTAACAAGGTTAATTTCGGGCATTTCCATCGACAGAGGTAATTCCATCCTTGAATCTACTCGGTAATAATTCCACGGTAGGACGTTATTAAAGGCTGGCATGAATAGCAAGAAAACCTGGCATCCTTTGCCAATGCTCATCACTCATTTGAAAACTCTTCTTGCCAACATTGTTTTATTTTCATTGCATTTCTTTAAGTCACATTTTTAAAACAAACTTCGAATCAATCCAACATTTTCCCTTGACAAGTAAACTATTAAAACAGTCAAACTCTTGGTCAATCCCTATAGATTCGATACTCAGCTTAATGTTGTATTACTTGCTGACCGTGTATACTTGCACACAAAAGACTCAATCTTGCCATTATCGTCACATATTTTCACTACAATTTTCATTTTTTTGCCAAGCTGTGGCATAGTCAACAAGTTTTGGAGTCGTTGCCAGGGATTGCGAGAGAATTTGTTGTTTTAGTTTTTACTTGTTTTTCTTTTACTTTTTGTTTGTATTATTTTATTTCTTTATTTTGACCGGTGTATGACCAGAAACTGCCTTGTGGTGGAAGATTGGCCATATGATCTGAAAATTGAAAGAACCCTACGAAGGTTAAAGAAAAAGTTCGAGAGATGGCTCAGCAAGGCAATGGAGGAAATGGTGTCTTAAACAATGAAGAGAATCCACCAAATAAAAATGGGATACCACCAGCTCCTATTGCCTTAATCATTAATGTGGAGGAAGAGAGACCTATTAGAGAGCACTCGGCACCAAACATTGACAATTTAATGTCAGGACTGATTGGTCTCGGGTTAAATACACCGAATTTTAAACTCAAACCGGTAATGATACAAACGTTTTTGAATGTAGGACAATTTGATGGAGCACCTACTAGAGATCCATGACAACCCTTGAAGCAATTCATAGAGGTTTGCCAGCTATTTCAGCAGCCTGGAGTATCATAAGATACGGTGAACGAAAATTATTTACATTCTCCCTGAGAGATAGAGCAAAAATGTGGCTAAGTTCTTTACCACCTGGTTCTGTCACCTCATGGGGAGATCTATGCCAGAAATTTTTGCTACGATTTTATCCACCTAAACTCACTGCCAAGCTGAGGAATGAGATCATCACGTTTAGGCAAGCTGATGATGAGGCCCTATATGATGCTTGGGAGAGATTTAAGGACCTGTTGCAGAGGTGTCACATGCATGTATTCCCAAAATGGACCTAGATGGAGACCTTCTGCAATGGACTCAATGCACAAGCTAGAAAGGTTGTTGATGATTCGGCAAATGGTTCGCTGCTTGACAAAAACTATACATGGGCAGTTGGCATCCTTGAGAGGATTTCAATTAATGATTTTGAATATCATACTGCCAGATGTGGGATCGGAACTAAAATTGGTGGGAAATTACAAATAGATGAACTTACATCCATCCACGCTGAGATTTCCAATCTTACTAGCATGGTGAGAACTTTGCAAAAGAGTAATGAGGCCCAAGATGTTAAGGCATTAGACCCATTTTGTACAATATGTGGAGAGGATTATCACATAGAAGATTACCCTGCCAACCCTGTGTCAGTAAATTTTGTTGGCAATTTTAATCGTAATTATAATCTAAATTCCAATACTTACAATGCATGATGGAGACAACACCCAAATTTAGATTGGGGAAATCAAGGAGGTAACCAGTACAATGCCCAACAGTAAAACAACAATGCCAGTATCAGAACAATGCCTAACGTCAAAACAATGCCCAACAAGGTTTCAATCAAAATGCGCAGAGGGTGCAAAATAATTTTTATGCAGGGCAAAGGAACAACCAGGGGACTGTAATGCCCAAATTTGCTGGTTTAACTCATTTTAATGCAAACCAATTCACCTAAACATGCTCCTAACATATATAAAACATATTCAAGGATCGATCCACAACCAAACATATAGTAAATAACATCAATTCAACACATCATGCTTCAATCGGTAACCTATAGGCATGCTTCCTAAAAACCAAGTCATTCTTAAGTCAAAAACCATATCAAATCAAATACGAACCAATAAAGGCCATTTACAAGACTAAAACAGCAACATAAACTTGCTCAAACAGGGAGTTCGGCAAATAACCCTCCCCAAATGTCACTTGGTCACATTGCCCTTTATCACTACAAAATTCATAAAACCATACTTGAGTAAAATTTAGCACTTGGCCTCCTTTCTCGCTTGCTAGCTGCCTTACCCACTTACTTCTATGCATTGATGAGAAAATAGAGCATAAGCATAAATGCTTAGTGAGGGATGCTCAAGGGAAAACACTCATCAATGCATTAAAACCATTTAAACCAAAGCAAGTGTTTTAACATCATACCAAAACATATCATACTTCTCAAATCAATTCAAATCTATGCATAAAACCATTTTCTCACATGTATCATAAATCTCTAGCATTCACATATGCTAACCTAAATTTAAGCCTTTACATGCTAAACCATTCATAGCAAGCTTAAAGAGAAAAATGTATAAATATCGTTTTGCAAAACACAACCTTTTTCCCATGATACATCACCTAATATATTGGCAATTAAGTGACTTAAAACCAAATTCTTCCATCACAAAGACACATACATCGGATACACGAATTTCCCAAGTGGTTACTCTTCCCACTTAACATACATTCTCAACCGGAGCATGGCTTACTCTTCACTCATCAACGGTTAACCGGAGCATTGCTTACTCTTCACCCCTCAATGGCTAATGTATACATCCACACGACGGGAACATGGCTTACTCTTCGCCCCTTAACCATCGGGATACTCATGTTGGAGATTGGTTTACTCTTCACCCCTCGAAAAACATGAGGTGACTTATTATAGTGCACTTTAAATCCTATAGCCGGCTAACTATATCCGATAACATTTTACAAATGTCACTTGCCAATATATAGTCTCAAACCACATTACCTCACTATTTTTCATATGCATTCAAACGAACCAAATCTCAATACATTAAACATGTATTCTAGCTTTCTCAAAAACCATTCTCAAATCATTTCTCATACTCATGTATCATCAAAATAAGCTCATTTGCAAACTCTTTCAAAGCTATTTATGCATATAACAGTAGGTAAACATCATTAAAACATTTGCATGAGATTTACATTTATAAAATCGAAAATGAGAGCGGGAGAACTCTTTACTTACTTTCGGACTTAGTTAAATGTTTCAAGCTGAAACTAAACCCCAAAAAATACTGTCAAACCTTTGCAAAGCTTTAAAAATCGTTTCCACTCACTGCCTACGCAAAACGTCCACCCCGATATGGAAAGCAAGCATCCGATGTTTCCAAAACATCACTTCAAGCTTTCGGATTATCCTCCCTTGTTTTATCCACATAAAACTAGAGGATTAATGCATCATAATGCATTCAAAATCCCAGTAAGCAATTCCTCAAGCCTTGCTAAAAGCTAACATTCGTCTATCTGAAACAACCGAAAACAACATCGATTGACCTCCAAACTTAACCCAGCCAAAACCTAACACTTACAATCATAAATTAGCATCATCTAACATATAAAATCATATCATAACATCCTTATACTTCAAGCAACCATTACACACCCACAACTCCTCATAAACACAATTCTAGCAACCTAGAAATTTAGAGATTCTTATAGTTTCGGGATTCCAATGTTAAAACCATTATCTAAATATTAAATAACATCAAAATCATTATTAGAATCAATCAAAAACCCAGCAAAACAGATTCAATCCAAAATCCACTAATTAAACCTTGATTTAATCATATTCTTCAATTAAATCATAAAACCTCGTTAGAAAACATAATTAAAGAGTCAAAGACTTGGTAATTTCAATAAAGAAAAATCATTAAAGGAAAAGGATGAACCTAACCTTCAATGATTGGAAATTCCTCTCAATTGGACGATTTTACACTTGGAAAATAAAGGAAATCAATAAGATTTTGTAAAAACTAGTTAAGAAATCAATTAGAAATTATTAGCTTAAGAAAACAAGATCATTACCTCAAATCTTTGCTAGAAAAAATGAGTGTTTGACTGAAGAGATTTTGAGAGAAAACTTAGGAGAGAAAAGTTACGTCAAATATAACTTTTAAGAAATAACTACCTTCTTTTAATAAATCCTCTTTTAAATCCTTTAATTAAAACACTTTAGAAATAATCCAATTGAGGGGAAAATCTGATAAAAATACTTAGGAATATTAGCTCCTTAGAGATTCTAAGTCTTGACCCTTTTACAAAATAGTCACTAAAACCTGTTTTACAGCTTTACATTTTGGTCATTAGTCCCAAAATGCCAAACCTCAAAAACCCATTTTCCAAAATTGATTTCACCAAAACCATTAACATATTAAATAAGGATTTTAGAATATTTTTACATATTTTTATCAATCCTCAAAAAAATATTTATTCTAATTTAAATCATGAAACTAACTCGAATCACCAAACCGGTTCTCCCAAACCATCTAATCTTTTTGGTTAACATCTAGGCCCAAAATCAGGGCGTTAAAGATGGTGTCGAGGATGAACATCTAGAGTTTGTTGACTCAATGAACGCTGTCAAGAGGTAAAAGCTTTTGACAAATTTATGTGAGCCTGGCACCGTATAGAATGTGTTATCGAAGGGACACCAGATAGTTAAGCGGTTGGCATTAAAATAACGGCCGAATGAGTGGAATCACTTTTTAAAGGCTAACCTAATGCCAACTACCCACAATGAAACTTTCTCAGAAGAACGGTTGGTATTATTGCACTCAATCATGGTGGGCCGCAAGATCAACGCCGGTCGACTCATCATCGAGAAAACCTATAAGTGTATTGGTAAGAGTAATGGCAGTTTGTTTTTCCCCTTGTTGATTTCTAATATTTGTATAAAGTATGGTGTACCGAAGATTGAGTCGGACAAGGTCCAAGAACCCAAGGGAACAACAATCACGCCTGTGCTATGGAGGCAACTCACTGCCACCAAGTCAAAGAACAAGAGTAAAGGAAAGGCAACATAGTCGATGTCCAAGCCAAAGGTGCCAAAGGTAGAGCCTGGCACTCCTATGCTAGCTAGTTTAGTGGTAATGTTTTCCCAAATCTACCAGAGCCAGGAGATCATTCTCCAAAAGTTAGAGAAAGCTGAGGAGCAGAACACCAAGCTCTGGCATTATACCCATGTCAAGGAAAATGTCATCAGGAAGACTCTTAAAGGAATGCTGTCAGGTGTCTTGCTAGCTTTCCCCGAGTTCCTCATTGATATCTTTGCCAACGATGACATGCCAACCAATCCTCGTTCAGTCCATACTCCAACACAATTTGATGCCACCGTGCCAATATCTCTTGTTCAAGTTGAATCTGCCAAGACAGAAACACCACCGAAATTAGAAGAATATATCTAAGAAAAACTTGTCGCAGCGCCTTTGCACCTACTTCGTCTGCTGCCATTGGTGCTCTTGCTGCCTCAAAGCCAGTCAAGCTTGTCAAGGAAGTCCTCCATGACATTGGAGCTTCTATTTTCGCCTCAAATCCCAGTATGACGAGAACGAAGCGTAAGGCTCCTGATCGTGGGAGCTTTGTCAAGAGAAAGACCCGCATCGCACGCGAAGAACCCTCCGAAAGGGAGTCATCTTCCCCTTAAAACTCATTCCCATGCCATGTATTCATGTTTATATGTAGGTTTAAGCCACGCATACCAAACCACTAAAAAATTACCTTGGTCAAATTTTGAAAGAATGCTAACATTTTGTTAGTTTAGTATTGTTTGTTCTAGAATATTCTGTCCAATGATGAAATTTGAAATCCTTAGTTTGCCTATGCCAACAGAGTAGTAATGTCAGGACTGTTTGGCAGTTGATCCCTAGTTTAGGGAATTGAACTTTCATTTAACACGTAGTATGCATCTAGTTCCCAAACAAACTTAGAATTCTTGAAACTAAGCTCGGGAAAAAATGATGCCAAGGTAAAAGAAATCAATAAGGCAACAAGTTTTGCTATGGCAAGAAAAGGAAAATGTATAACTCTCCTCAACCTTAGGGATAATAAGTAACTTGAGGCTTCGTGGTTTGCTCCCTCTTAGTTCTCAATTCAAAAACTTTAGGGTATGAGTTGAAGAGTAAAAGCCTAGTAATGTCTGGATTAACGTGGGGGTCTGTGGTATGCTCCCTCTTATTTCTCACGCCAAACAGTATTACAAAGCAAGCTTGAAATATTTCCAGCAGAAACCCTTGGCAGGAATAAGAGAAAAAAATAAAAATTTTGAGTTTAGGAAGTAAATTTGACTAAGGGAGTAGAAGGAAATTTGATGCATATTGTCTGCACTTCATGCACTCTTCATAACCTTATACTAGAGTTATATTGTTGCACTTGAATTTGCTTATCTGCTTGGTATTACTGCACTGGATATCTAAGGACAAAACTAGGGCCAGATTTTACTTGCCAGCATTTGTTGGCATTCCAACCAAATTTTTGTTGAGGTACTATTTTCATATTTTTTTAAGTTCACTTGCATTACTTGAGGACAAGCAATGAGCTAGGTTTGGGGGAGTGTTAACTCCTAAAAAGTACTAATTTTTATGTATATTTTACAATGTTTTTGCTTGTCTTTAGGTATAGATGTTTGCATTTAGTTGTTAAATTCATGCATTTGCATAAGGAGTTAGGGAGATAGGGAATTTTTGTGCTTTGGCAGTGTGAAGGGTTGCTTTGTCGGCATTAATACAGACTTGGCAGAGCTAGACAAGCTTGGCAGTACAACGCAAGAACAGAAGCAGGAAATGCCGAAGAGAATGTTGAGTTGTAGTTGGCAAAGTTGGACCGGATATTGCCAAGCTCGGCTGGCATAGAAATGAAGTCTGATGCCCGATCAAGTAGCCGTTAGACCTTGTACATGTCAACCTTAGGATTCAAATTTGGATAAGAGGATCACGCGTCTTATCCCTTGCATATTCAAATTTCAAACTTGAAGGCTTATCCTAAGGTTCCCACTCAAGCCTATTTAAAGAGATCAAGCAAGCACTTGAGAAAGAGAGATCGGAGAGAAGAGGTTGTATTGTGGTGAATCGAGAGGCGGCATGGTTCGACCAACTAAAGATTGAGAACTTGGAGCCATTGAAGGGATGCATCGATGGACCTTCTTCTTGCCCATTCTCTTAGTTTTTATTTATTTAAATGATAATGTGGAGAACTGATAAAGTTTTTTAGATGGAAACCCCAACCATGAACTAAACTTTTATAGTTGGTTGGTGGATGTTTGCGTTTAACGTTGGTTTTATGTTTGGTTTTTAATAATTCAAATACCTTGGCATTGTTTTTTTTTCTATCTTGCATGAACTTCAGTTTTCTAAATTCTTTGTCATGCAACCGCTGGCATTGTTTACTTATTACACCTTAATATCTTAACAGACTTGAGGGGTAACGACTAGTTGCCAGATACTAAGGAGAGAAGCTTCAAAAGAAGATGTTCAGGTAGATGAGCTTACTTCTGAAGTGAATCTACCCCTTAGGAGTATAGATTGAAACTTCATCAAATTAATTAATGAAAAACTTCATTATAGACATATAGGGGTTTAACATTGTTAATTTCGGGCATTGCCATCGACAGAGGTAATGTCATCCTTGAATCTGCTCAGCAATAATCCCAAGGCAGGACGTTATTAAAGGCTAGCATAAATAGCGTGAAAACCAGGCATTTCTTGCTAACACTCATTACTCATTTGAAAACTCTTATTGCCAACGTTGATTTATTTTCATTGTATTTCTTTAAGTCACCTTTTTAAAACAAACTTCAAATCAATCCAACATTTTCCCTTGACAAGTAAACAATTAAAACAATCAAACTCTTAGTCAATCCATGTGGATGCATGGTCGACAATATCTTAGTTTATCAAAAGTTCAATAGAAACAAAAAAAAATAATATTGATACCTTCATTAATCATTATAGAATCTTGAGGAGAATGTTCATTAGTGGTACCATCATCAATACGTTGAACTTTATGAATCGACTCAATTGGTATAATAGATTGTGTGTGATCTTCAGAAATCATGTCCTTTTTGTTCGGTAAGAAATATGATGTAATTTATTTTCTCTTTGACATACTTTGACCTATAATGTCAACAATAAATAAATTAGCAAGAAAAAATTAAGTATATTACTCAATTATTAAACTAAAAAATATGAATAAAAATTGATCAATAGAACTATAATAATCAAAATTAATAAAAAAATACTTGTGATTAATAAAGGCAATCGATGATAGAACTCTAGAACAAAGATGTTTTCTATGTGTTTTTGCAAAATATTGAAAAAAAAGAATAAAGAGTTAGGATTTATTTTTTTTTCGCATTAGATTCTCTTATGATCTTATTTTAAAATTTATATTATTTTTTATTCCTAATTAATACTTGGAACAAAAATTTAAAAATAAAGAACTTATTATTAATAAAAAAAAATTGAAAAGTTTTTCATTTTAGATTCTCTTATGATCTTATTTTACCTTAAATTTTGTCAAAATATTAATTTTTTATTCAATATCAATCTAAAAACATTTGCAATTGCAATGATCACTTAAAATTTAGTGTGAAAAATTTAATGATAATTTTAAATGGGCCATTAATTTATTAATTTCTACACTAAATTTAATCACCCAAGATGTCATATCAGTTGAATCATCTACCTAGTGGGATACATAATTTTATCATCTTTTATATTCGTTATACCAAACGAGAAAATTTTAATTCTTTACCATTGTTTTGTTGAAAGGAGTTATTAAAATATTTTTCAAAAATATTTTTCAAAAATGTTATAGAAAAATACGATAAAAAGTGTGATTTATTAAATTCTTTTTCCGAACGAGTGTGATTTATTAATTTAAGTATTTATATAGCGGATAAAAAATATTGTGAGAAGTAAAAATGTTTATCCTAATCATACGTTGTGTGAAAGGCAAAATAAGGGTACTTTGATAGTTTCATACTCAAAATAGTTATTTTAAAAAATTGAAAACACTAATTTTTAATTTTTTTTCATTTTGATTTAGAAGTACTTTTAATCTAAAAAATTCATTATTCTTGTTTGTTTATGGAGTTAAAAAGTACATTTGGCTCTACAAAGTACTTTTTAATCACAATGAAGAACCAAACATTCATTATTTTCCATAAATGTTTTTAGAGCTAAAATATTTTTGACATTATAATTAATGACTGGGAAAGTGAGTTTGGATTAATAGTGTTTTTCAAATTATCTTTTCAACTAAAACGTGTAAGTTAAAAATTCTTGACTTTGAACATGTTTAAAATGAACACTTTAATTTTTCAAATAATGTCTGACATCAAAGTTAAACAAATAAATTAACAAACATATTATTTCAACATTGTCAAAAAATACATTTTTATTTCGATACATAACTTAAAAATATCTCTCAAATTGATATATAATATGATATAATATTTTAATAATTAATCAAGTTGTGAAACTTAATGTTATATCAATATTTGACATTGATCGTTATTACAAGTCACAACTTTAATTTGATTGTTTTAATATTTAGATTAAAGAAACATTTTCAAGTTTAAGTATTAAAATGAAAAATGAAAAGCGAAAAACAATGGATAATCAAGTCAATTTATAAGTAAGTTGATGTATTTAAGAAAATGTATAAAGTCAAAAATAGCTCTAACGTTTGACCTTTTGGTCACTTTAATTCTTTTTTTGTGTGCAGATAGCGCCTTAACGTTTTATTTTTGTACAATTTCCACCCCAATAAATAAAAACCGTAAGTCAACAGACGTTGACCGTCTAAGACTGATATAGCATTCTTTCATAGCATAAAAAGATGATATAGCACAGATAACACGTAAGAAAAAAATATTTTTATTTATTTTTAAGAAGCAACAACCACTATCAAAAAACTTCCTATTAAAAAATTTTGAACAAACTAAAATTCTACTACAATGAAGACTCGAATTCAAGCTGTTGGGATAAAAAGCTCTCCCTCAAACCACTAGGACAAGTAACTGTGTCAATGTTTGTTATTGCAGAAATATTATTTAATCATGTTGTAAACTCACCCCCACTCTCAAAAAACTCAGTCTTTTGTTAGATCCGAGCACCAAATCATCGGTTTTATTTTTATTTTTGTTGCCTTTCGTCCCAGAATCAAATCAAAATCTGGAGTGAAAAATCAAAGAAAATGAAGAAAGAATGAAGCTTATGGAAGGGAAGCTCTTGAAGAAGCTTAAATCAGCAAAACCAGTTGGTTGCCCAAAGCCAGATCGAGTTCTTCAAGTATTTGCCATAGATGGGTTTATGAGTTCTTGTCCCAAGGCACCGATTCTCGATGAACAACCCAAGTATATGCTTCATGTGTTTCTACTAAGATATCTTGGAACTTTATAACCAGCAAAGCTTCCTTGGATCATTCGCTGAAATTTGCTATTTTCTCTCTCGGTTTAGCTTAAAACCCAGAACTAAAAATGGTAAAAAAAAACAGCTCAAAAAAGTTATTTGCTTGTCGATTCGACCAAGGTTCGGTATTTGTCTCTTGAAACTAGAGAATTTTGGTTCCCAGCTCAAATAATCGAGAGGTAATTTTAAGATTGTTTAATGTTGCTGGTGAAATATTGATTTGGGTGAACTTATGGTGTTTGTGTTTTTGTTTTGCAGAATGGACATGCTAGGTTTTTGTTATCATGTTATGGTGTTTATGCGAGTTTTTAAAAGGATTAAATAATATTTCTGCAATAACTTATATTAATAGAGTGACTTGGTTTGGTGGTTTGGGAGAAAGCTTTTTATCCCAACAACCTAGTTCCAGTCACCATAACAGTAAAATTTTAGTTTGTTCGAAATCCTTTCAATAGAAAGTTGCTATGTGTCATTTTTTCAGTGATAGTTACTTCTTAAAAATAAGTAAAAATATTTTTTTTACATGTCACTTTATATGTGGTAAATGCCACGTCATCCTTTTACGCTATGTCAGTCTCAATGGTCAACATTTGTAAACCATTAGTTTTCATTCATCGATAATAAGAATTACACGAAAATAAAATATTAAAGGGTTGTTTGAATAAAAAAATAAAAGCTGAAATGACTAAAAAAACGAATGTTAGAGGTTATTTTTAACTTTATACCTTAAAAATGACAAATTATTGATTTTCAAGTTTCAAATGTAATAAAATATTTTTATTTGGACTTCACGGGTTAAAATTTTGAACTTGAAGTTCCCGCCCAATAAGCTAAGTACAATCAATGCTCAGACTAAAAAAATCGTATAAACATTTATGTATTGAATACTTATGTTTCTACAAAATTAGAATAGATTATCCCACATGTTTCTAAACTATAAATTTTATTTTAAATTAGTCCTTAAACTTTTAAAATTTTTAATTGTGTTTCTAAATAATGGTTCTCATTCTAATTTGTTTCTCAAGCTTTTAAACATTCAAATTTCTTCCACAAATTAAGACTCTTGTTCTAAATTGATCTCAAGCTTTTAAACATTCCAACTCTATCATCAAGTTATTAGTACATACTAACCATGTCCCTTGTTAATAAAATCATTATAAAAATGTTAATTATCATGTAAACATAGTTCAAATAAAATAATGATTTAAACATATAAAGAATTGTAAACAAATTGAGAGAGCAAAAATAAAAACACCTTTCAATTTCATTTTAAATAACGATTTATGGGGACACAATACGACACAAATTATCGTTGTTTCATATCATATTATTACATAACACAATAATGTTTACATGTCAATTAAATTTTTTTTAACAGTTTTATTAATAGGATACGTGATTTCACTACAACAAAATATGTTTTTAGTGGCACTTTTAGTAGCGTTTTTTGAGTAAACGCCGCTAATTTTGTACATATAGTGACGTTTTTTGAATAAACATCGCGATAGATAGATAGATGGTGGCGTTCTTGAAGAAATGCCGCTACAGGCGTGCACTTAGTGGAGTTTTTCTAACAAAAGCCTCTATAGACACGTACTTTAGAGGTGTTTGTCTAACAAACGTCGCAATAGGATTTAAATGTTTAAATCCCACATTGAATCCATTTATATCTTATTGAAATTTTATAAAGAAGCAAGTTACAAGTATAGATCGTTGAGCTAAGTAATGAGGTGAGGGATGAAGATACATAGTCAATAGCGGTGTTTGTAAGAACAAATGCCACTAAAGACAAGGTATTTAGCGACGTTTGGTGGAATAAATGCCGCTATATAACTCAACCTTTTGAGGCGTTTTTGTTCACAAATGCCTTTAACTGTTGCGACGTTTGATTTAGTGGTGCTCTTTCTAGCGCCGGGAGGGTTTTTAGCGGCGCTTAAATGACATCACTATATGGCTAAAAACGCCGCTAAAAACTTGTTTTGATGTAGTGTTAGCATATGTCGATAGTTTGAGGATGAAATTGAAACGTTCAAAAGTTTGTACATTGATAGTTGAGATTAAATAAAAATTAGGACATTGAAAACTTTTCAATTTTACACAGTGGAAGTGGATTTTAACCCTAGTATATACCTTAAGGGGTAAGAGAAGTGGACAACTTGCCAAAAGGAATTATAATTAGGCTTAAATATACCTTATGTACATGAACTATGCAAATTCTCCCAAGTTGATACTTATAGAATTTTTGCTCCCAAGTTGGTACCTGAACTAGAAGCTTTCTTTCAAGTTGGTCGTAAAACTTATACATTCTATCAATTTGGTCTTAATTTGAATCAATTCAATAATTTAACTCTATATATTTAAAAATTATATCAATTTACTCTTTTTTATTCACTTAATTTTTTGTTATTCTCCTAAAAATGTCATATTACTTTCTTGGTATAAAAAGGTTTAAAAGTAACTTGTTGATTTATGGTAAAATTGAGTTATTCAACTGTTGCTTTGATCTGATGGGTTTGCTTGGTTTGACAATATATCAAAAAATGATTAGATTGATGAAAGTTTAAAATATGAAATGTTAGATTTATTGAGTTGTTTCAAATTAGGACTAAACTGATTGAATGTACAAGTTTTCAGACTAAAATTGTTAATAAAAGTACTAAAATAGTGGATGAAATTAAAATTTTGTACTAATTTGAAAAAATGTACCTAATTTATGTACCAAATGTATATTTAAGCCTTATTATATACCTTCAAGCCTTTACTTAGCTTGAACTTTAGCTATTTCCACAGTGTTTTGCATACATTTCATTTAATATGCATTTCATACATTTCATACCTAATATATTGAATAAATGATAAAGGGGAATTTACTACTTGATGTGACCAAAAATGTCCCGACACAGCTATGATGAGTTCTCTAGTGGCACGTTGCTTGATGCATTCGCTATATGTGCCACGTGTCCTGGAAACTGTCGGAGCATCTTTCGTTTGTAACTGTCTACAGTTGGCTGTTGCTCTCCAATTGGTGACTACTTTGACCAACTCCTGCTGAAATCTGATTGGATGAGAAAAGGAAGAGAGAGAGAGAGGATATAACACAATGAATTAGATTCACTCAAGATAATAAAAATTAGATTTTCTCTCTCATTCACGCAATCTTCATTATCTTCTCCACAAGCTCCCTCCATCATTAATGATCGCTTCAAGCTCTACTCGAGGTTAACTCATTTAGCACGTGAAACCAACGTTGATCGTCGAGATAGGTTGTTGCTGAATTTGAGGGCTCGGATCAGTCGAGTTCTTTATTTCGATTCACATCGAGAGGTTGTCTTGGTTTATAGACTTGATGTTATATTTTGATGGATGTTTGGATGATTTGAAACTTATTTTTGTTCAAAATTTAAGAGTTTAATGAATTTTATTCTTTATTCATGTCGCTCTTTCTTAGTTTATTTTTGGTGTGTGTTTTATGTCATGATGACAAAGATGTTGGGAGGCTTGTACGATCAACCGAATAGCTAAAATAGAGAGTGAATTAGATTTTTGCTTTGGTAGATGAAAGGTTAAGAAATAAAAATATTGGCACGATGATTTATAGTGGAATACTTCTACTACCTTATTTATCCACACTAAAGATTTTTCACAAATCCACTAATTTATCTTTCTTTTTTTCTGGGATCAAAGAGATAACTCTTACAACCAAGACTTATACCTCAAAGTCTTGAATACACTCTCTTACAAAAAGACTACAAATTAGCAAACAATGAAAACCGTTACAAGGTACATGTGTTTGCACAATTAAGTTCTCGTCCAAAATCCTAAACACTTGAGCAAATGTAACAATTTGGCTCACTAGTGTTTTTCTATCATAAATATGACAATTTAAGAACTAAAATGATTTCTCTAACATTGAATATTGGTAGTGTTGTTTCTTGTTGTTGCATGGCTACTTGAAGGTCCCTTTTAAGTCCTCTAATGAGTTCTTGATCGTTACTAGTCGTTGGGGTTGGTTTGAAGCCATTGGAGACTTTAAGTCCAATCGTAAATGCAATATGGGCAACTTGGTATCGCTACAAGGGACTCCGACGTCGGTACCTGCCTTAAACAAAAAGAGTCGTTGGACAATTAATACACTAGGTACCGGTACGCGATACTTGGTATCGGTACAGTCCTATTGGTATCGGTATGGTTGAAGCCGTACCAGTACTCAATTTGGCTACTGAAATTTACCAAAACTTAGGGATAAAGGGGCGTATCGGTACTCAAAAGTTTGTATCGATACGTGCACTCTGGGCATCGATACGGGTCATTTGGTACTGGTACTCAAGGTCTGTTTTTGACACTTTGCTTATTTAAAACCATTTAAAACATTTTAAAAATCTTTTGAAAACATTTCAAACATATTTTTCAAGTTTTATGGACTTTTGAAATATTTTTAAAAATTAGTTTAAGTTCAAAAATATTTTTCTTTAAGTTATATCAAAATTAAATATCTCAACAATCTCTCATTTTTTGATATAACGAAACCACTCGAAAAATTGTTTTTGTGAAAACTCCCCCTTAGAAAAATAACTTTAGAAAAAGAGAATATTTTTAGGAAATATTTAAAGCTCTCCATTGTTCTTTTTGAAATTAAATTTTTCAAACACATCTCTTCCCATTTTGTTATATCAAAAATAATTTCAAAACCAAGTTTAAAATAACATTTAAGTTCAAAAACACAACTTGAAAGGTTAAAACCAATCATTGAAAATTAAGTACCAACTGATAGAAAATATCAATTGTTGGTGTAAAATAACATTGGAGAAAAGAGACCAAAAAAATATTTTTCATGAAAGAATTTTAAAATTGGCTCCCCCTTAATCAAGCATCGAGTAAATTGTTAGTCCAACAATTCAAGAGAAATAAATTGAATTGCAAATAAATCAATCAAATAAATACAATAAATTCAATTAAAATATGCCATATATCAAAATATACCAAGAAGCATATAAGGCATGACAAAAAGGAGACAAAATAGTATCTTTTTGAATGTGCATACCGATATGGAAGAGATCGTATCATTACTTGGTTGAAGTCCATAAACTGGTGAAAAAGTGCAGCAAAAACAACTTAAATGGCCTTACAACTTAGTTTTAAGTTCATACAAAGACTCTCTTAAGTCCTAGATACACATTTTGCATATTTTGCTACACATGCTTCTCAAAATATAAAATTTAAAATATACAAAGCATGAATTTCACCAAATTCAACCAAACATTACAAGTTAATGGCCATAGACATTAAAACAAGCATAGAGGCCAAAAACATGTAACTCATACAATAGAGACTCCCCCTAATTATATGCAATTAAGCACAACATGGAGTCATACAAACATGCTTAGATCATCATCAAAATTAGATATGGAAAACAAATGATCAAGCAATTATATGAAAATAAATTTTACCACTTGAACCAAGGTAGGATGTTAAGCCTTCCTTCTTCAAGTGTCCTTCCTCTTTTGTGTGTCACGAGCTTCCAAAATTTCAACTTTGATTATCAATACCTCAAGCACACGTACAAAAGACAATCAAGTAATTTTTGGTATCCAAATTGCTTTGGATCCAATGGCGTTAGTCCCGAATAATTTAGTCCCCTTAGAAATCTATTTTTCAATGTCTTCATTTTTTAAACAAATTAGTCTCTTAGGGACCCAAATGTCTTTAACAATTTTACCATTTAAAAATATAGGGGAACTAGATTGTCTTTGATAAAAATTTGTTTTAACAAAATTTGATTTGGAGCTACCTCCAACTTTACACTTTTAAAAATTTTTGTTAAACAAATTCTTTTTGAGACCATCAATTTTCCTTTGATGATCCTCTTGAATTTTTAGAAGCAAGTTTTGTAAATCCAAATTCGTTGTCTCAAAATCTTCAAACTTTGCTTCAAGTTTGAGATTGGTTTTAGAAAACAATTTGTTTTCGATTTTCAATTTTGAAAGTAATTTTTTGTTTTTCAAAAATGAAGCCTTAAATTCCAAAACCAAATCATCATAGGCTTCTTGTAACTTATCAAAAGTATAGGAATTTAAATTAGATGAGTTAGAAGTTACCTTTTCATCTTGGATGGCCATGAGACATAAGTTGGATACCTCATCATCGATGAAGTCCTTTTCATTACTCTATATAGTCACAAATGCCTTCTTCTTATGGCTTGATCCCTTCTTTTTGAAATGAGGGCAATCGTACTTGGCATGCCCTGGTTTCTTGCATTCAAAGCATATGATAGGAGCCTTCCTATTCATTCTCAATTCATGTCTTGAATCTTCTTTTTGTTGCTTCATGAATGGGTGAACTTGTTAAAAAGCTTGGTCATCTCTTCTTCTTCATCTTCACTTGATTCTTCTTGAATTCTTAAGGAGGATTTAAGAGTAACATTCGAGTCTTCAATGTCTTGCTCTACTTTCTTTTTCCCCTTTGACACCATCATCTAATGGGTTAGCAAAGATACCATGAGCTCACAAGCTTGAGCTCCTTCAAATTCTTTACTTCAATGATTGTTGTCTTCTTGGAATCCCATGAATCAGGAAGTGAGTAAATCAACTTCCTCATAAGCTTGTCCTTTGGAATCATCTATCCAGATCCTTTAAGCTTGTTGACTATGGTGGAGAATCGATCGAACATAAATTTGATGTCTTCTCCCAAGTCCATCTTGAAGATCTCATAGTCAAGGTTGAGAAGTCTAATCTTAGTTTCCTTCACCTCATTTGTATCTCCATATGTGACTTCAAGTTTGTTCCATACTTCCTGGGCATTTTCACAAGAAGTGACTTTAGAGTATTCTTCTGGACCAAGTGTACAAAAGAGAATGTACAAAGCCTTTGCATTAGCTCTATCTTCTTTCGATCTTCCGCATTCCATTCCGTCTTGCTTCTTTGTGGGATAGACAGGCCATCAAGAACAATATCTCAAAGACGGTAGTCTTTGGACTTTATGAAGAACATCATCTTATTCTTCTAATATGAGTAGTTGACACCATTGAAGTAAGGAGGCTTGTCGATGGATTGCGCAATGATCTTCGATTGATGTATAATGGTTGAGAACTTTGATGCAAGCTTCGATCTTGATTCAACCTGAGTTGGGAAAAGAGTTTGTGGTCTATAGTGAGGTTTGGGGTGTGTGTTGATGCAAGACGGAAAAGTTGTGGCTTACGCTTCTAGGCAGTTGAAGGTGCACAAGCACAATTATCCTACTCATGATATAGAGCTTGTCATGGTAGTGTTTGCATTGTAGATTTGGAGGCATCATCTGTACGGTGAGAAGTGTACTGTGGATACGGATCATAAGAGTTTGAAATATTTGATGTCGCGAAAGGAGTTGAATCTTAGGCAACGAATGTGGTTAGAGTTGCTTAAGGATTATGATTTGACGATTGAGTATCATCCGGGTAAGGCTAATTTTGTAGCTGATGCCTTGAGTAGAAAGGTTGTAGTGAAGTTGAGAGCAATATTTGCGCGGTTAAGTGTGACACGAGATGGAAGTTTGTTGACTGAATTGCAAGTTAATTCGTCATTGTCACAAATGATAAAGGAAAAACAATTGTATGATGATTCATTGGAACCATGTGTTAAGGGTATTATGGATGGTAACCCGATATATTTTTGTTTTAATGATGATGGTTTTTTATGTTTTAAGAGTCGAGTAGTTGTGCCAGAGGATGTTGAGTTAAGGCACACTATTTTGATCGAGGCTCATTCTAGTCCTTTTTCTATGCATCTGGGAAGCAAAAAGATGTATCAAAACTTGAAAAAAAATTATTATTGGGTTGGTTTGAAGAAGAATGTAGCGAATTTTGTTGCTTGTTGTATGGTGTGTCAGTGTGTTAAGACTGAACATCAGTTTCCTTTCGGGTTGTTGCAATTGTTGAGAATTTCATAATGGAAGTGGGGGAGAATTACCATGGATTTTGTGACCAGGTTGCCTTTGATGCCGTCAAAGAAGAATTTGGTTTGTGTAATTGTAGATTATTTTATGAATTGTGCATACTTTCTAGCTGTGCATATGACGTATACATTGGCAGATATGTATATAGTGGAGATTGTGAGGTTGCATGGGTTGTTGTAGACTCTCTAAGTGAATGCTGGCAAAAGGGGTAGAAGATATGTATTGGAAAAACAGTCCCAAGAGTCTTTTGTGTGAAAGTATACACTGTCTAGAAGTAATACAACAGTTAAGCTGAGTATCGATCCCACAAAGATTGACTTGAAATTCGATTGTTACTTGCTTAGGAAGAAAAGATGTTTGTTTTGAAAGTTTGTTTTAGAAATACTTTAATAAGAAAAGAAATAAAAGTGAAGTAAAGACGTTGGCAAGAAAGGTATTTTAATGAGTGATGAGAGTTAGCAGAGAATGTCTGGTTTCTACGTTTTTCATGTCGTGCTAGCCTTTAATGTCAACCTGTCTTGGCATTGTTTGCCCAACAGATTCAAAATTAGCAAAGCCTCTCTCGATAGTCATTACCCTAAGTCGATCATATAAAAAACCCTATATCTATATAGTGCATGTTTTTAAATAAACTGATTTGATTAAAAACCAATCTATACTCATAAGGGGTAAATATCACTCCCGAAGTAAGTTCATCTACTTAAACGACTTCTCTCGAAGCTTCTCTCCTTAATATTCAACAACTTAATCGTTGCCACCCCAAGTCTGTTAAGATATTGAGGAGAAAGAGGGCAACAGTGCCAACTCTCGCTTGGCAAAGTATTTAGGAAACATTAAAGTATGCTGAATAGATAAAACAATGTTGAAGCAAATTCATTATTAAAAACTAAACCATAAAATAGCGTTCAACGTAAACATTCCCCACCAACTATTAGATTAGTTCATGGTGAGAGATTTAACCAACAAAACACAAATGTTTTCCAAATTCATCATCATTAAAAAGAAATTTAAACAACTTAAAACAAGAGAATGGCGAGAATGGGTCTCTCGATGCAGCCTTTCAAGATCCAGGCTCTTGGCCAAGCTGGTCGAACCACCCTTTCTTGGTGCAGCTGGTTGTCACTCGTCGCACTCCAACTCCTCACTCCAATCACTTCTCACTCGAGGGTTTTACCCCCACAATCTCATACCCTTTGATCTTCTCTATCAGTCATTAAATAGGTGTGCAAGGAAGGCTAAGATAAGCTTCTCATTTGAATTTTAAATGCTGAAGGGATAAGAGATGAGATCTTATCTGAATTTTAATGAAAGCTGATTAGATTAGGGTTTTTGTCGCATTGCCAACACTACCTTGGCATCCAAGCTTGGCATGATTCTGCCAACCAGTCTTGGCACCACGTCATCCGACTTTGTTGGGATATGATAGCTCTTCAATTTCAAATGCTCAAGGGATAAGAGATAAGGTCTTATTCGATCTGTATGATAACTTATCAGACTAGGGATAACGTCATCATGCTGATGTTGCATTGGCAAACATGCTTGTCATGTCTTTGCCAACATAACTTGGCACCATCTTATTCGTTATTTTTTTTAGAGATTGATCCATTTATGATCTTTTAGGAGCCTGATCTCATTCTATTTTTTCGGGGTTCAATAGCCTCTTACATCAAGTTCACTTTTCTGCCAACCGATGCTTGGCACTGTCTGGTCCTTCTGTGCCAACAACACTCGACAGTCTCTTTGACATTCTTTACTGTGATGCATTCCTATGCCAAATACTATGCCAAACCTGTAAAATTGCCAACAAAATAACCTTTCATACTGGCATAGATAGAAGTTCTAACTCCTTATATAAATGCATGATTTTAATATCCTAATGCAACTAAATGTACCTAAAAACAAGCAAAAACATTGTAAGATTGACATTAAAAATAGTACTTTTGGAGAGGTAACAGTTTCCTAAGTCTATAGTATCAGATAGGGATCCACGCTTTACAACGAGGTTTGGGAAGTTTTTACATAGAGCCTTGGGTACATGGTTGAATTTTAGTGCTTTGTATCATCCTTAGATGGATGGTTAGTCTGAGCGTGTTATCCAAGTGTTGGAGGATATGCTGTGGTGTTGTATAATTGATTTTCAAGTATCGCGGAAGAAGAAATTACCGTTGGTAGAGTTTTCTTACAACAATAGTTATCAGGAGAGCATTCAATGGCTATGTACGAAGCTTTGTATGGTAGAAGTTGTCATACGCCACTTTGTTGGGCCGAGGTAGGTGAGAAATATGTTTTTTTGCCTGATGTGTTGAAAGACACTAGTGAGAAGGTAAAGCTTGTTAGTGATCGATTGAAGGCTGCTTCAGATCGGTAAAAGTCCTATGCTGATTTGAAGCATATGGAGATTGAGTTTGCGGTTGGTGATAAAGTGTTTCTAAAAGTTTCGCCTTGGAAGAAGGTGATGAGGTTTGGACGTAAAGGCAAGTTGAGTCGGAGGTTCATTGGACCTTATGAGGTGTTAGAGCGTGTTGGTCTGGTAGCTTATAGACTGAGGTTTCCTTCAGAGTTTGAAAAGATACATGATGTTTTCCATGTATCGATGCTTTAGAGGTATAGATCGGGTCCATCACATGTGATGCCTATTGAAGAGATTGAGTTGAATTTAGATATGACCTATGGTGAGGAACCGGTGAAAATCTTGGATTTTAGCAGCAAGGTTCTTCGTATGAAGACCATTGAGTTGGTAAAGGTGTTGTGGCGACACCGGAGTGTCGAGGAAGCCACGTGGGAAAGTAGGGAGGACATGAAGAAGCAGTTCCCTTACCTTTTTCCACCAGGTAAATTTCATGGACAAAATTTCTTAAGTGGGGGAGAGTTGTAATGCCCCGAATTTGGGCCTAGAAGTTAGCTAGATAGATTAGACAGTTCGGGTGAACCGGATTAGACAGTTCAAACTAGTTTCAGGAAATAATTCAAATAAATTATTTTTTGCTAAAATAAAATATGCAAAAATGGTCTAAAATGCTTAATTAATATATTGAACATAATTGAGTTGGTAATTTGATAAAATAAATTCGGATTAATTAACATTTTGGTTTGGTGACTAAAATGTAAAGTTTTCAAAACTGTTTTGGTGACTAAATCGTAAAAGGGTCAAAACTTAGAATCTTTAAGGAGCTAATCTACCAATGTTTTTAACCAGACTTATAAAAACAAAATAGATTTAATTAATTTGGTCGTAATAGCTAATTCACTTTTCTCACGTAACCACTTTTGCTCTCAACTTTTCTCTCAATTTTCCTAGCAACCAAACTAACTTTCTTATTCTAAAATTTTAAGGAATCATCTCTTTTTTATCTCATTTTTATTCCTTAATTGATATATTTGATTTCTACATCAAACGTTGCTTATTTTCTTGGAGGTTTCACTCAAGTCATGCAAATTAAGGGAGAAGTCAACCATTAGAGGTGATTCTCATTTCTCTCATCTAATTAAAGGTTCTTTACTAAAATTCTCAAGTTCTTGATCCTTTATAATCAATTTTTGATATATGTTGATGATTAATTTAAGATTAAAAGGTTTGAAGTGAGTTTTAATAAGAAATTGGTAGATCTTTGTTATAAATCTAATTTATGGTGGTCTTGATTGATTTAGATCACATCTAAGATATATTTTAATGTCATTAGAAGAGATCTACAAAAGAAATCTCGAAACTAGTTGAATTGCTAGTTTTCTAAGTTGTGGATAGTTAGATTTTGAGGTGTTTATGGTGTTAAAAGGTTGCTGGAGGTATAAGATGAAGTTGTAAGTGTTTTTATTTTGATGTTGTAAAGATGTTCAAATTGTTAGGTTGTGGATGTTCTTCGTTTAGGTTGTGTTTGGAAGTGTTTTCGGTTGTTTTTAGAAGACGTTTGATGGTTTTAGGTGAGGCGATGTGTAACACCCTATTCCCGGCCTAGTCGAAAACTGGGTCAGAGCGTGCTACCGGTAAGCGATATGGTGATTCGGTGCGTTAATTTTCAATCGTCGATTTTCATTTAGTCTATGTAATGCTTTTTAAACCTTATTAAACAAGTGCTTTAGCCCAATTTATCTAATAGGAAATAATAATTAAGCAATTAGGGCTGATTCTTAATTACTATGAGTTTTAGGGGCTAAATTATAAATCCGGTAATTTAGAGGTCCTTTAGTGCCATTAATCACACCATAATGAAATTCAATGCAATAAAAATGAGTCCATAAATTTTCATTTTAATCCAATGTTATTTACCCATCCAATTAGGCTTGCCAAGATTTAGTGACCATTATGTAAACAATGCAAAACTGTGTTCATCAGTCCCTAACCGATTTAACAGACACTGTACCGGAATGCCATGATATCGTATCAGTACGGGTATGCATGGAGTTGAACTCTAGATGAAATTGTCCAACTTCATTTGGATACGGTCAAGAACCGTATCGATACAACATGCAAAGATGATAACCCAATCCCCAACAACTCAAGAACTCGTACTGATACAACTTGACCAGTATTGATACGGGTTGACTAATATTGACTTTGACCAAGACCTGTTTCGATATACCTTATACTCGTACCTATGCCATTAATTCTCCAGACCTCACTGCTCAAAGTCGTACCGAAACACCTTGAAGTTGTATCGATATTCTTGGGTTGACCTACACTTTGAATGGCCAAATATTCACTACCGTACCGAAATAGGTGGACCCGTATCAGTATGGACTGCACTATAATGCCAAATTTTATCTGGTTTTTACTCGATTTAACATATTGAACAATATCCAAATGCAGTGAAATTTTACCAGCAATATTCAACCACTATAATCTTCTAGCATGTCAAATTTTAGGGCCTTTTGAATCCATTTACTAGGTTTTCACCTTTTAGTGCCAAATATGAACATTTCACCATTTATAAGCTATTCTAATAAGCCATTTAGAACCTTAGAAACTTTTACAAGTCATGCATAATGCACACATACCAAAAGAGCCATAAATGACTAATTCAACTACTTTGCCACCATCCTAGGAGTTTGTGAAGGCAAAACACATTACTTGGGGTTTGTAGTGACTTGTCAACAACGTCGATTCTCTGATCTTCAACGGTGAAATCCTTAACCTGAAATGTATGGAATGAAATGCATTAGGCATCTTTGCCTAGTGAGGTAGTCACAAGTAAACACTTTATCAATGAAATGCATTCCAAATCAAATTTTGCCAATAACAATGCAATGAATCGATAATAACTATGCAATGATCATGTTCAATAGCAATAAGTCCATATTTCAATATTAACCCTTGGATCGATTCAGAATAGTGGATACGCGAATTCTTACGCCTCGCCAAATTAATGAATGGTCTAGTCCACCTGCCTCGCCAATTTGACCAATAACACAATACATCCCTCCGCCTCGCCAAATCAATATAGGCCGTAGCCCAAAGATCGTAGTCCACCCGTACACTGAGCTCATGAATTCTATGGCATGCCAATTGTATCCAAAGTCCTTTCAAATCGAAGATCCAGTGACAATATCAATGATCAGTGTTTGGTAACAATAGCAATATTCAATATTCTTATCAATGAGCAATGAGTCAACATCAATATTCAATAACAATACCAATGGCAATGACAATGTACAATGATTCCAATGACAATAGCCATGATCTATGTTTCACCTACAATGTTTCGATAACAACAACTATGTCGATATCAATGTTCAATGACAATGACAATGACAATGATGATAACAATGAAAACAACTATGCTCTATGTCCAATGTTCAATGTTTCCATATTTCAACGACAATAATGATGGCGAAATCGATAACGATGCTCGATAGCAATATCAATGATCGACATTCAATGCAATAACTTACCTTATCTTACCAATGGAATCCACTAAGTGGTTCAATGCAATATTCCTTAAAAAAATGTTAGCCATACTATAATCAATGACAATAAGATCGGGAAAGACACCTAGCCTAATCTCGGGACTCCGACTATACTCACATCGATAATCCGATACTCCTACGGCTCTCAGATGACAATTTTTTTATCCTTAGCTTTCGTTGGTGATGGTGGATGATATCTATCCAATTCTTGAGCTAGGTTAAACAATAGAAATCGGTTAGAATCGATAATACGATATCAAAATCAATATCGAAGCTTAAAATAGCTATTAACTATCAAATTCTATGGATGACTAAAACCTTAACTTAAGATTAAGCTTGATTTATCCATGGATTTCATCAATAGTTTGGGGATTATAGCATACCCGATAGATGGAAATGTTTCAATATCGATAAACCAAAGAAAACTCAAGCTTTTCTACCCTCAACAATGGAGGTGCTTGCTTGAAGGAAGATGAAGATGAAGATGAAGATGAAAGGAGGTGCTTGGATTTTTAGGAATCATGTAAGCATTTCTCTCTTGCTATTCATTCTATTTAATAGTTTTAGCTTTACTTCAATTGAAGGAAAGCCTTCAGATAATCCTACATAAGTGGTGATTTTAATTGAGGAATGGCTAATCGCAAGGTTAGTCCCTCAACTCTCGATACACTAAACTTAAACCCCCAAACTTTCAATTTCTATAATTTAGTCACTAAAAGATTTTTAATACATTCAATAAGGTCCTTAAACAATAATTTGATCCCATTGGAATCTATTATCGATGCAATTGACCTTGCAGTCAAAGTCAATACAATATTTGGGCCCTTCCGATGTAGGGTTTTCGGTCGCCGGAACCTATTTATGACTAAGCCGAATTTCAGGATGTTACATGATGTTGGGAATTGTTGTTGCTGGGATTATAGATGCATTAATTCTCTATTTTTATGTGGATAAAATAGGGGAGATTGATCTTACAACAATTGGCGAAGTTAAGGAAGCTTCATACGCTTGATTTCACATCGGCAAGTAGAGGTTTATCTTATCGGTGAGTGGAAACGAGATTTTCAGCTTAATAAAGGTTTGAAAGTGATTTTGGGGGTTTAGATTAAGCTTGAAATGCTTGTCTAAGCTCGAAAGTAAGTATTGGACGTTCTCGTTTTCGATTTTGCAAAATACATTCTCATGCACATGCTTATGATGTTGGTTACCTACAATTTTATGCATATTTTAGTAATGAAAGATGTTGCAAATGATCATATGTTGATGATATACAAGTATGTCAAATGGTTTGTAAAAGGATTTCGAGAATGGTAAAATACATGGTTTATTGTATTGGAAATTGTTTTGATTGATGCATATGTAAAAAAAACAGTGAGATAATATGTTTTAATGGTATATATTAGCAAGTGGCAATGGTTAAAAGTTATCGGATATAGTTGGCATGTCATACGGTTTAAAATGCACTATAAATTGTCGTCTTATGTTTGTCGAGGGGTTGTAAGTGTACCGTTTCTCCACCATGGGAACCGCAACGGTCGAAGGGTTTATTGTGTCGTATTCTCCCGCTGGTGGATATTATTTACATCATAACCGTTGAGGGGTTAATTGTATCGATTGCTCCGGTTAAGGATATGTGAGAAGAGGTTTTGGGAACCACTTGTGAAATCCGTGTATCTGTTGTGTTTTACAAAAGGAAATGTTTAATTTTGGGTCACTTTAATGCCAATATATAAACTAAAGTATCATGATAAATGGATAATGTTTTGTAATGTGATTTATAGTATTGGAAGAATAAGCATGTGAAGGCTTAAATTGAGGTTTGCCAATGAGTTATGCTAGAGATCCATGATATATGTTTAACATATGGTTTAATGTGCATATTTTGGAAAGATAAAAGAAGCATGAGATGTTTTGGCATGAGGTTCACTACATGTTTTAAAGTAAATGGTTTTAAATGTATTGATGAGTATTTTTTAGTATCCCTCACTAAGAATTATGTGCTTACACCCTCATTTCTCATCAATGCGGATAAGTAAGCATTCGGGGCAGCAAACAAGCAAGAATGAATCCAAGAGTTGAGCTATTTTCCAATATGGTTTTACAAATATGTTGTAATAATAATGGCAATGTGATCAAGTTGTAATAGGAAGGTTTGTTTTGGTTACTCCCTATTTAGACATGTTCTATTTGGTATTTTGAACTTGTTTGTTGGTTCATGCTTTGAATTGGGGGCTTTGGGAAAGTTTAAGCACGTTGGGTAGATATCATGCCTATAGGCCTACCTTGTTGGATAAGATTGTTTCCTTGATGCTTATGCTTCCATGTCTTTGTGGTGTTAAGACGTTCATTAGATGGTATGATGTTTATATAATGTTTGAGGCATGTTTGATTGAGTCTAAGAGCCATATGTTTGGCCAATAGGTCATTACAGGCCTAGTCGTACCGATACAGATCCCTAGGGATCGATGCGCGGGGTCTGATATGGTTAAAAGTTGTGCAACATTGCACAAGAGTACCAGTACGCCTAGCCCCATATTGGTACGCCCCTTTGGAAATTACATCAGGTTTCGGTACACGGACAATCGTATCGATATGCATTTTAGCTACTGGAATCCCTTATTTTGAAATTGGACCTCAGGTATCGCTACACGGGGCATCATACCAATACCCTTTGCAAAATGAGACATGTATCAATACGAACATGGGTGTATCGATACCGAAGCTGTTATTTCTAGTATGTACTTGTTGAAGATTGATTCTTTGCAAATTGGTCACCGTTGACTTATGTATGCAATTAAACGTGTTTGGATGATCGTTTTAGATTAAGATTTAATCAACATGTATGCTACTTAACTAATTAAGGTTTGGTAACTTTGGATTAGAACAAGTCCTCATATTTTTTTAGAATTGCAATTTGGTCCCTAAATTGCAATTACGCTTAATTGGATGTCTATTCGACGCCCGATTCAAATGATAACTTATCCGCTGCCAGCATGCTCACCTTAAGAATTAATTATGCATTTATACATTATAAAAAGGGGAAAATGGACCTAGTTTTAAGTAAATCGTTTGGATTTGTTTCGGTAAACCCAATGTAGCTCGCTTGGTTCGGTCTGGCGTCTAGGCCGGGTCAAGGGGGTTACATGAATACACTCTCTTACAAAGAGACTACAAATTAGAAAACAATGAAAACCCTTACAAGGAAAATGTGTTTGCACAATTAAGCTCTCACCCAAAATCCTAAACACTTGAGCAAATATGACAATTTGGTTCACTAGTGTTTTTCTACAATAAATATGACAATTTAAGCACTAAAATGATATCTCTAACATTGAATGTTGGTAGTGTTGTTTCTTGTTATTGCATGGCTGCTTGAAGGTCCCTTTTAAGTCATTTAACGAGTTCTTGACCGTTACTAGCCGTTGAGGTTGGTTTGGAGCCATTAGAGACTTTAAGTCCAGTCATAAATGCAGTCTGGGCAACTTGGTATCGGTACGCGGGACTCCGGCATCGGTACCTACCTTAAACAGAAAGAGTCGTTGGAAAATTAATACACTAGGTATCGGTACACGATACTTGGTATCGGTACGGTTAAAGTCGTACTGGTACTCAATTTGGCTACTGGAATTTAGAAAAACTTGGGGATAAATGGGCGTATTGGTACTCGGAAATCCATACCGGTACAGACACTCTGGGTATCGGTATGGGTCAATCGGTATCGGTACTCAGGGCATGTTTTTGACACTTTGCATTTTTAAAATCATTCAAAACATGTCAAAAACCCTTTGAAAACATTTCAAACATAGTTTTCAAGTTTATGGGCATTTGAAATATTTTGCAAATTAGTTTAAGTCCAAAAATATTTTTCTTTAAGTTATATCAAAATCAAATTTCTCAACAAAAGATATTTGCATCATTGAGGGTTTAAGACTTCAAGAGAAAGCTTAGACAACCAACATTCAGGTTAAGCTTAAAGTCATTAGTGACAAAGAGATTTGCATTAATAAGTTCTTAAGCTTCGAGATAAGCTAGGATAATTTTTGGATTAAGATCAGAATGAGAAGAGAGATCTTCTTTCCTATCAAATTCGTAGGTTTGATTTGATGTAGCTTATGTTGAAACACCATCAAGAGATTGATAGACATAGGTTTTTGAGCTAGACACTCGAGAAAGTGTAGTTCCTCAAGTTGAGTTCTGAGAGTATAGTGAGCGACGTGGCGGCATCATTGGACGCATCCATCCATTCATTTATCTATCTTTTTGCAAGACTCTTGCATGTCATTGTGCTATGTTGTGTTACTGCCATCATATCCTAATTTCTACCTTATTTGTATTATCTTCCTTTTACGTATTTTCTGTCACACCAAAACCACATACTATTTGCCTTTTATGTTTCTTGTGTTTTTCGATACGTTCAATAGCATTGCAAGCGTTCTAAATCCCAGTACTAAGAGATCGATACTCGAAACTACATTGTGACCATTCTATATTATTTGAATGATGTATACGCTTACACCGATGTCGCCACATCAATCGATGCATCTTTGGGAGACTATTGCATCTGAACACACACATATATATATATATATATATATATATATATATATATATATATATATATATATATATATATATATATATATATATATATATCGTGCTTTACATGGTTGTACACTCTTTGAATCGATTACTCATCTACTAAACGTACAATCCAAGAACACCACAAATTCAAACACAACACTATCATTTTTGTTTAGGCTTAACTGCAAAATATATTGCCTAAATTATACATCTTTTTCATTTAAGTATCTATTTTTTTGGTCAAAGTAGGTGTTAGGTTTAATTTTGTAATCATATTTAGGTTGTACGTTGAAAAAAATCATTGTCTTCAAGCTCTGTAATTTATTTATTTACCCAATTTGCCATTACAAATAAAATTGAAGTGTTCTGAGACATTTTTTTGAAAGATATAGTCTTGATTTCAGATAAAACCAACCAACGTAAGCAGAGTAAACATTCCTGCTATATGATTAAAATATGCTTCTTAAATCTTAATCCAGATTTTTGTAGTGAATATTAAAGTTTCCAAAAAGAAATACAACGTATGAGGAAATTTACGACTTCTTTTGCTGCATCCATACAAGTGTTTTCTATTTTCAGATTTTCATATATCAAGGTTAGAAGAAAAATTGTATAAATAATAAAAAAAAATGAAAGTAAATTACTCTTATCTCTTTTTCATTGTACCAATTTGAAGAAGAGTCTTTGTTTCCCCAGTCGAGATTAGAGGCCACGTGTATAGTGAAGAGCGAAACAACGGCTAAACAGAAAAGCATCAAGCCACAAACGAGCGACCATGAGATTGGCTTACAACTGGTTCATTTCTTACCTATGCTATAGTTGCAGAGATTTCTTTATGCAGAAATGATTGAGAATACGAAGATGATGAAAGAGGAAAATGGTTAAATTTATTATTTTTTTAATTAAAATTAAATTGATTAAATTTATAAATATAGAGGATTAAATGTATAATCTAAATTTTTTATAATATCTCATTAACGACTTTAACGGTCGAGTTACTATTTTGTTAAAAGAATTTAGGTAAAATTACATATTTAGTACCCAACTATGCTCGTGTTACTGTTTTAGTACCCCACAAAATAACACCTGACATTATGTTTTTGTTCTGTTTTGGTACCTCAGTCGTTAAAAACTAACAAAGATGATGGCATGACTTGGTATAATCACAGTTTTAGTTCAAAACACTTATATATATTATCAATTTAGTCCAAAATTCATCAATTTAAAACATCATCTTAATTTTGATAAAATTTTGTCTCATCCTCTTCCCACCCCTCGCATTCTCGTTGGTATCTCAATCGTAGAATTTAGGTCTTCCAATAAACCCCACATTAGCCCCCCATTGATTTCTAAATCCTAAAGTTTTGATGTCTCTAGTGTGTATTTTAAACTCCAAAACCCAAAATTGTTCACCTGAAAGGAGAAAAATGAGGAATTTATAATTTTAATCTAAAAATTAAAATAATGTTTAAATTAATAAAATTTTAGACTGAATTGATAGATTGTATAAGTTTTTGGACTAAAATTGTTATTAACCCAAGTCATGTCACTATTTTTGTTAATTTTAAATGGAGGAGGTACTAAAACAGAATAAAAATGTAACGTTAGACATCATTTTGTCAAAAATAATAGTTGGGGTATTAAAATAGTAATGCGGGCATAGTTAGAGTACTAAATATATAGACTTAAATAGTGCCCCGACTATTGGTGCATTTTCATTTTAGTACCCAACTATTTTTTTGACAAAATGGTACTCAAAGTTATGTTTCATTTTTAAAATGGTACCTCGCCGTTAAAAAATTAACAGCATGCTGACTATGAGAGAGAAAATTACATGTGACAAGATGCCACATCATTTTTTCTCCCCTAGTAAGCATGCCACGTGTGCTTTTTATGATTTTAGTCGACGTGGCATGTTGACTAAAAAGAGAAAATGACATGGTAATCTGTCATATGTGATTTTTATCTCCTAGTCAATTTATCATTAATTTTTTAATGGTGGTATCAAAATAAAAATGAAACGAAATAAAAGAAAGACAAATATAAGCAATACACCTGTAAGTGCAACGAGCGTTATTTTTTTTTATTTTTGAACTAGTGGAGATCGAGGAGAGTGAGGTAGTGAAGTCAGATTCCCCGCTTACCGATGCAGCGGCCTTCCGCAGTTCCGCTGGTGCTCCACTTCCACCCCATCCACATTTGACAATTTTGTTTTTCTGTTTGGTTTCAGATCTTCTTTTATCTTTGAAATCATCGAAATTACTTCTTCTTTTAATTCTGCATCTATGGAGAAGGCAACAGGAAATTCCGAGGATGAGTCCAAATCTTGGTCTCTTGCTTTGGTTACAACAAGCGGAGACGATAATGTAGAGCAGCCAGCGCCTCTAGGTATTTGCCTACCGGAAGAAATCGCCGCCCCTTCCTCCGCCGGTAACAAGCTTCTGCCGAGAAGATCCACTAGGCTCTCTCACCTCTCTCCGGTTCGAAATTTGTTTTCGAGGAAATCCGAGATAGAAACGGTGCTCCGGAGCTGCCTGAGAAGGTCGCCACGAAGTTTAGCGTTGGTCGTGCGGGAGAGCGCGAATGTGGAGCCCATTGTGAGTTACAAAATGGAAATTAAGGAAAGTCCGTCTGTGGATTTCAAGAGTCTTATAGAGTCGTCAAGATTCCCTACCATTTCATCCGCGTCTGAAAATGACAAAGTTCTCTCTCTCGCCGCGGAGGTAGACCAATGCCCTTTTTTCTTTCGCTTCCTTTTCTTTAAAAATTTAACTTTCCGTCAAGATTTTTTTGGTTTCCAATTTATTTAAAATTTTGTTGTTATTACTAGTTTTCTACACATTTATGAGAACACAATACAAAAGTTATCTAAATTTTCAGTTAATTGATTCAGGTTTTTCTAAATTTAAGAAAAAAACATAGAAAAGTTAAATATATATATTTTTGTTCATTTTCACTCAAGTGTGTACTATTTAGTACAATTAATATCACTTAGACTTGTAAATTGTTTCTGAAGTTCTTAAATGTGTACCATTAAATTAACAAGAAAATTAATTACTGTAGTAGTTTAGCCTAAAATAATATTTCTGTTCAATTCCGTTGACCACTTCCCGAGTAAAACTGGGTTTTCAAATAAACTGGTAAAACATTGGCTGTCAATTAAGGTAAGCCTGGGGGGTCTGCCCGCGTTGTTGTCTTTTGGGATTGTGCCTTGGTTGAGTTTGGTAAATCGGCGCTAGACATTTTGGATGGGTTTCCCCTCCCTTCTTCTTGGGTTAGTTCCGGTAATCGAATCTTCCTCTACTTTTGCTTTTACAATTTTTTTAGTTGCAGTTGTTTTTGGGTCAACGGAATTGTTAAATGTGGGTCTTGTTTTTATCTAAACTTTATGGCTTCTTAATTCTTTTAATAAATGGCTTTGATTATTGCTGTTATTTTTCATTTTTTTCAAGTCTTACAAGTGAAAGATGAAGGCCTTTTTAGTGGTATGTAACTTATCTGTTTCATTTGTGTGGATTCGTGTTCTTGGGTTATGCAGAGTCAAAGTTCCAAAAGTCGAAGCTTCAAGTTAAAGTGAGTAGCAATTGCTAGTTTCTTTCAGTATTGCATTTTCATAATATTGCCGGCATGGTCAATCTTGCTCTACTTTGTGTGTTCCTAACATTTTGTTTTTCCCTGGCGTCATTGTTAATACAATATTGCATGCTATTTCTTTTTTCTGCGGCAGTGGAAATAAAGAGGCTAAAATCATGAATGTTGAAAGAATAAATGGAATGAGTTTGAGGAGATCTCCAAGATTGACTTCAGCCCCACCTGAAACCAAAGGTCGCTCTTCAAAAACTATCTTTAAATCCTCTGAAAAAGGTTATTACTCTGAAACAAGACCTTCTCGAGCTGTTCTTTCAAAGCAAAATGACTCAAACTTTTCTGCTAAAAAGCAAATGAGAAAGTCTCCTAGATTTGTTGTGGAGACCGAATATCATGGTGGTAATAGGTCTTTGAGAAAATCTCAAGATCTTAACCCAGGACTTCCCATTGAAACACAGTTAAGGAGATCTCTGAAAATTAGTCAGGCTACTAAAAATGGTTGCCGTGATGACTCTATTAGAAGATTGGATATGGTTGAAATGGGCCTTTCCAAAGAGAAGCTCTTGGAAGTTTCTCCCAGTGTCGTGCGAGCTGCAAAAAATGAGGAGAACAATGTATCATTTAGAGAACATAGAAGGGAAATGTCTAGTGAAAAGAAGACGAAGACACCTTCCTCATGTTCTAAATTATTGGCTGGAGGTGATAGTGCTGAAGTGAACTCTTCTTCCAATAGATTATCCAATTCATGTGATGAACAGCCTTCTAAGAAAGTTAAGATCTCACCAGCAGAATCAGATATGGTAACCTCAGAGGAAAAGTTCTCAAAGGTCAAGGGTTCATCTCCTTCAGGAAAGAAGAAGAGTCAACCCAAGACTGACCCCATATTTATAGGCAATCCAATCCCTAATGATGAAGCTCAAGAAAGGTGGTGGTGGCGTTATGAAATGAAGGTGATTGATATGTACTAAACTGGCAACTGTTATTTCTTTGATTGATTGGGCTGATTGAAGCAGTGATCATAAGTTTTTGCTTTATTTTGCCTATTTGTATTCTTTTCTGTCCATTCTTTTGCTTATTGTTTCTGATGTTACTTGACATCCCTTTATTTTGCTTGAACATTAACTGGCCCACATTATAACATCTTTTAGTAGTCAACATTGATACAATGACGAGTAACTATATATCTGGCTTTTGTCCAATGGAGTCTGGACTATCATTGTGTAGTTTGCTGATATAATCTTCATATTTCATAAGCAGCTAGTTTTACAGAGAATGGTTTGGGGATGAGCCGGAAATAATAGTAAATTGAGCCCACTTTGCATTTTAGTTATTTCAATGCTGATTGTGAATATCTTTTACTTTGCAGAATATAAAATCCAATAGCAAAAGCATTTCATTGGAGTAAGTAACCTTTTATGAGCTCCCTATTTTTGATTGTTTTTTTTGTACTGATTTAGGATTGATCTGAAATTTGCTATTAACCTTTTCTTTTTCACATTTCTTTCTTGGCCTTCTAATCACTGTTCCTATGGTGCTAGTGATGAAAACGATGAAGACAGGATAATTTGGAACGTGGAATGCCATTACGCTCAAGCTGAAATTGATGGATGTACTATAAATCTTGGGGATTGTGTTTATATTAAGGTAAATGCGATCAACCCATGGCGTGTTTTGCAATTTGCATATATACCTTTGGCTTCTCCTATTTTATGTTAAGCAAATCAAGTTTATGTGGTCTATCTTCTAATCTTTTTCGCTGATCTGCGTATGGCATTTCTAAATTTCAATAATCTGACAATTGAAGCAAGCAAATCCTCATCGTATAGGGAAATTTTGCAGGGTGAAGAAGCAAAGCACCACATTGGCAGGATATTAGAATTTTTTAAAACAACAGATGGAGAAAATTATTTTAGAGTCCAGTGGTTTTATAGAGCTGAAGATACAGTAAGTACAAACATTTAGATTTATTTTAGGCCATGCAGTATTTGTTATCCTGACCTTTGATTTTTCTGTTGTGTTTGACGCTAAGGTTATGAAACAAGAGGCTTCTTTTCATGACGAAAGACGTCTATTTTATTCAACTGTAATGAATGATAATCCCATAGATTGCATTATTTCAAAAGTTAGTGTTACACAAATATCACCTAAGGTATGCTTCTTATGTTCTTAAGTCTCTTTTGTCTTTTGCTTTTTTACTATTTTAAATGTTTATAAATAGCTTTTACAAATTTTCTTTAACAATTTTCTACTTCATTTGATCATTCTCACAACTATATTGTTGGAAATTTTGGATTTATTTATTTTTTGTTCTTCTATATCTTCTTGCAGTTAGGTTTGAAATCTAATTCTCTTCCCCAATCCGATTTCTATTTTGACATGGAGTATTGTGTGGATTATTCAACATTCCACACCTTGCCAACTGGTAAGCTTCTTGTTGTGCTCGTAATGGAGTTTAACTGCTGTATTAGCTCTATATTTGTTCCCTGCGAGAGGAGAGTGATGGTGATCCTGGAAACATAACCTGACAAGTAAAAGGGTGATAAATGATTATCATAGTGTTAATATATCTTCCTTTATGTATATATATTCAGATAATTCTTTCAAGAGCTTCAGTTCCTCCAACTGCTACAAGGAGGTTTTCCCTACGACTCCTACCTTTTCAGCAAATATTCCTAGTTTTGGAATTTACAAGGCAGAACTCACATTACTAGATCTTTACTCTGGTTGTGGTGGAATGTCAACTGGTTTATGCCTCGGTGCAAAAGCATCTTGCATTGATCTAGTGACGGTACTTTCATCCAATCAATGATAAACTCTTATTACATGATTCATTCAACAATAAAATTATCATACTATGTATCTTACATTCTGCATTTTAGAAATGGTCAGTTGACAGTGACAAGTCAGCATGCAAAAGCTTGAAATTAAATCATCCAGGGACACATGTGAGTATCGCTACCTTATATTTTACAATTTCCATTTGGCGTGCCACAAAACCTTTAGGAGGTAGATAATACTATATTTTTTCCATCTATATAGGTCAGGAATGAAGCTGCCGATGATTTTCTTCAACTACTGAAGGAATGGGAAAAGCTTTGCAAACGATATGGAGTTGACAATGTAGAAAGAACATATCCTTCAAGATCCAAAACCTCCGAAGCAGTCGGAAATAATGACAGTCCTGCGAAAGATGCCGATTCTTCTGATGAACTTGAAGTTTCTCGTCTTGTTGATATTTGTTATGGTGATCCCTGCAACACAGGCAAACGTGGTCTAAAGTTTAAGGTGGTCTATTTCATCTATACAATGTGATGATAGTTCCTTTCTTGCCTTTAGTGAGTTTTTGTTTGTAATCTAATTGATTTTTTTTTGTGTCAATCTATTCTACTATTATTCATAGATCACAGTCATCAATTTTTTGTTTCATGTCATAGTTTGGTGGAGATGGCTTATGATCATAGCTCTTTTGTTAGGTTCGCTGGAAGGGATATGGTGAAAGTGATGATACCTGGGAACCAATTGAAGGCTTAAGGTAGAATGATTGCTGTCATTATTCCTTTATTGGATTAGGCTATTATTTACTTACTCATTCAATTCTCTCAGCAATTGTCAAGAATGTATTCAGGAATTTGTGATAAAAGGATTCAGGTCCAAAATCTTACCCCTTTGTGTAAGTTTTTTCTTTAATCAATGTGCTGGTGGATGTTTAATTTGGGGTATCTTAATAGCTGGGATATTTGTAACGAATGACTTCTCTTTAATGAATTAATTTAATCAGGGTGATGTCGATGTTATTTGTGGTGGCCCTCCATGCCAAGGGATAAGTGGCTATAATCGCTATAGAAATGTTGATTCTCCGCTTGATGATGAAAGAAATCGTCAAATAATAGTCTACATGGACATAGTGGAATACTTAAAACCTAAGTTTGTTTTAATGGAAAATGTGGTTGATATTCTGAGACTTGACAAGGGTTCTCTTGGAAGATATGCTTTAAGTCGGTTGGTACATATGAAATATCAAGCAAGACTTGGAATAATTGCAGCTGGTTGTTATGGTCTTCCACAATTTCGGTTGCGTGTCTTTTTGTGGGGCGCTCATCCTAGTGAGGTTAGTTTTCTAATTTGTTTGCATAAAATTGAAATAGAGCACTCCTTGACTGTCACTGACTGAAGTAGTGTTGTCACCTGCAAATATAATGATTTTGGTTTTGCTGGTGGTCTAACTGCACTTGATTTACTCTTTCCTCTCTCTTTTTTTTGGGGTTGGGGGGGGTGTAATTTGGTGTCCACAGAAGCTTCCACAGTTTCCACTACCTACTCATGATGTTATTATCAGATATTGGCCTCCTCCTGAGTTTGAGGTTGCTACTTTCTTTTTCTCTTCTCTCCTTATAATGCTTTAACCAGTAGTGCTCCATCCTGATTATTCTGTTTGTCTTACTTGTGCAGCGCAATACAGTTGCTTATTCTGAAGGCCAGCCCCGTCAACTGGAAGACGCTCTTCTTCTCCGTGATGCCATTTCTGATCTCCCACCTGTAGTTATCATATATTTGTTTTACTAATTCATCCACCTCTGAGATTCAGCCGTACCCTTCTCCTTTTAATTAGTTAACTGCTTTGCAGGTTGCAAATGATGAAGCTCGCGAAGAAATGAAATATGAAAAGCCCGCTGAAACTGACTTTCAAAGATATATACGATCAAGTAAATATGGTAAATGTTTTGTCATATTTCAACAACTAAATTTCTTGTTCTATAACTGGTTGCTTTATTTGTTTTTTCGTCTATATAACTAAGTATTTAGTGGTAGTTTTCTAAAAATAATGGACCATTTGTTAGGTTCTTATAAGACTTTATGCCATTGATCTCTCTTTTATGACAGTTCTATATCATTAAATGTGTTCTGTTTTGTTAGAAGTGAAAAAGTCTTTGGATGAAATCTTTTTATTGGTAATATAACTGATTTGGGCCCGTTTGCTTCTGAGTGTAGGTGTCTAATATGAAGTTGCCGAGAAATGTAGTTTAATTTGTAATAAATCCGGGGTATTGCAGGTTTTTGCCTTTTTATTGGAATAATTTTGATCCTGAATCAAATCGAATTCTCTGTTTTTTCCCTTAATTTTATTAATCAACTATATGGGAATATATACACATCCAACCTTCCTATTCTAAGTAACATAATTGTAGAAAAGCAATTTTCTAGCTTTAGGAAAAACTAATTAACGCATAAAAATAAAGCAGAATTTAAGTTTCTGCAGAAAAGAAGAAGAAAACAGAATTGATTTTCTGTTATTGAATATTTTTTAAAAAATTACATCCCTTTACAGTGAATTTATAGACTCAAGTATTGGACTTTAGTTACAATTAGGAGTCCTAAGTACACAAGACATCTAACTCTATCTTTTAGGAAGTAAACTTTAATTTAAACTACTATTTACATGAGGACTCTAACTCTATCTTTAAACTTTAATTTAAACTACTATTTACATAAGGACTCTAACTCTATCGGATAATCTAACACTCCCCCTCAAGTTGGAGAATATACATTGTATAATCCAAACTTGAATAGAAACTTGTCGAAAGAAGCTTTTGGTAGTGCTTTTGTAAGTACATCCGCCACTTGTTCTTCTCAGTAGGAACATAAGATAAAGAAGCTGTCCCACTAGTAATCTTTTTCGAGATAAAATGCTGTCAATCTCCACATGTTTAGTCCTATCATGGTGGACTGGATTTGAGCAATTTGTATGGTGGGTGATTATCACAAAAAATCTCAAACTTCTCATCTTGGTTCACATTTAGCTCCTTTAATAGCTTTAACAACCAAATTCCTTCACACATTCCCAATGCTAAAGCCCTATATTCGCTTTCAAAGATCGCTTCTAGATACAACTGTTTGTTTCTTACTCCTCCAAGTCACTAGATTTCCCCAAACAAAGGAGCAAGTAACCACTAGTTGATCTTCTTTTCATCGATTCGTTTGCCCAACTTGAATCAATAAACCGAACAGATCCTTTCTCGAGTCTTTTTAAATAGCAATCCATGCCCCCGTGTCCCTTTCAAGTATCTCAAAATTCTAATTGCGGCTTCCATGTGATCTTCCCTTGGATCAGTCATGTGTTGGTGATAATATTAATGGAAAAGCAATGTCCGGTCCAGTTAATGACAAATAAATCAATTTTCCCACTAACCTCGAAATTTACCCTTATCCGCCTTTAGGGCTTGTGTCCTCTCTATTGAATTTTAAGCTGCTTCCATGGGAGTATCAACTGGTTTGCATCCCATCATTCTGCTTCATTAAGTAGATCAAGAACATATTTTCTCTGGTTTATCACTAGACCTTTGCTCGACCTAGCAACCTCCATGCCTAAAAAGTATCTCGAGCTTTCCTAGGTCTTTTGTTTCAAATGTATGTATTTAACAACCCTTTCAAGTGACTTATCTCTTCATCATCATCACTGTCGAATAATGTCATCCACATATACTATTAAAATAACCCTTTTTTATTGCTAGAGGTTACCTTAATGAAGAGAGTGTGATCGCCAAGGATTGTTTGTATCCATTTTCTAAAATCACCTTGGTGAATCTGTCAAACCGGGCTCTAGGTGATTTGCTTCAAACCATAGATGGATTTATTAAGTCCGCAAACTTTTTCGATCTCCTTTTTATCGACTTCAAGCCCGAAGGCACTCTCATGTACACTTCTTCTTCCAATTTTCCATTAAGAAAGGCATTCTTAATGTCAAGTTGATGAAGCTTCAGATCCTTGTTTACAGCCAAGCTTAAGAGAACTCTAAGCTGTATTTAGTTTAGCTACAGGAGCAAAGGTCTCATTATAATCAATTCCATAGGTTTGAGTAAAACCCTTGGCCACCAACCTTGCTTTATACCTCAGATACCGCCATCGAGTTGTATTTTATGGCGAACACCCATTTGCATCCATTGGTTTCTTGCCTTGTGGAAGATCTGTAATGGTCCAAGTATCATTCTTTTCAAGTGCTTCAATCTCCTCTTTAATGACCCTTCTCCACTTAGAATCTTTTAGAGCCTCCTCAATAGTGTTAGGTATATGTTCTTTATCTAAAGCAAGTGTAAAAGCCTTAAATGATGGCATTAGATTACCATAAGCAACATACCTCTGAATGGGGTGTTTTGTACATTGTCTTACCCTTTCCTTTTAGCAATAGGCAAATAATCAAATTCAAGTAAATGAGAGGAATCTCGGCTAGAACATTACCTCCATCATTTTCATTGGCAATCAATTCAAGTCCAATTCTCGGCAAGTGTCGATTGCAAAGCAGTCTCTGGAATAGTTTTACATTTTTCTGGTATAAACTTTCAATTGCTTAGGAGGTGAGGGGTTTGTGAGGAAGGTTTGGGTGAATTTCGAGGAGTAGTAACAATAGGTGAAGGATGGGAAGTCTGTAGGTGTAATAGTAGGTGTGAAGTAGTAGAAGGGTTTAAAGGAGTATGAGGTTCAAATAACAAAGGATTATTAGTAGGTAATAACTCAAGGTAAAGAAGGATAAACTGATTGGTAGGAGGTGAAAAACATCACAATTCTCCCCCGATTTGCAGCCGCAGGAAATAAGGTTCTGTTCAAAAAAGTGAGATCCAAGGAAGTAAAAAATTTACGAGAAGGAGGATGATAACATTTGTAGCCCTTCTTAAGTGAAGAATACCCGACCAAAACACACTTCAAGGATCTGGGGTCAAGTTTTGACCTAGAGGGAACATAATCTTTCACAAACACAAGTGCAACCAAAAACTCGAAAGGGAGAATAGAGGACAAAGGTTTAAAATTGGGGTAACTCTCCAAAAAAACAGCTCTAGGTGTTACGTATTGCAAAACCCATTGGGCATTCGATTAATGAGATAGGTTGCGATTAACAAAGCCTCACCCCACAAATACTTAGGAATATTACTAGTGAACATCAAAGACCTAGTTACCTCCAACAAATGCCTATTTTTCCTTTTCGCAACCCCATTTTGTTGTGGTGTATCCACACAAGTGCTAAGTTGAACAATCCCTTTTTTGTTAAAAAATTCCCCCAAGGACTTGGTAAAATATTCACTCCCATTATCAGATTTGAAGATCTGAATTTTACTTCAAATTGGGTTTCAACCATATTGTAAAATTTCTCAAAAACAGAGGCTACTTGATTTATCCCTTAACAAATATGCCCAAGTTGTTCTACTATGATCATCAATAAAGTGACAAACCACCTACTACCGAGTTACATTCTTCACTCGAGAAGGACCCCAAACATCACTATGAATTAATGAAAAAGGTTGGGAAGGTTTGTAGGAAGATGGTAAATAGGATGCTTTTGTGCATTTAGCGAGAGGACATATATGGCATTTAAAAGAACTTGGTTTTCTATTAACAAATAATTCAGTGGAATAATTTAGCAAGATAATGAAAATTAGGATGCCCTAACCTAAAATGTCATAACATTATATTATCAATTTGCCCTAAAGAAGTCAAAGAGCAAGAAGTATTTGGTAGGGTAGATGGTTGATTTAGAGGACATAAAGACCATTTTGCAAGCTAGCGATTGCCAAGCATCTTCCTCGAATTCATTGCTGCAAAAAACAACCAGATTGAAGAAATCTGTAATGAACACTTCAAATTCTTGGAGAGTTTACTAACAGAGATGAGATTGCAAGGCGAGATTAGGCACAAACAAAACATCTTCAAGCAACAAATTATCGTTAATGAGGGTGAGCCACTTCCTTTGATAGGAGAGAAAGAGCCATCATTTGTTTTAATAGAACTTGTAGAAGATGAATCGAAAAACTAAGGAATAATTCCTGTTACGGTCATGTGATCGGATGCTCAGTCGATGATCCATCTTTGATGCACCTTTGGTAGAAAAAAAAAGTGCGGTAGGAGAACAAGTATCAGATGCTTGTATCCTCCACGAGGGCTAAATTTGCTTCACAGTTCTTGTCGAACCTGAAATTTTCGGAAAAAACTCCAATCCAAGTGACTGCTCTGCTATGGATAGCATCTCAAAGGTTGTCGAAAGGGATCCCATTAAGAATTCTAACTAGGATCGATGTTGGTGATACCATGTAGAAAAGCAATTTTCTAGCTTTAGGAAAAACTAATTAACGCATAAAAATAAAGCGAGAATTTAAGTTTTCTGAAAGAAAGAAGAAGAAAATGAAATTGATTTTTCTGTTATTGAATATTTTTAAAAAATTACATCCCTTTACAGTGAATTTATAGACTCAAGTATTGGACTTTAGTTACAATTAGGAGTCCTAAGTACACAAGACATCTAACTCTATCTTTTAGGAAGTAAACTTTAATTTAAACTACTATTTACATGAGGACTCTAACTCTATCTTTAAACTTTAATTTAAACTACTATTTACATAAGGACTCTAACTCTATCGGATAATCTAACAATAATATATTACAATAAATACAATATATTTGGTCCTATAAATCAACCTAAAGATTAGCCTAAAGATCAACCTATAAATCTGTAATAAACCACAATGCGTCTACAATTTACACTCCCCCTCAAGCTGGTGAGTTTACATTGTAGAGTCCTAGCTTGGATGTTATCTTATCCAAGTTATCTCTTGGTAGTGCCTTGGTAAGAGCATCAGCTAGCTAGTCTTTGGCAGGGACAAAGTGGAGTTTTGCTTCTTCATGATTGACTTTCTCTGAAATGAACTGTCTATCAATCTCCACATGCTTGGTCCTGTCATGGTGGACTGGGTTCTTGACAATGCTGATAGCTGACTGGCTGCCACTGTAGAGGTCAATGTTTTCACATTAATTAAGCCCCAAATCTGTAAGCAATTTTTTCAGCCATATACCTTTACAAATTCCGAGTGCTAGAGCTCTATACTCGGCTTTAGCATTGCTCCTTGCCACAACTGACTTCTTGCTCTTCCTTGCAACCAAGTTACCCCAAACAAACGAGCAATATCCACTCATGGATCTTCTGTCTAGTAATTCTGCTGCCCAACTGGAATTAGTGAAGATCTTGATTGTTTTGTCTTCTCTCTTCCTAAAAATTAAGCCATGTCCAGGAGCTTTCTTTAGGTATCCAGGATTCTATGAACTACATTAAGATGTTCATCCCTAGGATCACACATATGCTGACAGGAAAAGCTATATTTAGTCGTGTGAGAGACAAGTAATTTAGCTTTCCTACTAGCCTTTGGTACTGCTCCTTGTTAACAGGATTTCCCAATTCATCTCTTCTTAGTTTCAAGTTGGTTTCCATAGAAGTGTCTGCTGGCTTGCATCCCATCATTTCGGTTTCTGAGAGTAAATCAAGGATATACTTCCTTTGATTAATGACAATGGCAGCTTTAGACCTGGCCACTTCCATTCCTAGGAAATATCTAATGCTTCCAAGATCCTTAGTTTCAAATTCACTAGCCAGCTGCTTCAACGCTTCTATTTTTGTCATATTGTCTCCAGTAATAATAATATCGTCTACATAGACTATTAGAATTACTTTTCTTCCACCATGTGTTGTTTTACAAAGTATGGTTAGCTTGACATTGTTTGTAACCATTTTTTAATAATTACCTTGGTAAATCTTTCAAACCAAGCCCTTGGAGATTGTTTAAGACCATATAAAGATTTTTCTAGCTTGCATACCTTGTTGTCTCCTACTGTTTTTTCCTTTCCTGGAGGGACTTGCATATAGACCTCTTCCTCCAACTTCCTATTCAAAAAGGCATTTTTCTGTCCAATTGATGTAGTTTCCAGCCTTTATTAACTGGTAAGGACAACACCTTTATTGAGTTCAACTTTGCCACTGGTGCAAATGTTTCCTGGTAGCCTATGCCATCGGATTGTGTAAATCCTTTAGCTACCAACCTTGCCTTGAATCTCACCATACTTCCATCAGAGTTGTATTTTACGGTGAACACCCATTTATAGTCCACTGGTTTTTTTCCTTGTGGTAATTCAACTATGGTCCAAGTCTTGTTGCTTTGAAGTGCACTGATTTCCTCCTTGACAACTTCCCTCCACTTAGGATCTGCCATAGCTTCCTCTACTGTTTTTGGAATGAAAACATTGTCCACCTTTGTAGTAAATGCTCGGAAAGAGTGCTTCAAGTTTCCATATGCAACAAACTTTTGAATTGGATGGTTTGTGCATTTTTTCACACCTTTCCTTTGTGCAATAGGCATATTAGTATTATCAATAAAAAGGAACACAATTTCCAGCTTGAACCAATTCCTTACCAAGTAATCCATTACCTTCCAAATTCTTAGGAGAAGTAGGATTGAGGTTAAGCTCTCGACAAAGTCTAAGGCTGTAAGGTGGTCTCAACAATGAGCTTTTGCCTTCTTTTGTAAACACTGAGGTCCTTTTTCTCAAGTTGAGGATTTTTGAATGTTTGTGGAGTTTTGAGTGGACTGAGATTTGGCTGAAGGGTAGGTGAAGATGCAGGTAAAAGTGAAGGCAAAGGTGTAGTTAAGGATGTTGGTTCAGATACAATAGGTGAAGGAAGCTGTAATGGAGACGAAGCTGCAACAGTAGGTAATATGAGCGATGCAACAATAGGTGAAGGTACAATAGTTGGTAAAATTTTGCTAAATTCTCCCCTTGAATTTCAGTTTTAGGGTAATAACCTTTTTTTCTCAGAAAAGGTCACATTCGTGGAGATATAGGTCTTTTTGGTGAGAGGAGAGTAACATTTAAATCCCTTCTTACTTGAGGAATACCCTAAGAAGACACATTTTATAGCCCATGGGGTCTAATTTCGATCTTAATTGTTGATGAACGTGGACAAACACAATGCATCCAAAGATTTTTACTGGAAGGGTGGATAAAACTTGTTTGAAATGGGGAAAGCTTTCAAGAAAAAACACACCTTGGAATTTTATGGCCTAAAAGCTTGCTATGCATACTATTTATAAGGTAAGTTGCAATAAGAATAGCTTCCCCCAGAAATGCTCAGGAACATTTGTAGCAAACACTAAGCAGTGAGCTACCTCTAACAAGTGTCTATTTTTCCTCTTGGCTATCCCATTTTGTTGGGGTGAATCTACACAGGAAGTAATATGCACGATTCCCTTTTCTTGGAGGAAAGAACCTAGAGTTTTATCACCGAAGCTCAAATGGGGATGTGGACGATGATTGCTATATCTGAACCAATGAGATAATTGAACTGTAACCGTATAAATAACCGTGGGGATCCCAAAAAATATCCGCAAGGATCCCCAATATTTTACAAGATTTTTAAGAAATATATACTCATTTATCTATATACCCCTAATATATATCTTAATAAAAAAACCTTAACTATATTATTATCACTTTAACTTTCTCTTAAACCTAGCCACACTCAAGTTTCTCAACATGTTTTTATCTTAGTTTTTATACATAAACTAAAACCCTCGTCTAAATCTTCCCCAACACAACACCCGTTCAATCTTTATCATCCCGTAACTACTTCCAATCGAAGTATCCAAACTTTATATTTTAAACTGAATTGGCCATTTATTTTGGTCAATAAAATAGTAATTTTGTTTAATTTTTTGGGATTGGATTCCCCAAAAACTGAGGGGATCCGTGTAGGAAGGATATGAGGATGAAAAAATCTCGAAGCATTTAATGGGAATCCCTGAAACTGTAACCACAAGTGTTGGGGACAGAGTGGGGAATGTAAAACTATCCCTGACCCACTCGATTCTCACCCCTAGCATGTCAATTTATCAGAAAGCTTAAAAGATCTTGGTCTCTCCTTTATCAAGTTTTGAGGTTTCAGTCTTCCTTTGACGAGCTGAATGGCTTTGGTCTCCCTTCGACTAGCTGAATTAACAATTTGAAATTCAAGACCATAAGATTTGGTATATAGAGCCAGTGATCCGATACTACAATGTGACAGAGGAAGTTATTCAAGAAGCAATTAAACTAATTGATCAATGTCATGCTGAATGGAGAGATTTGCTTGCTGTGAAAAAAAATGAGAACATGGAAGCAACACGTGTTTTATGAAACATGATAAAAAGTAAAAGAGGTTATCACTATTGAGAAGTCGTATGAAGAAATAAGAGCACGAGGTGCCACTCAAGTGTTTGATGATGTGTCCAATGAAGATCCTGATGACATTGAGAAGTTTGGAGCCTTAAATGCAAACAATCTGATAGCAAAGGTTGACGACAAAGCTGTGTCACAAGAACAACTGAATGACAACGAAAGCGGACCCTTGTCTTGAGTTGTTGGGGTTGCATATAGCGGAATCATAGTTGAATCATTGTTGTCAAAGATTGTTGATGTTGGCGTAAGATTTGATGGGGTTATCTCAAAGGTGATCGCAAATGAAATTACGATGGTAAAGGTCCAAGACCCCTATCGGTTTTGACTATTAGTAATGAAAGGGATTTTCAAAGTTTATCATCACTTCAAGCTTGAGGACAAGCTCTTTTTTTCCGAAAGGGAAGTAATGTTACATTAATTACTTTAGGAAAAGGAAATATTAATATTTTATTATTATTTTAGGAGACGTCAGTATTATTATCATTAGGAATCAATTTATTATTATTTTCAGAGTTATTAGAGTCTTTGTCCTTTTTATTTTGTTTATCTTTTAGTATAAGGGTTATATTTGAAGATAAACAGAATTTTGTTATGTTTATTCGAATAATGAGTAAGAAGTGTCCTGATGACATTAGCTTCTACAATAAGCTCAAAAATCAGAGGAGGGTGTTCCAGTTTCTCTCAGGACTGAATGGAGAATTTGATGGAGCCAGCAGCAGGATTTTAGCCACTAAACCACTACCCTTTGGTTCGAGAAGCCTTTTCAGAATCCGAAGGAAGAAAGCGGACTTTCCTAATGGTGCCAAAGAGTCCAAAGCAAGCAGAAGCTTCGCTCTTCTTACAAACGCCAACTCGGGAGTAAACAAAGGAGGGGAGACCTTGGTGTGACCCACCGCAAAAAGGTTGGGCATGTGATGGACCAATGTTGAGGCTGCATGGAAAACCAGCAGATTGGAAGCCTCCTAAATCCAGATTCGAGAAAGAAGCCCATCTTGCATCTTACGAAAATTCCTCCAGTGACTTTAGTAGACAAATGATCGAGGAACTCCAACAGATTTTTACTCACCTATCATCTAAACTGTTCCTAATGCCTTAATGACATCGAAGGTAGTATTTCTTGCTTAGCAACAACTAGTGCATTTAATTGGATAGTCGATTCTGGTGCCTCGATCATATGACAGAAATCCTACACTCTTCAACAATTATAGTAACCACAAGTCTCCTTCCTCCATAAAGATAGCCGATGGTTCCCTTACAAATGTAAAAAGGAGTGGTTACATTCGATTGAGTAGCAAGATCATATTGTCCGATGTTCTTTATGTTCCCAAACTCACATGCAATTTATTATACATTAGCAAATTGGTTGGGATATTAAATGTGAGGTTAACTTTGGGGTTCTTTGGTTGTGTTTTTTGAGCACAGGGCTCAAGAAGGCGGTGATTAGCGGTGCTAGGGTGTGTAACGGCTTATATATATCCTTGATGGCCTACCCTATCCGATTCCTTCTATTTCCAATTGCTTTAGAACATCAGTTTTTTTCTAGCAGTTTCCCTTGAATGATATTATGCTTTTGCATCTTGATTAGGACATCCAAGTTTCTACTACCTTGCAAAGTTGTTTCCTAATTTCTTCATTAATAAAAATCCCTCTTCTTTTACTTGTGAAGTATGTCAAATGGCTAAACATACGAGAAAACCATATGTTCCTTCTCACTATAAACCTACTTCACCATTTTCTATCATACAGTGACATTTGGGGCCCTTCTAAAGTAAAAAACATCTACGGTTCTAGATGGTTTGTGTCGTTTATTGATGATTTTTCTAGAACAACTTGGACCTTTTTGATGAAAGAAAAATCTGAAGTTGAGAGAATTTTTAAAAGTTTTTATCACATGGTCAAAACTCAGTTAGAAACAAATTAAAATAGTGAGGAGTGATAATGGGAGTGAATATCTTAGCAAATCTCTTGGGTATTTTTTCAAAGAAAAAGGCATCTTTCATCTTACTTCTTGTGTCAACACCCTCAACAAAATGGAGTGGCGAAAGGAAAAATAGACATTTACTAGAGGTGACTAGGTCCCTATTATTTTTCGCCAATGCACCTAATTATCTATGGGGAAGCTCTTCTTCATCGCCACCTACCTAATCAATAGGATGCCAAGCAAGACACTAGGATTCAAAGTACCCACTGAAACTCTTTTCCAAAAATTTCCACATTTCAAACCATTATCCTCTGTTCTTCCTCTTGAGTTTTTGGATGCACATCTTTTGTTCACGTGCATCGCAATAATAGGAGTAAACTTGATCCTAGGGCTCTACGTTGTGTGTTTATAGGGTATTCATCGAGTCGGAAGGGTTACAAGTGTTCTTGCCCCATTACCAAGAAAACCTATATCTCTTTTGATGTTACTTTCTTTGAAAATAAACCTTACTTTGCAGGAATGAAATTGGGGAGAGATACAAGGAATCTCGGCCCTTGCATGATCCATGACCCATTATTTCCTTGCCTATTCTTGATGTAAGTACCTTTGCTCTACAAAATACTTCTTCCGAGCCTACTTACATGAAATTGTGAGTACTAATCTTAATCTTGTAGACACACCTTCTCCACAGTCTAAAACTACCAGCCCTTATACAACACCTCCTCCGGTGATTAAAACTATACCACATACATCACCTAACTCTCCACAACCACGAGAAAGACAACTCGGTGTCTATACAAGAAGAAAAAGAAACTTGACCGAGGCGGTTAGTCACCTAACACTTGCCAAGAACTAGCTTTGAGTCCTGATGCTTTGGAGACGGGAGGTAATGTTATTCCATAAGATTCTACCATCATTAACTTAGATGAGTTTCCTATTGCTATTAGAAAGGGGTAAGGAAATGTACTGCTCATCCTATTAATGGGTTTATTGCCTATGGGGAAATTAATGTCCGGATTCAAAGCTTTTACTGACTAACATTGACAAACATAAGAATTCCCAAGACAGTGGAAGAGGCCTTTAACAATCGAGAATGGAGGAAAGCGGTTGAAGAGGAAATTGAGGCATTACAAAAGAACAATGCCGGAGCATGACAGAGATCTGCGAGGAAGGAAAAAAAGGTGTAGGGTGTAAATGGGTCTTTTCTGGTCAAGTACCATTCGGGATGGGAGTGTTGAGAGATACAAGGCAAGGTTGGTGGCTAAAGGGTTTACTCAATCATATGGTGTAGACTATCAAGAAACTTTTGCACTGTAGCAAAGTTAAACACCATCAGGATATTGCTTTTGATGGGCGATTAACAAGGGTTGGAAGTCGTGCATCGTTGGACATCAAAACGCATTTCTAAATGGTAGACTTGAGGAGGAAGTGTACATGCAGGTTCCACTGGGTTTAGAAAGAAGACCACAACAAAGACAAGTGTGCAAACTGAATAGATCATTGTACGGCTTGAAGCAATCCCCTAGAGCATGGTTTTGAGGTTTGCTAGAGCTATGGTTGAGAATGATTTCAAGCAAAGTCAAGCGAGACCATACATTATTTAGAAAAGCTACACCGGATGGTAAGATAACTCTCCTAATTGTCTATGTTGATGATATCATTGTTCTTGGTGATGACATAGAAGAGATAGAGAAGCTGAAAATTGTTCTAGCAAAGGAGTTCAAACTAAGGACTTAGGAAGCCTTAGGTACTTCTTGGGAATGGAAGTTGCAAGATCAAAAGAAGGGTTAGTTATCAACCAAAGGAAATACATTCTAGATCTACTTACGTAAACTGGAATGCTCGGGTGTAGACCAGTGAGAATCTCCAATGGAACCAGGTTTGAAATTGGTAAAGATGGAATGGGAATCCGGTGAATAAAGAGTCCTATCAAAGGCTGGTGGGAAAACTAATCTACCTCTCACTCACGGACGACATTGCATACTCGGTGAGTATAGTGAGTCAACACATGAGTAGTCCTCGAGAAGAGCACATGGAGCGGTCGATAGGATCTGAGGTACCGAAGTTTACACGAGTCCGGACTTATTTTGTAAAACATCCAGACAGAACTATAAAAGTCTACACAGACGCTTAAGTGGGCGGGGAGAACTAATGAGATAGAAGGTCCGTGAGTGGCTATTGTACGTTTGTGTGGGAAATGGTCACTTGGAGAAGTAAAAAAAAGCGTTGTATCTATCTAGAAGCGTATGAGCGAATTGAGCTATGGCTCTTGGAATATGTGAGGAATGTGGATTAAAAACTCCTCACCGAGTTAGAGTTGGATGGAAAGTTAGAATTTGAGGTTTACAAAGTGATAGTCAATCGCAATGAGCATTGCCAAGAATCCCGGTCAAACATGACCGGACTAAACATATTGAAATAGATAGGCACTTTATCTATGAGAAGGTCAATAATGGAGTAATAAAGCTTCATTATATTCCAACCAAGAATCAACTTGGCGATATCTTCACCAAAGCACTTCCTAGGGCAAATTTTGATGAGTTTTCATCCAAATAGGGGTGTACACAACATATACACGCCAGTTTGAGGGGGAGTGTGAGTTAATACGTGTATGATAGGTAATCTAACTCTATCATAACTATGTAGTTTAGTTATAATCTAACTCTATCATAACTATGTAGTTTAGTTATAATCTAACTCTATCATTGTAAAGGATAAAAGTTCAATCCTAATAGGTTAACTACTCTGTGTAAAACTCCTCTGTAAAAGTCTATAAATAGACTTCTTCTCTTGTATCGAAATATAACAAGAAGAGTATTCAAACTCTCTTTTCTACACTTTTATAGAAAAGGACTTTGATTTACAATAGAAGTCCTACTGGCTATTAATTAGGAGTCCTACTAACTATTAACTTCTAACTCTAGGTTTCAGTACAAGGCTTAAATAATAACTCTAACAGTACAATTTAATTATAATAATACTTCTAATAAACCGACTAAACCTACACTCCCCTTCAATCTGGAGAGTATACATTGTATAATCCTAGATTGGATAAAATTTTTTTGAAAAAAGCTTTTGATAAAGCTTTTGTGAAAATATCTGTTATTTGTTCTTCTGCTGGTACATACTCCAATGAAGCAACTCCACTTGTCAATTTCTCTGCTATGAAGTGTCTGTCTATTTCAACATGTTTTGTTATGTCATGTTGAATAGGATTCTTGGCAATTTGAATGGTTGACTGGTTATCTCAAAAAAACCTGAAAATTTTCTCCCCGAGTCATTCCCAGTTCTTTGAGTAATTTTACTAACCAGATACCTTCACACATTCCCAAGGCCAGTGCTCTGTGTTCAGCTTACGCCTTGACCGCTTACGAGATCACGGTTTGTTTCTTGCTTTTCCAAGTTACCAAATTACCCTGCACGAAAAAGAAACGAAATCGCTACTTGATCTTTTGTGCATCAGTTCGCCTTGACTTGCATCTATAAAGACTTGAGCAGTTCTATCAGTGCTCTTCTTGAACAATAATCCATGTCCTGGTGTTCCCTTCAAATATCGCAAAATCCTCTTTGCTGCTTCCATATTTTCTTGTCTTGGGTCTGTCATGTGTTGACTCACAATGTTTACTGGAAAAGCTATATCAGGTCTTGTTAGTGATAGATAAATAAGTTTACCAACCAATCTATGATATAAACCCTTATATGCCTTAGGGCTATGATCATCTTTGCTGAATTTCAAACTTGCCTCCATGGGTGTATCTGTTGGTTTGCATCCAAGTAACCCTGTTTCAGTGAGTAAATCCAGAACATACTTCCTTTGATTGATGACCAAACCGTTATTTGACCTTGCTACCTCCATGCCTAAAAAGTATCTGAGTTTCCCTAGGTCTTTAGTCTCAAATTCTCTACTCAACAGAGCCTTTAATCGATTAAGCTCTTCTTCATCATCGCCTGTTAGGATTATATCGTCCACATAAACAATCAAAATAACCCTTTTATTCGATGAAGTTACCTTAGAGAACAAGGTATGATCTGCATATAGACCTCTTCCTGAAGGTTACCATTAAGGAAAGCATTTTTAATATCAAGTTGGTGTAATTTCCAATCACAATTTACAGCAAGGCTCAATAAAACTCTAACAGAATTTAGTTTGGCAACAAGAGCAAAAGTTTCCTTATAAGCAATGCCATAAGTTTGTGTAAAACCCTTAGCAACCAACCTGGCTTTATATCTCTGTATACTGCCATCAGAATTATACTTAATTGCGAACTCCCATTTACATCCAACAGGTTTCTTACCTTGGGGAAGATCTGTGATAGTCCAAGTACCATTTTTTTCAAGTGCCTCAACTTCTTCTTCAACAGCTTTCTTCCATTTTGGAATCTGTAGAGCTTCCTCAATTGTTTTAGGAATTTGTACAACATCTAAGGATGTTGTAAAAGCTTTAAAAGAAGGCATCAAATTTTCATAAGCAGCATATCTTTGAATAGGATATTGAGTAAATTGTCTTACCCCTTTTCTTTTAGCAATGGGTAAATAATCAAACTCGAGAAGATGAGGAGGAATACTAGTAGAATCATTACCTCTGTTGTTTTCACAAGCAGCTGAACTAAAGTCCAATTCTTGACAAGTACTGGATTGCAAAATGGTTTCTGGAATGATTCGCTTTTTTCTAGTATAAACCTGCAGTTGTTTAGGAGGCCGAGAAGAGGATTTGGTTGAAGTTTGAGTTCCTGTAGACATAGGTTGACAAGAAGAGTGTGGTGTAGATAAAGTAATAGGGGAAGAGATAGGTAAATTATTGGAGGGTGTCAAAGAAGTCTGAGGCTCAAGAGGTAATGAATCGGAAAGAGGTATTAAAGGGAAAGAAGAAAGAGGAACATGCTTGCGAGAAGGCTGAAAGTCATCGAAATTCTCCCCCTGAATGGCAGCCGTCGAAAAATATGGTTCCTGTTAAAAAAATTAAGGTCCAAAGAAACAAAAAATTTACGAGTAGGTGGATGGTAACATTTGTAGCCCTTCTTTAGTAAAGAATATCCTATGAAGACACACTTGAGAGATTTAGGATCAAGTTTAGACCTAGAAGGATCTAAGTTTTTAACAAACACAATACATCCAAATACTTTTAAGGGAAGAGATGATGACAAAGGTTTAAAATTAGGGAATGAGGATAAAAGAACATCTCTAGGTGTTTGAAAGTTTAGGACTCGACTAGGTATACGATTAATAAGAAAAGTAGAAGTTAACAAGGCTTCTCCCCATAGATATTTAGGAACATTGTGGGTAAACAAAAGAGCTCGGGTAACTTCCAGCAGATGCCTATTTTTTCTTTCGGCTATCCCAGTTTGTTGGTGTGTATCAACACAAGAACTGATTTGCACTATTCATTTTTTCTGGAAAAAATCACCTAAAGATTTAGTAAAGAATTCCCCTCCATTATCTGATTTAAAGATTTGAATTTTAGAATGAAATTGGGTCTCGACCATGTAAAATCTCTCAAAAACACTAGCCACTTCAGATTTTTCTTTCAAGAGGTAAGTCCTAGTGGTTCTACTATGGTCATCAATAAAGGTCACAAACCATCTACTGCCAGTAATATTCTTCACTTTAGAAGGACCCTAAACATCACTGTGGATAAGAGAAAAAGGATTAGAGGGTTTGTAAGTAGAGGGTAAGTAAGATTTTCTTGTTTGTTTTGCAAGTTGACAGATATGGCATTTAAAGGAAGAAGGTTTTTGATTAACAAATAATTGAGGAAAAAATTTTGCAAGATAGAAAAAATTTGGGTGACCTAACCTAAAATACCATAACATAACATCAGATTGTCTTAGGGAATTAAAACAAGATTTAGAAGGTGAAAGTTTAAAAGTTCCTGTGCTTTGAAGAACATATAAACCATTCTGCAAGTGAGCATTGCCAATCCTCTTTTTTAAGTCCAGTGCCTGTAAAAAACACTCAGAATCAGTGAACTGGAAAATACAATTTGAATCTTTGCATAGCTTGCGAACTGATAACAAATTACTCTTCAGACTAGGTACAAAGAGCACATCTCGAAGGACTAAGTCATCAGTAAGAAAAACAGATCCACTACCTTTAATTGAGGATAACAAACCATAAGCTAATTTGATAGAATTATGAGAGGAGGAATTTCTAAATTGAAAAAACAATTCCCTGTTACTAGTTATGTGGTCAGAAGCACCAGAGTCCAGAATTCATTCTGATTTATTCGTAGTAGAAAGAAGTGCAGCGGAAAAAAAATTGGTTTGCAAATCATCATTGTCTGCGAAAGCCAGATTTCTTGCACTGCTCCTAGTAAATCTGTCGAACAGTTGCTGCATTTGTACCATCTGTTGTTTGGTGAAGCCTCTAGATGAAGTCGGATTATCCATTGAAGATGGAAAAATAAAATTGCGATAGGATCGAATTAGACTAATACCATGAAGATAAACATAATTCTGTTATGTTTATTCGAATAATGAGTAAGAATTTCTCTCACTTTGATTTACATACACTACATCCTTTTATAGAAAAGGACTTTGATTTACAATAGAAGTCCTACTGGCTATTAATTAGGAGTCCTACTAACTATTAACTTCTAACTCTAGGTTTCGGTACAAGGCTTAAATAATAACTCTAACAGTACAATTTAATTGCAATAATACTTCTAATAAACCGACTAAACCTACAATATTTTGATACATAGTCCGTGTAAAAAAATTTACACAACCCTTAATATCTAAAATCTAAAACCCTACCACTATCACCCTAAATTCTAAACCCTAAGCTCTAAACTTATATCTTAAATTCTAAATCCTACAACCTAAACCCCAAAACTATAAACCTTAAACTAAATCCTTAACCCCTAAATTTGACAAGTACGTGTAAACTAACAATTTTCACGGGTTGTGTATCAAAAATTTTTTCTTAGTTTAAGTCTTGTATTTCAAGTAAACTATGTAGAAAGTAGCTGAGATTAGGAGTGAATTTTAATCTGTATTTTATGATCAATTTTTTATCTTCTTCGGAGATAAAATATATGCAAGCATGCATCTTGGATCTTGGGCCTAGAATTTGGAATTATTTTGACATGCAAAGTCATGATGCTGCATCAAGTTGGTCAGCGTCCTTGCTAATTCAAGTTAGCATGGCCATAGAGATGGGCCTATGCAGCGTATCTAGTAAACCATCACTGTTTCTGTTTAAATGTTACTCCTGTTTTTCCTGTTCTGCCTCTGGGTGAATCAGTATTAGGCATATCATCTATTTGTTGTACGAGTATCACAGAAGAGAGGGAGCATAGCATAGATCCATTATATTGTTTCCTCTAATTTTGTCTTCTATTTACATTTTTCCTGCCTTTGCAGCGATGACTGGTTCTGCATTGGATATTGCCACAACAATAACGAATCGTTTGTATGACCATCGACCTTCTACATTATTTGAGGATGATTATACTAGAGTTTGTCTGATTCCAAAGAGAAAGGTTTAATAATTCCAATTGACATTGTCACCATTTTGCCCTTCTGATGTTTTTTCTAATTTAGAAGTGTTTACATAGGGGGCAAATTTTCGAGACCTCCCCGGTGTAATTGTTGGAGCAGACAATGTAGTTCGGAGGGATCCAATACAGGAAAAACAGTTTTTACCATCTGGTAAACCATTGGTGAGTTTCTTCTTTTCCCACCAGAGCAACATCACATCATTTTCTTCTTATGTCAGTGCATGCTTATTTGAGTTTGTGCCTGGATGGCTGTAGATTTTAAGTAAAGGTGAAAACTGCTGGCATATTGTGACTGCATTGCAACATGGGGGGGCATTTCCTTTAAAGGCATTTCTTTTCATCTTTCATTTTCCTTTGCAAACTTATTGAAACAGCCACTGTTTCTCGGTTATATTTCTTTAATTGGAAAGCACTGAAATGAATCCAGTGCAGAAAGGGAATGAAATGACAAAGCATTTTCTCTACACTGAAATTCTACGTTATGTGGCAAAATTTATTGCTGATGTTAATTCTCTTTCATTTTTAGGTACCAGAATATGTCTTTACCTATGAACAAGGAAAATCTAAAAGGTTAGATTTTTTTGGCAGCCTTTCTGATTTCAACCACCACCTCATCCTCTACAGTAAAAAGAGGTAAAAAAAAAAGAACTAATGTTATCAATATACGTGCAGACCATTTGCAAGATTATGGTGGGATGAGACTGTGCCAACTCTTGTAACTTATCCTTACTGTCACAGCCAGGTTTGATTTTGCACTAGTTTATTTTGTAAAATTATACATTTACTGGTCCTTTGGATTTGCTTGTGAGTTTTTGGACTTGTACAGGCAATATTACACCCAGAGCAAGATCGGGTTCTCACAATCCGGGAATATGCAAGATTACAAGGTTTTCCTGATTATTATAGATTCTGCGGGACAATTAAAGAGAGGTATGATACTTTTGTTCTAAATATTATTTTTTAGGTTTTTTTATTTGCTGAAATCTGAATAAATTAACTGTAATGATCTCCTTTTAAGATTATACAGCTTTTATATCAGCTGCATGTCAATAAGCCATGTTGAACAGAGAAAAATATGTGAAGTGTATTTTCCTTGACCTAGCATCCTAATTTTGCATGTTACTAGTGTTAAAAAGTCACTTGCATCTGTACTTTTTTCTTTGTCTTTAGATTTAGAGCAATCACATAGCTGATATCTTTATGCTTATTGAAAAATACAGTCGGAATATGACACTTATAATTGCAATGAAATTACCAACTTTTTGATTAAGCAAGTTGAAGGAATATAAGCTATTTCTCTCTTTGTTTCTGTATTTATAGGTATTGTCAAATTGGGAATGCTGTTGCTGTTCCGGTTGCTCGAGCCTTGGGATATTCAATGGGGATGGCGTTTCAGAAACTGAATGGAAATGAACCGCTGATGATCCTCCCGCCTAAGTTTTCCCTTTCCACCAATATGCAGTTAGCAAAATCATTGTCCCAAAATAATGATGAGTGCGTTGAATTGAATTCTTAAAATTTATATGCATGTATCTCTGGCATAAAATCGTTGTCAAGTTGGGAATGCACCACCCCCTTCCATTCATTATTTGTACCCCGACATAAAATTTTCTTGCAAGCTCATATGCCTGCATCTCTGTATCCTTGACTGTACTGTAGCATCTCAGATGTATTGAAACTGTTTCTTTTTACGGAGGATTGTATTGTTCCAATTAATTACAATCTTGAATTTGTGATTGAATAGTTGCAGGGTTGTACCGGAGATTGGAGAAACTTGCGGTCGTCCACATCCCTTCCTCTACCTGGCTTCCTAAGGTTCTGTTTGGTTCAGCAGAATACTGAAAAGATAGCAAGAGGATGCGGAAAAAATGAAAGGAAAAAGAATTTATAGATTGGTATTTGGTACAATAGAAAAATGGGAAGGACAGAAAATAGGAGGGATGCAGATTTTCTTCCTTAGCATACCAAATAGTGAAATGCAATTCCTCCAATCGTTTAATAATACTATAAAATGTTACTCATAAAAGTTCAGATGTCTATTGTCGAATAATATATAAAGTATCAAATTTAAATACTTTTTTCAAGCAATCAACATAACTTGTTTGTAAAACTTTAATCGGATTTAACTATTTTTTTATTAAGTCGAGAGGTATTATATTTTTAAGGTAATGTTGAGATTTGAATTCGCACAAAATAAGTAAAATGAACATCATTAGCCTTTTAACCAATTAATGGATCTTAAATAACATTTTAACTATTAAAAGCACATACAAATATAACTCTTATAAAATTTTCAGTTTTTGATAAAAATAAAATTTACATAAATGACTCGAATACAAATCCTTATCCTTTCACGAGTTTTTATTATGACAAGTCATGGTAGTATTATTCTAGTATTAAAAAATATTCAAATTAGATTATAATAAAAATTATTAACATCTAACGACTCATGTCATTAAACCAACAGGGTGTTGCCTTGTTGGTAAATATATATATATATATATAATATATTTATAAATAGGTATAAAGTCAAAACATGTCTCTAACAGTTGATTGAATAGTCATTTTGATCTATATTGTTTTTTTGAATTAATTTAACTTCAACGTTTTATTTTGGGTCAAAATGACCCATTTGCAGATGAAAACTATTAGTTAACTAATTGTAAATGACTTGAAATGGAATGACAAACTTACATGACAGTGCACGCTGACATGACGATGTCATATAAATAAAAATATTGATTTAAAAGAATATCACATCTATTAAAATATAATTTTATAAAATCATATAAAATATAAAATTATTTTTTTATCGTGACGTGTCATTCTATTATGTAATTTCAAGCAGTTTTATCGTTAGTTGACTAACAGTTTTTATCCGCAGAAAGGTTATTTTAACTCAAAATAAAACGTTAGAAGTTAAATTGATTAAAAAAATATGAACTAAAATGACTATTTAATCAAAGATTAAGAGCGTTCTTTAGTATTATGCCTTATAAATAATACTAAGTGGGGAGTAAATTTATAATTTGTAAACTCAAAATCTATTGTGTTCATTGCTCATGGATAAAATAAATAGTAAATAAACTGACTTGAAAATCCAGTTTGAAAAGTCATTTACTATTTGGGCGGGAATTTCAAGTTCAAGAATGAAGTTAGGAAAAAAAAGCGTATGATTTTCAATTTTAAATTGGAACAGTATAGTTTTGAGAGTCCCTACTTTCAACTATTTGGGCGGGAATTTCAAGTTCAAGAATTCCAATCTTGACCTCTTTCCTTGGTCACAAACGTAGAGCAGCCATTGCCTCTAGATATTTGCCTCCCAAAAGAAATGGCCGCCGGCGCCGATGATGACAAGCTCCTACCGAGAAGATCCCCGAGGTTCCTTCAGCTCTCACCAATTCCAAATGTGCCGTCGAGGAAGTCCGATAAAAGAACGGTGCGTGGGAGCTGCCTGAGAAGGTCCCCGAGAATTCAAGCATTGGTCGTGCCGGAGAGCGCAGATGTGCGGCCCGTTGCGAGTTTAGAGACCGAAGGTAAAGGTTGTAGAAAGAAAATTAGGGAAAATGGTACGAGTGACGAATCTTTTAGAGAAGAGAGAAGGGAAATGTCTACCGAAAAGCAATCGCAAATACCTTCCTCGTGTACTACATCATTGGCTGGAGGTGATAGTGCTGAAGTGAACTCTTATTCCACTGGATTATCCAATTCCTGTGATGAACAGCCTTCCAAGAAATCTAAGATCTTATCAGCAGAATCGGATGTGGGAACCTTGTACGAGAAGTTCTTAGAGAACAACTGATCGTTTCTTTCAGGAAAGAAGAAGAGTGGACATAACGCTGATCCCGTGTTTATAGGCAACCCAATCCCCGATGATGAAGCTCAAGAAAGGTGGCGGCGGCGTTATGAAATGAAGGTGATTGATATGAACTAATTTTGTAAATGCTTTTCTCTCCATTCTTTATCTATTGTTTTCCAATGTTACTTGATACTCCTTTTATTTTGCTGTTGTTTACGAACTTGATATCTTTAGTCATGTTCTTGAGACTTTGCTACTTTCTCATGTTTGAGTAAATTTGGCTTTTAGTGTTCATCATTTTTGATGGGCTGTTTAGTTTGCTGCTATAGTGTTCATAAACATGTAGTTTTACTGAGAATGGTTCAGGGTGAGTTGGAAATAATAGTAAATTGATCCCAATTTTAGTTATTTCAATGCTGATTGCAAATATCTTGTACTTTGCAGAATGGAAAATCTAACAGGAAACGTGTCTCATTGGAGTAAGCAACCTTTTATTAGCTCCCTGAGTTTAGTGGTTTTTGCAATCTTGATTTAGCATTGATCTTAAATTTATTATTAACTGTTGCTTCTTGTAGTTCTTTCATTGGGCTTCTAACCCCTGTTCCTATTGTGATAGCGCCTGTGATGATGAAGACAGGATAGTTTGGAATGTGTGGAGTGCCATTATGCTCAAGCTGAAATTGATGGATGTACCATAAATCTAGGGGATTGTGTTTATATTAAGGTAAATGCAATCAAACCATGGTCATGGTGTGATTTAAAATTTGTTTGTATACCTTTAGCTTCTTTTATTTCATGTTAATCAAATCAAGTTTGTGTGGTCTCTCTTCTAATCCTTTTTTTCTGTCTGCCTATGTGCTATGGCGCTTCTAAATTCCAATAATCTGGCAATTGAAGCAAGCAAGTTTTCACGGGATAAGGATTTTTTGCAGGGTGAAGAAGAAAAACACCACATTGGCAGGATATTAGAATTTTTTAAAACAACAGATGGAGAAAATTATTTTAGAGTCCATTGGTTTTATAGAGCTGAAGATACAGTAAGTACAGACATTTAGATTTATTTTAGGTCACACAGTATTTGTTATCCTGACCTTTGATTCTCCTGATTTGTGTTTGACGCAAAGGTTATGAAACAAGAGGCTGCTTTTCATGACGAAAGAAGTCTATTTTATTCAACTGTAATGAATGATAATCCCATAGATTGCATTATTTCAAAAGTTAGTGTTACACAAATATCACCTAAGGTATGCTTCCTTCAACCATAATTTACTCATGTTTTTTGCTTTATCAATATTCTAGTTGTTTATGAATTGCTGTTAAAAAAATGCGTTATGTCTGTTTACATTTTATCATTCTAACAACTATTTTGTTGGAAATTTTAGATTAACTTCTTTATTCTCTTATGACTTGTTGCAGTTAGATTTAGAAACAAATTCTCTTCCCCAATCTAATTTCTATTTTGACATGGAGTACTGTGTGGATTATTCAACATTCCGCACCTTGCCAACTGGTAAGCTTTTTTCCTTTTTGGGCCGGTAAGGAGTTCAACAACTGCATTAACTCTATTTGTGTTCTCTGAGGGAGGAAAGACATTGTGATCAATGATTACCATAGTGCTAATATCTCTCTCTTTATATATACAGATGTATGTTCAGATAATTCTTTCAAGAGCTTCAGTTCCTCAAACTTCTACAAGGAGGTTTCCCCTACGACTCCCCCCTTTTCAGTAAATATTCCATGTTTTGGAACTTACAAGGAAGAACTCAAGCTATTAGATCTTTATTCTGGTTGTGGTGGAATGTCAACTGGTTTATGCCTTGGTGCCAAAACATCTTGCATTGATCTAGTGACGGTACTTTAATCCAATCACTGATAACCTCGTATTTTCATGATTCATTCAACAATAAAATTATTGGATTATGCATCTTACGTTCCGCGTTTTAGAAATGGGCAGTTGACAATGACGTGTCAGCGTGTGAAAGCTTGAGATTAAATCATCCAGATGTACATGTAAGTATCATTGCCTTGTATTCTACAACTTCCATTTGGCATGTCCCAAAACCTTTGGAGGTATATAATACTAGTAGTTATTATTAATTTTCATTTATATAGGTCAGGAATGAAGCTGCTTATGATTTTCTTCTACTACTGAAGGAATGGGAAAAGCTTTGCAAACTGTATGTAGTTGACAATTTAGAGAAAACATATCCATCAAGATCTGAAACCACTGAAGCAGTCGGGAATAATGCCAGTCCTGGAAAAGATGATGATACTTCTGATGAACTCGAAGATGATGATTCTTATGATGAGCTTGAAGATGATGCTGATACTTCTGTTGAACTCGAAGTTTCTGGTCTTGTTGATATTTGTTATGGTGATCCCTGCAACACAGGCAACTGCGGTCTGAAATTTAAGGTTGTCTATTTCATCTATATGATGTGATGCCGTGATGGTAGTTCCTTTCTTGTCTTTTGTGAGTGTTTGTTTGCAATCTAATGATTTTTGTGTCTGTCAATCTATTTTACTGTTATTCATAGTTGTCAGTTTTTGTTTCATGTCATTGTTTGGTGGAGATGGCTTATGCTATTAGCTCTTTTTTAGGTACACTGGAAGGGTTATAGTGAAAGGCATGACACGTGGGAACCAATTGAAGGCTTAAGGTATACTAACCGCTGCAATTATTCCATTATTGAATCATGTTCCTATTTACTTACTCATCCAAATCTCTCAGTAATTGTCAGGAATGTATTCAGAAATTTGTAAGAAATGGATTCAAGTCCAAAATCTTACCCCTTCGTGTAAGTTCTCTTTAATCATGTGCTGGTGGATGCTTAAGCTGGGATATCTTGGGATTTTTTTTATGAATGGCCCCTCTTTAACGAGTTAATATAATCAGGGGGATGTTGATGTTATTTGTGGTGGCCCTCCATGCCAAGGGATAAGCGGCTATAATCGCCATAGAAATGTTGGTTCTCCACTGGATGATGAAAGAAATCGTCAAATAGTGGTCTTCATGGACATAGTGGAATACTTGAAACCTAAGTTTGTTTTAATGGAAAATGTGGTTGATATTCTGAAACTTGACAAGGTTTCTCTTGGAAGATATGCTTTAAGTCGGTTGGTACATATGAAATTCCAAGCAAGGCTTGGAATAATTGCAGCTGGTTGTTATGGTCTTCCTCAATTTCGGTTGCGCGTTTTTTTGTGGGGAGCACATCCTAGTGAGGTTAGTTTTCCTTTTTTTTTTTTGCATAAAATTATATTACAGCTCTCCTTTACTCTCTCTGACCTTGAAGTAGTGCTATCTCCTGTAAATTTAATGGTTTTGGTTTTGTTGGTTATCTAACAGTCCTTCGTTTAGTCTCTAATTCTTGGTGGGGATGTTGTGTGGTAATTTGGTGTCTGCAGAAGCTTCCACAGTTTCCACTTCCTACTCATGATGTTATTATCAGATATTGGCCTCCTCCTGAGTTTGAGGTGACTATTTTGTTTATTTTTTTTTTCTTCCTTCAAATGCTTTAACCAACAATGCTCCACCCGTATAATTCTATTTGTCTCACTTGTGCAGCGCAATACAGTTGCTTATGATAATGGTCAACCCCGTCAACTAGAAGACGCTCTTGTTCTCTGTGACGCCATTTCTGATCTCCCACCTGTAGTTATCATAACTTATTTTACTGATTTAACCACTTCGATTCAGCAGTGCTCTGTTTCCTTTAATTAGTTAACTGCTTTGAAGGTTGCAAATGATGAAGCCCGGGAAAAAATGACATACGAAAAGCCTTCTGAAACTGACTTTCAAAGATATATAAGATCGAGTAAATATGGTATTTTTCTTTTCTTTTTTAAATTTAACCTGGTGATCATCTCATATTTCATTGAATAAATTTCTTGTTCTAAAATCGGCTTCTCTTTTTTTTCTGTCTATATATCTTAGTATTTAGTGGCAGTTTTCTTTAATCAAATGTTCTAGTAAACCAGCACTGTCTGTTTAAAATGTTGCTCCTGTTTTACCTCTGGTTGAACTGAAGAATATTAGTCACATCGGCCATTTGTTGTATTGTTTCCTCTAATTTTGTCTTCCATTTACATTTCCCCCTTATTCCTGGCTTTGCAGAGATGACTGGTTCTGCATTAGATGGTGCTACAAGAATAATGAACCTGTTGTATGACCATCGGCCTTATCCGTCATCTGAGGATGATTATATTAGAGTTTGTCTGATTCCAAAGAGAAAGGTTTTGAAATCCAATTGGCATTACCACCTTTTGTCCTCTCGGGTATTTTGTTTCTAATTTAGAAGTGTTTTAGGGGGCAAATTTTCGAGACCTCCCTGGTGTAATGGTTGGAACAGACAATGTGGTTCAGAGGGATCCAACTCAGGAAAAGCAGCTTTTACCATCTGGTAAACCATTGGTGAGTTTCTTCTTTTTCCACCAGAGCAACAGTGCTTGCACTTCTCATCTGTGCACTGAATATTTGTGTGTTAGTCAATGCTTGTTTGGGTTTGTGCCTGGATGGCTTGTTTATCTTTGTTCTTTGTTACAGCATCTCAACACGTGAGGCATTTTCTTTAGTGGCGTTTCTTTTTCCTCTTTCATTTTCCTTTGCAAACTTGATGAAACGACAATTGTTTTCAGTTTATATCTCTTGAATAAGGAAGCACTGAAATGATTCTAGTGCAGAATGGGAACGGCACTACAATGCATTTTGTCTACACTGTGAAATGCTGTCTAAATGGCAGAATTGAATAATTGATTGCTGATGTTAATTCTCTTTCATTTGTTTAGGTGCCAGATTATGTCTTTACCTATAAACAAGGGAAGTCTAAAAGGTGAGATTTTTTTGGCAGCCTTTCTGATTTCAACAGCCCCCTCTTTCTCCAAAGTTAAAGAGAGGAAACAAGAAGTAACCAATCTTGTCAACATATGTGCAGACCATTTTCAAGATTATGGTGGGATGAGACCGTGCCGACTGTTGTAACTTCCTTTTATTGTCACAGCCAGGTTTCACTTTGCATTAGTTTTGTTGGTAACATTACACATTCACCAGCCATTTGGATTTGCTTCTGAGTTTATGGACTTGTGTAGGCAACATTACATCCAGAGCAAGATCGGGTTCTCACAGTCCGGGAATGGGCAAGACTGCAAGGTTTTCCTGATTATTATAGATTCTGCGGGACAATTAGAGAGAGGTATGATAGTTTTGTTCTAAACATTATATTGGTAGGCTTTTTAAGTTGCCGAAATCTGAAGAAATTAACTGTAATAATCTCTTAAGATTACAAGGGTATTTGAGAAAGAAGATAATAAGCTCTTATATCAGCTGCTTGTTACACAATACCATGTTGAACAGAGAAGTTCAGTGTTGTGTTGTGCCAAACTATATGACTTATGAAAGCAAGGGAACTTGAAAACATTTTGCTCAATCAAGTCTTACAAATATAAAACTTTGCTCGTTTGTGTGTTTGTAGGTATTGTCAAATTGGGAATGCTGTTGCTGTTCCGGTTGCTCGAGCATTGGGATATACAATGGGCATGGCATATCAGAAACATAGCGGGAATGAGCCATTGATGATCCTCCCTCCTAAGTTTCCTCTTTCCACCAATATGCAGTTAGCTAAATCATTTTCGCAAATACTGATGGTTGAATTGAATTCTTACTTTTATATGCATGCCCTTCCATTCATTATTTGTATCTCTGACATAAAATTTTCTTGCAAGCTCTATCTGAAATGTAATGAAATGATTTAATTTCTCAGAAGAGTTTTTCTTTTTCTAGTATCATTTTATCAACTACAGTCTACACACCATGGCATCTGTCGTAGAGTTAAGAACCTTTATGGGCTATTTCCCTATCCTTTGAGTCGTTCAGCTTCCCACTCTGATAAAACTTGGGCTATAGAATAAGTGCCTGGAGCAACACACAGCAATTCAATGAACACCAAGCAACAAACAGAATAAACCTTGGAAGAGTGGAAAGAAAAAGATAAATGGTCTAGGAAACAAGCCAGAACCTGGAAGGAACAGCTCCCGGTTAAGAGAAAGAAAGTTGTACTCCTAGAACAGAACTACCAGGTTCGTAAAAGATTTCAACTAGCTAAGTTAATTTTGTAAAACTCATTCGATAAAATTCCATCCAGTAATTGGTTTTCTTTTAAAAACAATGATTACATAAATCCCATGTCGAACCGAAAGTTGTTGATGGTAGGCGTTAGAGTTTGCTACTCAAATTTTGTTTTGATGTATCTTAATTTGAGTAATTTTTTTGTCATGCACGTTTATTTTATAATCAAGTTATTTATTTATATAAATATATAATGTAATTTGGGGTTTAGTAACCCGCTACAATTACAAATTCGTACACGGTCAAGTTGTTTATCTTTGTTCTTTTATATTTTCTTAGGTTATGGGTTATAGACTTACTAGAAACACTCTCATTTTTCCCTAGAGTCTTCAGTCCCCTCTAGGTACAATTAGAATTAAAATTAAAAATTGTCAAAAAAATTATCTTAAAAGTCTTTTGGCATTGTAGTAAAGGAAAGGCTTAATGCCAAAATAAGTGTCCAAATTATCCCGTTTTTCTTTTAGGTGCCTAAACTATTTTTTGTTCATTTTAGGTGCCCAAACTACCTCATTTTTCTTTTTAGGTGCCTAAACTTTTTTTGCCCCTTTTAAGTGCCCAAACTATTATTTTTGAGTCAAAATAAGTGCACAAATTATCGTTTTTGGTCAAAGTAGGTGCCTAAGTTTGACCTTAAAAGGAGCAAAAAATGATAGTTTGAGCACTTGAAATGGACAAAAAATAATTTAGGCACTTAAAAAGAAAAAAATAATAGTTTGAGCACTTATTTTGACATTAAGCCTAAATGAAAATGCTTTGATATACAATCCCTTCAATTTTAGAGTTTAGGGGTTTGTGAGATGTAGTATTTAGGATTTATGATTATAATTTAGAATTTAGGGTTTAAGGTTTAGGATATTAGGGTTAAGAATTTAGGTTTTATATTTTATAATTTAAATGTGAAGAGTTATGTGGATTTTTTGTTACACAACTTTAGTATTATAAAATACTCTAGTTGTCCCATAAAATTTGTCTCTTTTGTGTTTTAAAATTATCTCACTTAAATTATCTTATTGAAAAACTTAATTATTTTTATTAGACGCATTTTTTATATCCTCTTTTTAATTTTCCAACAAAATAAATTTTAATTTTTTAAAGATAAAATTATTATTTTAATTATTTTACAATACATCTCTTACCCATATATTTTTTTTAAAATTAAGTGAAAATCAATAACAAACGAGATTTGTAGGACGGAAAAGTATATCCCATAGTGAATTTCTCATTTTTTACTTATGATCGTTCACGTTAAAGGGATTTTTACTTAAAATGTTGATGGTTATTTCAGTACGTGGTCATTTTACTTTTAGAAATAGTTAAATGAAAAAAGAAAAGAGACGCGTACGTTTTATTATGAGAAAAAATTTAATATATAATTCGTGTAAACAAACGTTTATAAGTGTTTTTTAAATTTAAGGGTTTAGTTTAAGATTAAAAATTTATGGGTTTAAATTGTAAAGTTTAAAATTAAATATTAATATTTAAAATTTAAAATTTACGTATTAAAATTAAAAATTTATATTTTATAAAATAAAAATATAAATTTATATAAAATTAATTTTACATGTATCAAAGTTTTATCTTTTTATTATTGAAATTCAATCTGTGGAATAAACAAACGATCGAAAACGGAAAGGGACAAAAGTGGATAGATTCATTGGACAGCTTATTTCACGGGCTGTTGTTCGGGCGAGCAGAAAAGGAATCTTCTACAGTCACGTCCAACTACCCGTTTCTTACGAAAATCTCGACACGTGTCCTATCCTGCCGGGCCTACTCACGTGGGCCGACCAGCGATGCCTCTTGAAATGACACTTACACCCTCTCTTGTGGGCCCGCCACGTGATCCTTACCATATTCCATTCGTCTTGTTGACTTCCGAATATTCCATGCTGGCACTTACGTGTCACCGTCACAAACTCTTTTCCATAAGGAATTATTTCATGGTTTTCTCGTCTCAGTCGACAGTTATTAATAAAATTTATATATTTTATTATTTTCTAGTGATAAAGTTATTTGATTTAAAGTAGTTTAACCCACGAGCGAAGAGGATTTAAAGACTTAACAGATTGTATATAATTTATTAAAATGATTCCTTAATTTTAAAAATTAAATGTTTTATGGACTTGTGTATGCGATAGATTAACTTTTGAACAAAAATAACTTTAACAAGACTCAAAATTAATGAAATACAACACTATTTTACTGTTACATGTAATTATTTCATGCATAAGCGTATATAAAAACTTTGTTTACCCAAGCGTTTTAGTTTTAGGGTTTAAGGTTAAGAGTTTTGAGTGTAGTAGTTTTGAATTTAGAAGTGTTTTAGTTTTAGGGTTTAGGGTTTATAGTTTTAAGTGTAGTAGTTTTGAATTAGTTTATGGTTAAAATTTAGGGTTTATAGGTTAAAACCTAAATCCCTAACTATATTACCCTAAACCTAAACCTAAACCTAAACCATAACCCTAAATTCTAACCTTGAACCTTAAATTCTAACCATAAAACCTAATCTCTAAACACATAGACTAAACCCCTAAACTCTAAACCCTAAAATTAAGACGCTTGTAAAAACAAAAAGTTAATTTCCATCGCCTGTGTATGAGATAATAATCCTTGCTTTCACATGTGATTTATCACTAGTCCATAACTAATATTTTGTTTTTCCCTCACAAATATTTCACTTAATTCATTTTAGACCCACTTTTTCTTAGGGGTTTTGTGCGGTCATTCTTATTTCACATGCCTAGTACCAGATTTAAAATCGGACACATATACTATTTTATACTCGAATAGTATTATAAAAAATTCAAACAAATATTTATAAAAATAAAATGGAAAATATAAGATTCATGGGAAGAAAAAAATAATGGAAAATAATTAAGGTAATGAGAATGAGTCCTTAGTTAATTTTCTTAATCACAAGGAAGCCGCATCAACAACTTCCTTTTTTTTTTTCTCTCAAATCACCGTTTGATCATCAAATCAGGAAATCAAACGCTTCAATCCCTAATGTAGACGTAGAGCAGAGAAATAAAAGAATAATGCGTGTGTTGGCATCTGTTTTGTTTTGATTGCAATCATGTTTGTTTGCTTTAAGATTCGTCGCCGAGCTTTCCTCTACATGCTCTTCCTTTTAATATATAAAAATTCACCGCCCACTTCTCATTAAATCAAATATATAAATGGAGTTTTGCACCAAAAAAGTTGACATTTTTGGTGTTCATGTTCTTATTTATCCTTTCTGTTTGACATTCTTCTTGGCTTTGGATATATTCATCACAATCTCAGTTTAAAGAGAGATTTGAAGTGGTTTTGTTTAGTTTGATGAGATGGAGAGATTAAGCTACGGTGGAGGGAGCTATGGTTATGAAAATGGGGTGGTGATGACGAGAGACCCCAAGCCCAGGCTGAGATGGACGGCTGATCTTCACGACCGATTCGTCGATGCCGTAACCAAACTCGGTGGCCCTAACAGTTAGTCTTTCTTCTCCTCTTTCTTTTTTTTTTTTAACGGTTAATTGTGTTCAAACAAAGCATTGGATCTTGACGATACAGCAATAAACAGGTTATGTAACAATGTCATATGCATACGCCATTCATGAATCATAATTTCTGAAAATCGTACTCATAAAGTTGCAATCATTTGTCGCAGCTAAAAATGGCTGCATTTTTTCTTTATCACATCTTCAAGCAAAATGAGATATAGGTACAATATGAAATAAATTAAATACTTGTAAAAGAAAATAAAATATTATTTTTGAATTAATGATAAAGCACGAGAAAGCAAAATGATATGTTTTATGAATTTTTAGTCTTGTAAGATTTATTTTTTACTTAAAAAGTTAATTCTTCACGTATTTAACAAGTCAATAAATATTTCATTTTTTTAAAATAAAGACCCAATTTTAATAAAAACCCTCAAATCTTTGAGCGGCCCCTGTCTTCCACTATTAACCCTGCTTGCATTAGTAGTTGATTTATGAGTTTCAAGGCTAATTTTCTTATTCCAATGCTAGAAGCATTCTGCAATATCCCTTTTTCATACCAGGCTAATGCTATTGGGAAAATCTGTTTACAGAAGCAACTCCAAAGTCTGTCCTGAGACTGATGGGAATGAAGGGCTTGACACTATACCATTTGAAGAGCCATTTACAGGTATTTTAAAGGGTTCAAGTTCTCGGTTTTCTTTTCAATTGTTTTGGAAATTGCAGTGATATAATTTGCTTAATTTTGTCTTTTTTTTTTCTTTTCTGCAGAAATACAGACTAGGACAGCAGTCGAGTAAGCCAAATGCAGTAGAACAAAACAAAGAGAATGGTGGTGAGTTTGTTGACTCAAAATCCACAATTATTTTTTCCCCAAATATTTGATTGAATCAACTATTAGTATTTGTTATGGTGATGTAGGGAGTTCGTATGTACAATTTAGCAATCATTCTTCAGGGACCATCATCAATTCACCCAGGGCCAGAGCTGACAATGAGGCACTGAGGACTCAGATGGAAGTACAAAAGACATTGCAAGAGCAACTAGAGGTTTATTTATTTCCCTTTTAAGGAACATATATACGTTTCGAATTTGCTTGTAATTTTCGATTGATACGTAGGTACAGAAGAGATTGCAGACGAGGATAGAGGCTCAAGGGAAGTACTTGAAGGCAATATTAGAGAAAGCCCAAAAGAGCCTTTCATTTGATGCCAACCGTGAAGGGAATGTAGAAGAAACAAAAGCACAATTAACACATTTCAACTCGGCTCTCTCGAATCTCACGGAGAATGTGAATGAAGCAGAAAGTAAACCAGACACAGTACATATGAACGATGTGATGTCCATGAAGGCTAACTGCTCTGCTAATTTGCAAGATTATGGGGTGGGAGAAAGAGAAGGAAACGAAGATGTTAAGCTTAAAGTTGGAGGAGATTCCATAAATTTTGACCTAAACACCAAAGATAGTTTTGAGTTTGTTGCTGTAAATGGAAATGAGCTTCAATCGCACTTGTTTCCTTATAAGAGATGAAATTAAAAGAAAAACATTCTAGTTATGAATTTATTTTACAATTTCCTCGATTTCAGTTTTATGTTTTGTCTATTGTCATCTACAAACCAATCAGACAATAATTTACGCATGTTAATTATCTTTTTATTCTCCCTTTTAAGTTTATATCTAAATGGATAAACATGTTTGGTCATCCAACTATTATTGAGTCTTTGTTTTGATTACCGAATGTTTTTTTTAACAAATCAGACACTAACGTGCCATCGTCTTATGAATTCTATTAATTTGATCCTATAACTCGTGTTATTATCTTATTAGTGAAAATCAAGAAAAATCATAGCTGAAAAATATAATTTAAAATCGGAGGGAGTTGAAATAGGAATTTAGCCTGGTGAGTGGGTGACCCAATCCAGCTGAGCCGCGCGGTTCTGACCCGTGTGGCAACCCAATCAAGCCCAGCTCAGAAGCCCCGGTAGCTCAAAACCCGCGTGGCCCAAAACTGAGCCAGAATCTTTGGATTTTGGTACACCCCTTTCCCCTTTTGTATAAGCCCTATTTCATGTTAATAGAATATGTTAGCATTCATTTTAACTCCTTCGATTGTTTTTTTTAACAATTACTACCCAGAGGGAGGAGAAGAGGAATTTTGCTCCTACTGAGTCTTGAACCCACAACCTAGGGAAAGGGGAATGTGTCAACTGAGAGCTTTAACCACGTGCTCTAGAGATTATTGATTGATTGTTATATTATTATCATTTGCATTTTTATTATTATTCAAAAAGATTTCTGTAACACCCCCTTCCCGGCCTGCTTGGGAATCGGGTTGGAAAGTGCTACCGGTGAACAAAGCGACATTTGGTGCAATAAAATTTCAATGATGAATGACACTTAATCAATATCATATCTTAGAACGTTACCCGATATCGACATTGGTTCCATTCATCTCATTTGAATCACTGACTAATCAGTTAGAGCCAAATTTTAACTTTCACAAGTTTTAGGGACTAAACAATAAATTCGGTAATTTAGGGGTCCTTTTCTGTAATTAACTATACGAAAAAAAATTCAATACAATAACAATGTCCTTATACATTTTCATGTCATCCCGATATCATTTACCTATCCAATTAAGCATGACAATATTCAGTGACCATTCTGTAAACATTTTAAACCTGAGTTCAGTGTCTTTTAACAGAATTAACTACCACCATACCGATACGTCTTGGTGCCGTATCGGTACGAGTGTACTTGAACATGAGCCCCAAATGGAACTGTCCATATTTGTTTCGATATGGTCGAGGGTCGTATCGATACCGTATGCAAGGGCGATGACCCTTTCCCAGCAACTTAAGAACTAGTATCGATACAGCTTGACGTGTATCGACACGAGTTGATTGACGTTGACTTTGACCATGACTCGTTTTGATACACCCTGAGGCCGTATCAATACAATTTATTTCCCTGACCTCACTGCCAAGATCCGTATCGATACACTTAAACCTGTATTGATACCCTATGAGGAATTTGCACTTTCTCAGGCCAAATATACAAGGCCGTATCGATACAACTTGACCTGTATCGGTACGCCTTGCACTGTAATGTCAATTTTTATCTGGTTTACAGTCTGTTTGACCAAGCAACCGATGTCCAAATGCAATGAAACTTTACCCGCTTTATTTCAATACTTTAATCTAATTGCATGCCAAATTTTAGGGTCATTTGAATTCGTTTATTAGGTTTTACCTTTTAGTGCCAAATATGCATTCTTAATCATATTTCAACTATACCAAAAGTTCAATTAGGGCCTTAGTGATTTTCACAAACCATGCATATTACACATATGTCAAAATGGTCGTAAATGACTAGTTCAACTACTTTGCCACCATCCTAGGAGTTCGTAGAAGCAAAATACATTACTTGAGGCTTGTAGTGACTTGTCCACAACATCTATTCTCCAACCTCCAACAGTGGAATCCTTAACCTGAAATGTATGAAATGAGATGCATTAGGCATACATCGCCTAGTGAGGTAGTCACAATTAAACACTATATCAATGAAATGCATTCCAATTCATATCTTGATAATAACAATGCAATGAATCAACAGTAGCAATGCAATGGTCATGTTCAATAGCTATAAATCCATAATTCATCAATAACCCTTGGATCGATTGAGAATAGTGGATACGCGAATTCCTATGCCTCGCCAAATCAATAAATGGTCTAGTCCCCCCGCCTCCCTAATATGACCAACATCACAATACATCCCTCTGCCTCACCAAATTTATATAGGCCGTAGCCCAAGGACCGTAGTCCACTTGTACACCGAGCTCATGAATTCTATGGCATGCCAATTGTATCCAAAAGTCTTTTCGAATCCAAGGTCCAGTGATAGTATCAATGATCAATGTTCGGTAACAATGGAAATGTTCAATGTCCTTACCGATAATCAATACTTCAATATCAATATTCAATAGTCATGACAATAACGATGGCAATGTTCAATGATTCGATGACAATATCAATGTCCAATGATTCTTTTTCAATGCTTCGATGACAATGACAATATCAATATCAATGCTTGATGACAATAACTATAACAATGGCAATGACAATACTCCATGTTTCCTTAATTCAATGGCTATCATAATGATATTATCAATAACACTATCGATAATCCGATGTCTCAATGCCACACTTACTGATGCTTAACCATGTATCCTCTAAAGGATTCGATGCAAAATCCCTTCACAATAAGGTTAGTAAATAATAAATTTGATGACAATGAAATCAGGAAAAACACCTAACTTAATCCCGAGACTCTGACTACACTCACCTTGATATTCTGAAACTTTCAAGGCTCTCGGATAGCAATCCCTTTGTTCCTAGCTTTCGGTGGAGATGACGGTTGCTCTCTTTCAACTTCTTGAGCTAGGTAAACAATAAGATTGTGTTAGAATCAATATAACAATATCAAAATCAATATCGAAGCTTAAAACAGCTATTAGCTATCAAATTTTCGTGGATAACCAAAACTTTAGTTTAAGATTAAGCTTGTTTTATCCATGGATTTTGTCGATAGTTTAGAGATTATAGCTTACCCGATCGACATAAATGTTTCGATATCAATAAACCGAAGAAAACTCTAGTTTTTCCACCCTAAACAATGGAGGTGCTAGCTTGGAGGAAGAAGAAGACAAAAGAGGTGCTTTCTTCTTTGTAATCGCTAATTTTGTCCGGGGTGAACCCATTTTTATTTTCACGTTTGTTTTTGCAATAATGGGCTTATGGCCTATTGTTTATTTATGAACCACATATGTATGTGACTATTGTTAAAATCCAAAAGGAATTACATGTTTAGTATATGAATGTGTGACTATCTTTTTAGGCATAAAAGTGTTTATATGAATATGGCATGCACACGTGTTATTTATCCATGATTATATGTGTATTGTACGTATAGATTGCTTGTATATATGTATTTATTAATGTTATTTATATTTAAATATGCATGTGAATATGTATTACACGTACCATTGTACTATTATGTGATATGTACTATTCTCGGAATGTTTGTTTACATATATGTGTGTGTGCATATTATACTACGTATTACTTGTATTTGCTAGTGTTATTATTATTATCATTAGTATTAGCATATAACTATTTGTAAGATCATAATTAATATAATTAGGCCCATTGTATTTAAATAAAAGAAAAAAAAAACAGTCCATAGAGTCCAAATACAAATAACCGGCCCATATTATTACATAAAACCCTAATTTGATAATAGAACAAAACACTAATGCCCTTATCCTTTTGCAGCCGCCCGATCCCAGTCGTCAGATCTGGGATTGATCTGACGGTCCAAATTCAAGCAATGCCGGCCATTCCAATCCCCCACGCGCCAGCTTTTCGACTTCCCCACTCGCACGTGCGCCACACGCCCAGCTTCACAGCTCCTCCACGCATCACACGCGTGACTGGTCAAATCGCCTGCGCCTGTCCATCTTCTCCACGCACCCTTGCAATGACGGCAGGATCAGCAGCCCAACTGCCGGCGAGCGTGCCATGCTCCATCATTTCGGCGGCCTCTAGTGACATGCATGCAAAAAAGGGCAGCAAAAGCAAAAGTGATAAGCCTAAAATAGCAAAAATAGGAGAAAAGCAACCAAAGACAACCAAGGCAATGTCAACTAAAGCAAGTTATCATAAGCATTCGATTAGGATTTTGAAAATACATGTATTCAATCGGCTATATAACAAAAAGCCGAACTATTATAAAGGGGGGAGATCTCGGTATTTCGAGGAGCAATAGAGAAAGTAGAGATTTCAGAGGTAACCATTATTTTATGCATTCGAAATACACACATATAAAAAGGGGTTTTTTTGTTTTACCTTCTGGTCGGGTAGCCTCCTTGGTGCCACTTCATCTTCTCACCGGTAATAAGCTCTCTGGCCCCTCGGGGCCATGACGAGTGAACTGGGTGAAGTAAGAACCGAAGTAAGCCGGCCAAGCCTCGTTGTTCCAAAGACAAAATAGGGGTCCTTAGGGTTTTAGTTTGTTTTTTAGATAAAGAGAGCGGAGAGCGTTTCTTTAAGGGTCTGCCGGCACTGATGAACAGCGGCCGACGGTGGTTATCACGGCGGCGCGAGGCTGAGCACTCGCCGGTTTCTGGGTTCTCATGAACTCTAGCAGAGAAATGAGTTTGAAAAAAGGGGACTGGGTATTATAATAACTAAAGGGATTTAATTTTCGGTTTAAAGAAATACTTATACTGTTTTTGCGTTTTAAAAATGGGGAAATTGCGCATTAAGTCCTTCCGCCCCATTCTAATCCCAGACTGAGTCCTTCCGTCTTTTACAATAACATTTGTAATCCCTGAATCTTGAAATGTTTATAATTTCATCACAAATTTGCTTACTTTCTTGATTCTGCCCTCCGATTTGTCCCTTTTTTTATTTGGTCCCTTTCAGTGTTATCTTCATTCTGCATTTTTCTTTAATTTTTACTTTACATTTAAATTTTCTTTCATTTCAGTCCACATTTTATGTTTGTTTATGTGTTAATTAATGTGGCTTTGATGCATGCTTGTTGTGGTATAATGGTTAACATGTTTGTTTAGATGTAGTTTAAAGCTCGGTTTGTTTATAATGTATAATGTAGTGATTAGTGTTCTCTTTTATGAGTAATATGTGTAGTTTAAGTAGTTTTATAAGTTTTGTATATGTAGTATAAATATAGGTATAATGTTAATGCACGTTTTTAATAAATATGTTTTAAAGGTAGCTTTATAAAACATGTATAATATATGTTTTATAAATTGGTAATACGTGGCATATGTGTAATGAACTTAATAACTTTTATGGCAATTTAGTTTTTTTTCGTTATCTTTGCGCCTTCACTTTTTATTTGCCAATGTTTGTTTCTAGATTGTTTTTAAAGTTCTTGCATACCAGAATATGTATGATATGCGGTGTCCTTTTATTCGGGAATGAACGAGGCCAGTATCAGTCGTAGTGGTGGTGGCTCGGACGTTCCTTCTCGAATATCAGGGCCTTTAAAATATACTCACCTATATAACCAAATTTCAGTTTAATTTGTCACTTTAATTTGCAAAATCCAATATTAGCAAGGCAGTAATAATTTTGCTACCAATTTTTGGGCGTGACGGGGGGTGCTCGCCCTTCCCCGTGCGTATCCGACTCCCATATCTAAAAATCTCTGGTTTTATTTTCTGGTGTCCGGTTTACCTTACCCAAGTGATCGGTGGCGACTCCAGTTTTATCTCAACAACAAATGTTTTTTGTAAAGAATTCCTCTTTTAATAAAATGCTTTTAATAAAATCGGGAAATCCCCGAACCCTTTGGATTCTCGAAAACGTCGCTACAGCATGGCGACTCTGTTGGAGACATTTTTTGTTTTTACAAAAAGAGATTCGGGCCTAATTTTTTTTTACCGCTTATTTAATATTGGAAATTGCGAATTAAAGTGACAATTAAGTTGATATTTGTTTATAAATGCGAGTTTATTTTAACGCATTTAAAATTTGGTATATAAGCCCATCCGTTTAAGTGGGGGGAAAACGCTAGTGCTTTCGTGGGGATATTATTCCTCCGTATGGGCCTAGTAAGTACCTTTGAGGCTCGATTACCCTATGCTTTCGTGGGAATATTGTTTCTCCGTATGGACATAGCGAAAGGGTCCCCCTGAATTGAACTCGGTTGAAATGAGCCTATAATGGGTGATGATCGGGGGCTTTGCTACCCTTAGTAGGGACAATAAGGACAATTTAGGTACCTTCTAGTACCAAAATTGCATATAGAGAACATAGAAAGCTCACCCCTTTTAGAGCCATGCGGATAACCTAGATGTTTTAGATGAAAAACAAATAAGGTCGTTTCTTTTGATGCTCTGCTTGTTTAATTTTTTGCTTTATTGCTTCGTTTATTTATTTATTCATTTATTCCTGTACTAACTCATTTCTTTCATGTTTGGTTTTTGTTTTGCTTTTTCTTCGCTTTGCATTCATTTCACGATATAAAGGTGTTGAATCAAGGTGGTTTACCCGATCAGAGAGCTATCACTATGGATGAGAGGTTACTTAAAAAATGAGGAAATCAACTCGCAAGTTCGACACTGGTCCGAGGTCAACCAAAGGGTTCAGGGTGACAGTTTGCTGAGTGAGCGCATAGTACTGGGATATACTTACGTGAGCCTACAACAAAGTGATTTCTACGATTTGAAAGAAATATGGGAAAGTTGGGATCGAAGATCGAAGAATCTGTTATGTGAGAATTATGGTGACATAGCTGACTTAATGTATGTCAGAATTAATGAACCTTTGTTCTGAGCCTTGTTTGAATGTTGGAATCCTGCCTTCTGTTGTTTCACCTTTAATAGGGAGGACATGATGCCCACAATTGAAGAATACATGGCGCTACTCCATCACAAAGGTGTCAAGAAGGATTGATTTACTCTAAACACCCGAAGTCTCAGAACTACCCAGCTAATCTCAAGGATATCATCGGAATGAGTAGGGATTGGGTAAAAGGATTGATCCAGCATCAATGAGACAATGTAGCCTTCTCGTGGGAATACATTCAGGATTTGATACCCATACATCCGGATGAGGTTATGAAGATGGACTTGTTCGCTCTGGGAATATATGGATTGATCATTTTTCTGAGGGTTCTAAATGGCATTGATGTGGCTATTTTGGATGTGCTCGAGGGATTGAAGAGGAAGGCAAACCCGGCACCAGCAATCTTGGCCGAAACTTTCATTTCTCTGAATGCTGTTCTAAGGCATGAAGAGGAACGTTTTACAGGTTGCGCATAATTGCTTCAGGTTCGGATCCAAAGTCATTTTTAGGAAATGCCAAAAAGGGTTCTGCCTGGCGTTTTGTTTGAGAATTTCTCTTAATTGCAAGCGTATGTGGCCAAGGAATGGCGAGAAGACATCGAAAATGTTAAATGGGCTACGATTATCAGGAACCTCCAAGATAATGATATTGTTTGGCGGGTACCTTGGTTGGGCAGTATCCCTTATTTCTTGTATCAGTGCGGAGATTACAATTGGCTAATGCTTCTGGGATTGTACAGAGGGGTTGACTGCGCCTCTTTGTTGGTATCTAGGCAATTTGGGTCTCGACAGTTTATTCCCGTTACTTCAGGATTAAGCCGTACTGAATTTGCTTTCAAGGGATAGTTTAAAGAGAAAGTTCAGAATATATCTCGGGCTTTGGATCATTGCTACCGTATAAGGGTTGAGAAAGATCGTGCGTATAGGCTCACTCCTGATTATGATTTTTGGAGACGTTGGAGGATCAGTGATGAGATTCCATGGCCAGATCAAAGACCCACCATGACATTAGAGGAGCACATGAAGATAGTCTCTTCCGAGGATGACATTTTGAGAAGTGAGCTCGAGGAGGTTATGAAGAAGATGGAAGTTTTGCAAACAGAGCATGCGAGCGAGCTCTATAAAGTAAGTTTGGATATAGACATACATGATGGAACAATCAAGGACCTAAGAAAAGAAAACATGGATCTAAAAGAAAGAAACACCCTTTACCAAAGTGATATTGTCAAGCTTCAGGCTTCAGTACGGAACACCGACCGGAAAAGATTTATAGTGGTTGAGAAAGAAAAAGAAAATGGTTTGCGTTTAATCGAAGAAGAAAAAAGGAAAGGCAAACAAGAAGTTGAGAAAGAAAGGGAAGGCAACAAGTTGATCATCGAGAAAGAAAGAAAAGCCTTTACGAAATCAATCAACCAGGAAAGAGAGAAAGCGAAGCAAGAGAAGGAAAAAGGTAAACAAGCGGTGAATTGGGAGAAAAAAATAGTACTATTTGGAAGAGAAAAGCACATGACAACAAGAATCGGCTACAAGAGATGCAAATTCTATATAACACTACTTTTGAGAGTCTAAATCAAAGCCAAGCCCGTAATACCCAGTTAGAAGCGAAGATAGCAGAGTTAGATCTTTCTTTCCAAGAGTACCATGATAGGAATGGTTTCTCTGAACTTCAGGCTAGTCAGCAAGAGAATGAGACGCTCTGAGCTCAGATTGAGACACTAGAGGCTACAGTTCAAAACTGCTTGGGTCGAATCTTAGTCCTCGAGGAAGCTGTAGAGGGTGGAGACAATTATTGGCTAAGACGACTTCGTGATGCTGCTCAAATGATTCAAGACCAGGACGATTACAATACAACTTTGATGGTTCAGGTGCAAGAGGTAGCCCATCATGTAAGAACTCTAGCCGCGAAAGCTGAGACTCTTCGCCCTTTTGTTGTTCCAGAGATGGACGAAGCACCAAGATTCATTCAACTACTTCGAGCTATCGAAGAACTAAGAGTTAGGGCTGGTGCCTACCTGTAGGAATTTGCTTCGTTTTGTAATCAAGACTTCTTTATTTTCAATGAAAGTTGTCCTAGGGTGATCGCCTGTAGGATCAACACCTTTATCTGTATATTTTTTCATGCACATCTTATCTAATCACCTGCGCCATGCATTGTATTCCACTACATATATCATACATTAATCAGTTAATCAATGAAATTAATTGTGAGAAATATCTTAACAGAAAGTGAAAGTTTAAAAATCTTTGACCATTTCGCGCTCGTACGGTACCCGCTCGCAAACAAGGGCAATGGAAGAAAGGATGGCCAAGGTGGAACAAGGTCAAAGGGATCTCGAAACACGTTTGGATGGGGTTGAACAAAGCATTAGGGATCAAATCACCTACTCACAAGTTTCAGTTATTGCTCAGTTGATCGCTCTGTTAGACAAGAAGCTTGGCAAAGAAGGGGTCTCTGTTGACAGCTTGAATGATGAAGGAATGGAATGTATCACGCTTCATGAGAAATCCCAACCAGAAATGCCGAATCCAAAAAAGAAAGTATACATCAATCTTGTAGGAGCGTCCCCTAGCCACATCAGGGAGTTTTCGCAAATCAACTCATTGATGTGGAGGCAGGTCTAGATAACGAAGTATCGGATTTAAGCGTGATGAATGAGGTAGAGGAGAGGATCAGGGCCGAGGTAGAAAAGAAGTAAGAGGGGAGGTTCCGTTTCTTTGAAGAAAGGTTCAGGACCTTGCGGGGGACAGGTGAACAAGGGAACGACGCTAGTGATTTGAGTCTCGTGGCAGATTTGGTGCTTCCACCAAAATTTAAAGTTCTTGATTTTGATAAATATGATGGAACCACTTGCCCCTCGGCTCACATCACCATGTATTGCCGAAAAATGACAGCTTTTATCAAAGACGAGAAAATACTCATTCATTGTTTTCAAGATAGTTTAACCGGTTTTGCAACCCGGTGGTATACGAGTTAATATTAAATTATGGAAGGATCTTTCAAGGGCCTTTATAGAACAATACAAACATGTGATTGACATGACACCAAACCGAATCATGTTAGAAGGAATGGAACAAAGGTCAAACGAGAGTTTGCGTCAGTATGCCCAAATGTGGCTCGATATGGCTGCTCAAATTCAACCACCAATCATTGAGTGTGAGATTACACCAATGTTTGTAAACACTTTGAGGGGCACGTTGTTCGACCGATTGATAAAAAACATCACTCAAAATTTTACCGACATGGTAAGAACTAGGGAATCAATTGGGATGTCTATAAAGAGTGGAAGAATTGATAGCGGAGAAAATTCCCGAAGGAACTACAAAAGGAAGGATAATGCGGTGAACGCAACAAGCACCTACACTACCCCGAAGAATTTCACTATTTCTCAACCGCAAGGCGCAACCGGAGGTGGACAAGGCCCGAACAGAAAAGAGACAAGACCCTCAAAGAAGGAAAATGAGAAGATGCCATTCACTCCTCTGCTAGTGTCGTACGCCAAATTATACTCACAGCTACAGAAGGCTAATTTGGTTAGGCCGTATTATGTCACTCCATTTGAGCCACCCTACCCCGCATGGTATGATCCCAAGGCAAATTGCGACTATCATGCCGGTGTCCCAGGGCACTCAATTGAAAATTGCATCGCGTTCAAAAAGTTTGTTCAAAACATGATCAAGACCGGGGTATTGCAATTGGATGAACCAAATATATGTGCCAACCCGCTACCGAACCATAGAGGTCATAGTGTGAACGCCGTCGAGGAGGAATACGCTAGGAAGGCAAAAGTGAGTGTGGCTGAGATTAAGTCCCCTTTGAAGTGGGTGTTCTAGCAGTTATGCACGGCATGCCTAATTGAGCAGGGTATAGAAATAGTGCAAAAAGAATGTGGCCCTTATTGTGAATATCACCAAGAGAAGGGACATGAAATCCAGCATTGTGAAGATTTTAGGCAAGTGGTTCAAAAGTTGATGGATAATAAGGAGATCGAGTTCTTCGAAAAGGTCGAAGGGAAGAAGGAATCCGATGTATGCACGTCGGATAACCCTAAGGTCCAATATGGGGTAGATAGGCCGTTTAGGATCTCGCTCAGGCCAAGAGAGGAAAACCCGCTTCAGGAAGGAAGTTTTAAGGTGGCCCCTAAGATGGTAATTTCAGCGCCAACATCTTTCCCTTTCAAGGACACTCGAAAAGTTCCTTGTAGCTATGCTGCCAGCATCTCTGTATAAGATAGTCTAGAGCCACAAGGAAACGAGAAGTCACCCAAAGAGGTGAAACCTACGCAAGTGGAGGAATTGGCAGATTCGAAGGCTGAGGCAGTGAACGAGGTGGGGCACTTCACTGGAAGCGGTAGGTGTTATTCACCGAAAACATCAAAGGCAGCAGAAGCGCTAAGGGATAATGGCAAGGCTGCAGTGCCCGAACGCGAAAAATTGTTTAGAGAGAAACCTCCTCCAAACATTTATGAGCCGGTGACAGAGGCACAAGCACAAGAGTTCTTGAGATTCTTGAAGCATAGTGAGTATAGCAGCTTCGGAAGCAACAAGCGCGAATCTCAGTACTAGAATTATTATTATGCTCAGAAAAAAATCGTAGCGCGCCGTTGAAGGTATTGAACCAAACATTCATCCTGAATGACATCTTAGTAAGCAAATTAGACCGAATAGTGGGCCACATTGTAGCAGATAACTATATCACCTTCAACGACGACGAGATTCCAGACATGGCTATGGGATCAACCAAAGCATTAAATATCATGACCCATTGTAAAGGGCATGTTTTACCGGGAGTGCTCATTGACAACGGATCTGCCCTGAATGTGCTACCACTGGCGACTTTACAAAGGTTTCCCATCGATAGTTCACACTTGAAACCCTGCCATAACTCCGTTAGAGCTTTTGATGGAACCCAAAGGGATGTGATCAGGAAGACCGAAGTACCTCTATTAATCGGGCATACCGAGTATATGGTTGAGGTTTTGGTGATGGATATTAGGCCGACTTACAATTGTCTGCTAGGAAGGCCATGGATTCATTCTGCAGGGTCGTACCTTCATCACTGCACCAAAAATTAAAATTCGTCGCTAAAGGAAAGTTGGTGAGTGTGGAGGCTGAGCAAGACATTATTGCCTCGGTAAAAACTGATGCTCCTTACATTCAAACAGACGAGGAGGCCATTGAATGTTCTTTTAGAGCTTTAGAGTTCGTCAATGCTACTTTTGTGGCAAAAGGAAGTAAGATCCCAAATCCTAGACTGTCAAACAACACTAAAATGCAAGTTTGGCAGACTTTAGGACGAGGAGCCAGGAAAGGGAAAGGACTCAGAAAAAACCTTTAGGGATGTCTAGGCGCCAAGGGTGTCATTAACAAGAAAGACCGAAGCGGGTTAGGTCACAAGCCTAGTTTTCAGCAAAGAAAGACAAATTGGAAAAAGAAGACGAAACAAAGGAAAGCCCGACTCAGGGGTGAAGAAATTCCATGGGAACCCATAACCTACCCCGACATGAAAGTCATCTTCGTGTCGGGTGGGATAATCAATGCCGGGAAAAAAGTGTATGAGGCGAACTGGAGGAGGACAAACTCAAGAAGGAAGAAAGGTTCAACGATGCATTAGAAGGGATGGATTTTAACATGATAACCGAAGGAGGAAAGAATGTCAAATTTCTGTCCAGAATCCGCCCTTGCTTCCCAGGAGAGGAACTCAACAATTGGACCAGCATGGACCTACCTGTAATTTTTAAGTCTGAATCAGAGTAATGCTTAGAACCAACCCTACTTGCTTTTGCCCGCGAGCAGTAGGGATCTTTTGTAAGGGGCTTCTATGCTAACTTGCTTGCTTTGAATAAAAAAGGGCTTTCCACATTTTCTCAAATGCCAAACATCATATTTATTACATTCTTTATTACATTTATTTCATTCATTCTATAAAAATATTCATTTCTCTTCCCAATACTTATTCATTTCCAAAACTATTTCAGGGTCCCTGCTATTAACTGCATGAATGACTCTGAATCTGACCTCGAGATAGATTTTGAGTAACCTTTATACCTGGTAGAAATTGATGAAAAAAATGAGTTGGAATGTGAAGTTCCGGATGAATTGCTCAAGTTAATGGAAAAGTAAGGACAGGCAGATCCTACCCCACCAAGAAGAGATGGAAGTCCACAATTTAGGACTGATGAAGAAAAGAGAGAAGTAAAGATTGACACCACTATCTCACCCAAGACTAGGGACGAGTTGATAGATTTGTTATCAGAGTTCAAGGACATCTTTGCTTGGACTTATCAAGATATGCCAGGGTTAGACACAAACATCATGGTACATAAGCTGCCGATAAGGTCAGAATGCAAGCCAGTTCAACAAAAACTAAGAAGAATGAGGAGGTACATATGCTAAAAATCCGTGAGAAAGTGAAAAAACAGTATGAGGCTGGTTTTCTAAAGGTTGCCAAATACCCAGAGTGGGTGGCAAATATAGTCCCGGTACCTAAGAAAAGTGGGAAATTTGAATGTGCGTAGACTATAGAGATCTCAATAGGGCAAGCCCTAAGGATAATTTTCCCTTACCCCATATCGACACTTTAGTTGACAACACCACAGGGCATTCGTGGTTTTCTTTTATGGATGGTTTCTCAGGATACAACCAAATAAAGATGCATCATGAAAACATGGAGAAAACTATATTTGTGACCATGTGGGCCACGTTTTGTTATAAAGTGATGCCGTTTGGACTAAAGAATACTGAGGCGACTTATCAAAGAGCCATAGTGACCCTCTTTCACGACATGATGCACAAAGAAATCGAAGTATATGTGGATGACATGATCGCCAAGTCTCGAACCGAAGAGGATCATATTCAAAACTTGAGAAAGCTTTTCTAAAGGTTAAGAAGGTAACAATTAAAGCTCAACCCGGCCAAGTGCACCTTCGCCATCACATCTGGAAAGCTCTTGGGTTTAGTGGTTAGCCGAAATGGGATCGAGATTGACCCTAATAAAGTAAAGGCTATTCAAGATCTCCTTCAACCTCAAACACAAAAAAAGTTCGAGGTTTCTTGAGGAGGTTAAATTATATACCCTAGTTTATTTCTCAGTTAACCAAAAAATGTAACCCTATCTTTAGATTACTTCGGAAGAACAACCCGAGAGTATGGGATGAAGAGTGCCATAAGACTCTAAGCAAGATCAAGAAGTATTTGACTAATGCTTCGATCCTAGTGGCACCTATGCCAGATAAACCATTAATCCTGTATTTAACAATCTTTAAAAATTTGATGGGTTGTGTGTTAGGGCAACATAACGAGTCCGGAAGAAAAGAGAGGGCCATAATAAGAGATTAAAAAACTTACTCTTATAGTATTATTATTCCACTATTCCCATGCAATCAATCAGTCTACGACGGTGTGAGAGTTAGAAAAGAAAGCTAACTTCACTTCATGCGTAAGCCATAATCTCTTTCATCTTTTTAGAAGAAGCGGTCTTTCTAGTCTTTTTCCTCTCGTACCATGCCTGTTGAAAGTTCCTTGCCTTAGACTCTACCTTCTAGTGTTGACAGGGGCTTTCAGAATAGTGAATCTAATAGCAAAGATATCCACAATCAGAATGAATGAAGACAATCCTTGAATAGATGGACATAAGGATCTTCTTTGAGAGAAAGTATGCCCATCTAATTCCTCGATAGCATCTGATTACGGAACACCTTCACAATTCGACGACACACTGAAGGGTGACTCTTAGAAAGGCTTAGTGCTTAGGTTGTGCACGTGATGTATGGCATTTCTTCCTCTCATTCATACCTTTGCAATACCAGCGCATCTTGTGTCAGGTTGTGCTCTGCCTCTTCCCCTCTATCAAAAGATTACCTTGTGTGGAAGGTTGACTCTTCACTTCAGTCAATGAGAGGAATCCTCTTATCTAAGGTTCTTTGTATGGCACTATAAACTCTCTTTCTTACGCGAGACAAAAAGTGTAACTTACCGAAGCTCTTTCAACTTGTCCTGTCTTTGGATAAGTATTGCGGTTAAGTCAGTTAACAAGATGAGAGTAAGAAAATTGAAATAAGAACTGTCAAGTGATTCTTGAATGCTTCTACTTATGTAGATGGAGTCCAGTACGCTACTATATATACTGAAAATTCCCAAGACAATATCAGGAGTACCCATCTTATTTGATATGTAACTAGATCGTCAAACTCTTTCCCACTATACCCAGCCGGTTCTCAAGGACAAAAGGTATAGCATCACATTTTAACAGACGGTACTCACCAATTCAAAAATTATGTTGTGCACTAGTATGGGCTAACAATAGACTTAGGCAGTACATGTTGTACCACACTACTTGGGTGATATCCAAGTTGGATCCGCTGAAGTTTTTGATGGAAGCACCAGCATTGATCGGGAAGATGGCTCGCTGGCAAACGCTTTTGTCTGAATATGACATTGTATATGTAAGTCAGAAAGCAATAAAAGGAAGAGCTATAGCAGACTTCCTTTCCAGTCGTGCTTCAGGCGATTATGAATCCTTGAACTTCAATTTTCCCAATGAAGACTTGATGTGCATAACCATGAAAGAGAAGGCTACTTCAGAAGGAGAGTCGTGGAAGCTTTATTTTGATGGGGCATGCAATGCCTTAGGTCATAGTATAGGGGAAGTATTAATCTATCTAGAAAAATCTACCATCCTTTCACAAGTAGATTAGAATTCTTTTGCACAAACAATATTGCTGAGTACGAGGCTTGTGTCATGGGCGTACGTGCAACCATTGAAAGAAAAGTCAGGGTGCTTCAAGTTTTTGGATACTCGTCTTTGGTTGTTTACCAACTTCGGAAAGAATGGGAGACGAGAGACTCGAAGTTGGTCAAGTATTATGATCTGATTGAAGAATTGGTTAAAAACTTTGAGAAGATCAGCATTGCTTACCTCCCAAGGGAGGACAATCAGATGGTAGATGCTTTGGCAACCCTTACTGCAATGTTTGAGGCGAGCACTGAAGCAAAAATGAAGTCAATTGAGATGCAGGTCTTTGAAATACCATCTTATTGCTATAACTTGGAAGAAGAGGTGGATGGCAACCCATGGTACTATGATGTCCTTCAATATATCAAATTCCAGACCTACCCTAACGTGGCCAATGAAAATGATAAAAGGATCATTAGGAGGATGGCGACGAGATATGTTCTAGACGGGGAGATTTTATACAAAAAAGGAAAAGACCAAATTTTTTTGAGATGTGTTGATGCCCGAGAAGCCAAAAGCATCCTAGCTAAGGTACATGACGGGTTATGTGGGACACATGCCAACGGTTTCTCAATGGCCCAAAAATTATGAGATACGGTTACTTTTGGTCGACCATGGAAGGGGATTGTATCGACTATGCAAAGAAGTGCCACAAATTCCAGATGTATGCCGATAGGATCCATTCCCCACCCTTACCGTTGCACACCATGAATTCACCATGGCCATTTGCTGTATGGGGCATGGACGTCATTGGTCAAATTCACCCTAAGGCGTCCAATGGACATCGTTTCATTCTGGTAGTCATCGACTATTTCACTAAGTGGGTAAAAGCAGCTTCTTATGCCAATATCACAAGAATGACAGTTTGTAAATTCTTGAAGAAAGAAATAATTTGCCGGTATGGTTTGCCAGAAAGGATCATCACCGACAATGCTTCCAACCTGAACAACATGATGATGACTGATGTGTGTTAGCAATTCAACATAGTGCACCATAATTCCACCATCTATCGTCCCAAGATGAATGGGGTAGTAGAAGCGGCAAACAAAAATATCAAGATGATCATTGCAAAAACGACTGACACCTTTAAGGACTGGCATGAAAAGTTGCCATTTGCCCTGCTCGCCTACCGAACTTCCATACGTACATCAACAGGGGCAACACCCTATTCCTTGGTTTATGGTATGGAAGCAGTTTTACCTATGGAAGTGAAGATTCCGTTGCTGCAGATATTGAATGAGGTAAAGTTGGAAGAGGCCGAGTGGATACAATTACGATTTGATCAGTTGAATCTCATTAAGGAAAAGAGATTAAAAGCCATGGTCAGCTGTACCAAAAGAGAATGATGCGAGCTTATGACAAAAAGGTTCGCCCAAGGGAATTCCAAGAGATCTAGTGCTTAAAAAGATCTTGCAGATTCAAAAGGATTTTCAAGGAAAATGGATGCCTAATTGGGAAGGGCCTTACGTCGTTAAAAATTCCTTTTCCAAATGAACATTGATTTTAACAAAAATGGATAGGAATGAGTTAAGCAATCTAGTGAACTCAGACTCGGTAAAGAAATACTATGCGTAAAAAAGATAAAAAAAGAAAAAAAGAAAAAAATAGGAAAAAGAAAAAAAAGAAAAAGGAAAATAAGAAGGGAAAAGAAGAAGACAAGAAAAGGAAAAAAAGAAAGAAAAATAAAGTTTGAGATGAAAACCCGAAAAAGGGCATCTCAAAACCAAAAAGGGGGGTCTAGACTGAAAACCTAAAAGGGCGGCCCAGACAGGCCTTCAAGATTAGGCATCCAACAGGCAGAATCTCCCAGGATGTCAGGCATTGCGGTGAAGAACCTCAAGCGATCATTTTGTTTCGGTCAATGGGCTCTCGAGTCATTCATACAGTTGATGTTAGGGGACATTGCATTATGCTTTATTTTTTCCTCTTCTTCCATGTTTGCCATAACTTTTAAATTATTCCAAAATTTTTTAAGCATTAATTAAGTATTACTTTAAGCCTTCTCTTATCTCTTCTACCAAACATCCTGCAAGAAAGTTAATATAGATTTTTGATAAGCAAGAGATTTTTGTGTATTGTTGTGTTCTGACCTTTCCAGGCACAGTTGGTCCTAGGTTAGAAATAAGCCTCAAACTTTTCCTATGTACCGAACTCCAAGATAATGGAAGGCTTCAGGAAAAGAGACGATCAAAGTGAGAGGCTTGCTAAGCCAAAATAATTTTAAAAGTGAAAACCTAAAAGGGCACTAACTAAAAAGAGAAAAATGGAAGAAGAAAAAGAGGGAAAGAAAAGAAGAGAAGAGAAAGAAAATGAGAAAAAAAGAAAAGAAAAAAGAAAAAGAAAAAGAAAAGAAAAGAAAAAAGAGAAAGAAAGAATAAAAGATGAAGATGTCACTAAAGAGAGAAATAAAGACCTGAGAAGGCACTTTAGAAAAATAGAACCGAGAATTTGGAAAGAAGGCTAAAACAGTTGAGCCTAAACATCATGAGGGATAGTGTTAGCACAAGGAATTTAGAAGAAGAAGGAAGAAACAAGAGGATGGTTGAAGAAAGTTGACCGACGCGAAAGGGCTTTCGCATAACGATACCATTTTTCATACATCATATATAGATAGGCATCCTTAAGTTAGGCGCATGCTAATACATATCATCGAAACATTATGTTTGTTTTGGCAGGTGCTCTCTATGCTGCTACAATGAGAATGAGAGATATTATCATCTGGTCTTCCAGCTTTCGCCTTCTTGGGAGGCAATGGAGAAATTCTTGGTATTCGTGCCATTAGAAAACAAAGTATCATCTTAACGTTCGATATAGGAGGAACTTCGAAGCAAAGAAATTTATATAGAAACTCATAAGTGAAAGAGGTCTCATATAGAAAAGGCTTGTAGCTTCAGGATCTCGGAAGCGAAAGGTCCTGAATAGAAGGGACTTGTAGATCCGGGGTTTCGAACGAGAAAAAAGTTCTAGAGGGAGAAAACTTATAATTTGAAGGATTGGCCAAAAAGGGAAGAGTTCTATGTAGAAAGAACTTATGGCTCCAAGACTTCATAGAAAAGGGGAACAAACAGTTCTATATAGGAAGGACTCGTCGCTTCGAACCCTCAAACAGAAAGTGGGACAAATTAGCGCTTATGGTCTTTGCTCCATCCTTGTTTTACTAGAATAAGCAAAGATAGGCAGCTGTAATCGCTAATTTTGTCCGGGGTGAACCCATTTTTATTTTCATGTTTGTTTTCGCAATAATGGGCTTATGGGCTGTTGTTTATTTATTAACCACATATGTATGTGACTATTGTTAAAATCCAAAAGGAAAATATATATATTGTTATGTGATTATTACATGTTTAGTATATAACTATTGTTAAAATCCAAAAGGAAAGTATATAATTGTTATGTGATTATTACATGTTTAGTATATAAATGTGTCACTATCTTTTTAGGCATAAAAGTGTTTATATGAATATGGCATGCACACGTGTTATTTATGCATGATTATATGTGTATTGTACGTATAAATTGCTTGTATATATGTATTTATTAATGTTATTTATATTTAAATATGCATGTGAGTATGTATTACACGTACCACTGTACTATTATGTGATATGTACTATTCTCAGAATGTTTGTTTACATATATGTGTGTGCATATTATACTACGTATTACTTGTATTTACTAGTGTTATTGTTATTATCATTAGTATTAGTATATAACTATTTGTAAGATCATAATTAATATAAATTAGGCCCATTATATTTAAATAAAAGAAAAAAACAGTCTATAGAGTCCAAATACAAATAACCGGCCCATATTTTTACATAAAACCATAATCTGATAATAGAACAAAACCCTAATGCCCTTATACTTTTGCAGCCGCCCGATCCCGGCCGTCAGATCTGGGATTGATCTGACGGTCCAAATTCAAGCAATGCCGACCATTCCAATCCCCCACGCGCCCACGCCCAGGCTTTTCGGCTTCCTCACTCGCGCGTGCACCACACGCCCAGCTTCACAGCTCCTCCACGCACTACACGCGTGACTGTTCAAATTGCCCGCGCCTATCCAGCTTCTCCACGCACCCTTGCAACGACGGCAAGATCAGCCGCCCAACTGCTGGCGAACATACCATGCTCCATCATTTCGGCTGCCTCCAGTGACATGCATGCAAAAAGGGTAGCAAAAGCAAAAGTGATAAGCCTAAAATAGAAAAAATAGGAGAAAAGCAACCAAAGACAACCAAGGCAATGTCAACCAATGCAATGTCAACCAAAGCAAGTTATCAAAATCATTCGATTAGGATTTTGACAATACATGTATTAAATCGGCTATATAACAAAAAGTCAAACTATTGTAAATGGGGGAGATCTCGGTATTTTGAGGAGCAATAGAGAAAGTAGAGATTTCATAGGCAACCATTCTTTTGTGCATTCGAAATACACACATATAAAAAGGGTTCTTTTGTTTTACCTTCTGGTCGGGTAGCCTCCTCGGTACCGCTTCATCTTCTCGCTGGTAATAAGCTCTCCGGCCTCTCGAGGCTATGACAAGTGAACTGGGTGAAGTAAGAACCGAAGAAAGCTGGCCAAGCCTTGTTGTTCCGAAGCCAAAAGAGGGGTCCTTAGGGTTTTAGTTTGTTTTTTAGATAAAGAGAGGGGAGAGTGTTTTTCTTTAGGGGTCTGCCGGTACCGATGAACGATGGTCGACAGTGGTTATCATGGCGACGCGAGGCTGAGCACTCGCTGGTTTCTGGGTTCTCATGAACCCTAACAGAGAACTGAGTTTGAAAAAGGGGGCTGGGTATTATAATAACTAAAGGGACTTAATTTTCAGTTTAAAGAAATACTTATACTGTTTTTGCATTTTAAAAATGGGGAAATTGCGTATTAAGTCCTTCTGCCCCATTCTAATCCCAGACCGAGTCCTTCTGCCTTTTACAATAACGTCTGTAATCCCTGAATCTTTTAATGTTTATAATTTCGTCACAAATTTGCTTACTTTCTTGATTCTGCCCTCCGATTTGTCCCTTTTTTATTTGGTCCCTTTTAGTGTTATCTTCATTCTGCACTTTCCTTTAATTTTTACTTCGCATTTTAATTTTCTTTCGTTTCAATCCCTATTTTATGTTTGTTTATGTGTTAATTAATGTGGCTTTGATGCATGCTTGTTGTGGTATAATGGTTAACATGTTTGTTTAGATGTAGTTTAAAGCTCGGTTTGTTTATAATGTATAATGCAGTGATATAGTGTTCTCTTTTATGAGTAATATGTGTAGTTTAAGTAGTTTTATAAGTTTTGTATATGTAGTATAAATATAGGTATAATGTTAATGCACATTTTTAATAAATATGTTTTAAAGGTAGCTTTATAAAACATGTATAATATATGTTTTTAAAATTGGTAATACGTGGCATATGTGTAGTGAACTTAATAACTTTTATAGCAATTTAGTTTTTTTTGTTATCTTTACGCCTTCACTTTTTATTTGCCAATGTTTGTTTCTAGATTATTTTTAAAGTTCTTGCATACCAGAATATGTATGATATGCGGTGTCCTTTTATTCGTGAATGAACGAGGCCGGTATCAGTCGTAGTGGTGGTGGCTCGGACGTTCATTCTCGAATATTAGGGCCTTTAAAATATACTCACCTATATAACCAAATTTTGGTTTCATTTGTCACTTTAATTCGCAAAATCCAATATTAGCAAGGCAGTAATAATTTTGGTACCAATTTTTGGGCGTGACGGGGGGTGCTCATCCTTCCCCGTGCATAACTGACTCCCGGATCTAAAAATCTCTGGTTTTGTTTTTCAGTGTCCAGTCTACCTTACCCAAGTGACCGGTGGCGACTCCAGTTCTATCTCAACAACACACATTTTTTTAAAGAATTCCTCTTTTAATAAAATGCTTTCAATAAAACCGGGAAACCCCGAACCCTTTGGATTCTCAAAAACGTCGCTACATTCTTAGATTTAGGGTAAGCTCTCCAATACTTTCCACTATTCTTTCATTCATTTTACAATGACAAGGCTTTCCTTCCTTTGAAGGAATTAAGCCTGATCACCCCACGAGCGGATAATTATAATTGAGGAGGGACTAATCGCAAGGTTAGTCCCTCAACTCTCAATTCCCTACACTTTTGCCCCAAACTTTCAATTTCTATAATCTAGTCACTAAATAGGTTTTCAATACTTCTAATAAGGTCCTTAGGCAATAATTCGACTCAATTAGAGTCCAATATTGATACTTTTGACCTTGCGGTCGAAGTCAACATGATATTTAGACAATTTTGATGCAGGGTTTTTGATCGCCGTAACCTAATTCCGACTAGGCCGGATTTTGGGGTGTTACACTTTCTATATTATATAGTTTATAAATGTATTAGTTTTCATTATATAGCTTATATGTTTATACACACCTGATTATTTTAAGGGTAAACCACACCAGTGACCATCGATCTAATTGGGGATTCCTATTTTGACCACCGAACTAACGAACTTGTCAATCAGTGTTGGGAAAAGCGCGGTACACCCCATGGCGCAGCGGAAAAATTATCTGGCGTAATCCACCAGTGATCCATGTACATGGGACGAATTTGAGGTGATAAAGGATGAAAACATTACCTCAAGTAATATGGAATTCCACAGCGAGTATAGGAGAATCCAAATCAAATCTGAGTCATCACAACAGCGTTCCAACCTCTACATAGTCCACCCGAATAAAACGAACAATTTTCTCTTCTCTAACTGTTAGAGAGGATTTTTGAAAAAGCATATTTTGACTGCTAAACCTTATGCCTTTATATAGCATCCAAAAACTAATTCTAATTAAATTCAGATTCTTTAAATATACAATATATTTAACCAAATATAATTAAATATGTAGAATCTGATTCTACTTTAATTAGGTTTCTTTTAGATATATATATATATATATATATAGTATTTTATAATTACAATAACTTAACAAATATTAACATATATATATATATGTATAAATTATCTATTATATAACAATTTCGGTTTCTCACTAATTACGTGTACAACAAGTTGTACACATGCTATCTAGTCGATATTTGTTCGTTTTAATCATAGGGTGTGACTCTTGTAGGTTCATGTAATGTTAGCAGTAATATCCAGAACAATTTTAATATTACAAGCAATGAGTGGCATCTAGCAATACATCATTGCTACCTAAGTTACATGAAATCGTGGTTCGATTTAACCTTTTTCCGTGATTAACTTCTTTTATGTATTACATCCTTTTGTCCTTATATCTAGATTGGACACAAGTCATGGATTAGTCACACTTGTATAGTCCATCTAATGTTTCTTTGTAACACCCCTAAATAGGGTTTAGAATGTTACCACTATTTAGAATTCCTAAATAGTTAAATCATTTTGAATTAAGTAAAGTCAATTAAGGGTTGAATTGAATAATTAACAAAGTGAGTTGCCAAAATGAAAGATTAAAAAATAATTGTGACCAATTTAGAATGACCAAATTGAATTAAATGAGAAAGATGATGATTGCATGCTAAAGTTCTCATTTCCCCTAATGCCCTTGATTAAGTTAATAATAAGGATAAATTAAGGGACATTTTAGACATTTGATAAATCCATTGGAAGAAGGGAAATTAGGGAGAGAGGGAAAGAGAGAAATCAGCCATTGATGAAGGGAAATTAAGCTTGCATGTATAAGATTTTGTAAGGAAATTAAAGCTAGAAGCAAAGTAAGTATGATTCTACTCTTGTTTAATCGAATAGGCAACTATACTTGTTGACTTGGGCTGTTTTGATGATTTTAGATGAAATTAACTATTGAATATGTTGTTAGATGATTGAATTGTTGTAGAATCATGCAAATTTGGAGAATGAACACTAGGTATTATGGTGGAAATTATGTGTATGTGATAGTGTAACAAAGCTAGATTGCTGGAAAATTGAAATGAGATGTTGATGTAAGAATTGAATGGTTAGAACTTGTAATTGAACTATGGAACTAATGAATTGAATATGATCATGATTAGATAATGTAATTAAGGTGTTAAACAAGCTAAATTGTTAGTAACCAATGCTGGAAATGAAAGATAAAGGTATGAACAAAGTCATATAGCTTAGAAAACTGTTTTAGTAAGAACATATTGAGTAAACATGCAAAATTAAGCAATTTAACCAACTTACTCTATTTTGGCTGCCTTGAAAAATGAATTAACATTGACTAAACATGTTTAGGGTTTCATATGAAATGAATTATAGGGTCAAAACATTGGTTAAAATGAATTTAAGGAATTAAATTGTGAATAGGTGCAATCTGCCCAGAATTGCTCTGTTCTGTGCAGTAGCTTTGAAAATTCACCAAAATTTGTATAGATCAAATTCAGGGCTGAAATTTTAATGACATGATCCTTAGTATGTCTACTTTCATTAGGTGAAAACAGAACTAAAAACTGGGTCCTATGCTGGAAACTGTAAATAGAAATAGCTGGACAGTGCAAACTGTCCAGGCAGTGTAAATGCCCTGTCTTTGAACAATAAACTGTATTAATTGGATAAGAACTAAAATGCAAGTCTATTATGGTCTTAAAGACAATTTTTTTAGATTTCCAACTGTGTATAGTAATTGAAATTCTGACGTACGGATTAAGAGATATGGCCATTTAAAGGGACAGTGTGCAAACTGCCAAGCAGTATTGTCCTGGGCAGTTTGGGACTGTTTTTACACCTAGAAGCAAACTGTTTCCAAAACAGTTTTGGGGCATTGTAATCTGTCCAGTTATGTCCTAAAATGAGGTAATAACAATATGGAGATGAACAAGTAAGAAATGCTTAAAAGAAAGCATAAAAATTGTAGCTAAATGTAAGGTACAAATATAGTAACATTGCTACTATACATGTATGACATTATGTGCTTGTTTTGATGAATTGTATGTGTTATGCTTGCTAGACCAACGACAGCAAGTTGTGGAAGAGGAATATAGTAGTGGACATCCCAAAGCAAGAGGCAAAAGGATTTGGATACAAGATAATTGATTAGCTAGGAGTAATGTGAGTGTAACTATCCTTAGGGTTGGGACTTAGGTCCTAACCAACCTTGTTATTGTCTTAATTCAATGTCATTTCCATGTAACATGACCTAATACATATTTGGCTAATTAAGGGAAGAATGACATGTATGACAACTTGTTTGATGCCATGATCTATTTTGTTTACTTGAGTGTTAAGCAAATGAAATGAAATGCTTGACATGTTGCATTGCTTATGCCAAAGGTAAGAAATGGCACGCTTGCTTGGAGAATAAGGTACGCACATTGCATACATATGCATGTGTTTGTGATTGATATACATTGCTGGTTGAAATGAAATGAACAATGGTACCACTTTGTATTCATGCCATTCGAATGGCATGGATAGACATGTCTTGGGAGTTAAGACTCCATAAGCCTAAGGGCTTGGCCTTTGAATGGAAAAATTTTGTATTGAATAATGAATTGTATAAAGCTTGAATGAAATGGATAATCAACAACCTTGGTAGCTAGTTTGGATAGATAAGAGGGCATGCCTTAGAATCTTGAGCTCATTTTGGCACTACGGTGCATATTGGCACGACGATGCATTTTGGCACTACGGTGCATTTTGGCACTACGGTGCATATTGGCACTATAGTGCATTTTGGCACTTCGGTGCATTTTGTTGAGGATTTGATTATCTATTGGACTAAATACCAAGGGTGTTATAAGATGAACTAAAACTTGAAATGAACATTGTTACCTTGGATGTGTGATGTGGACATTGCTTGTTTTGTAAGTTTCTTGAATGAACATCTTTGCCTTGGAAGATAAAGCACGAATGATTGTATAACTAGTTACTTCACATGAAAGTTATGCATGATTGATGCTTGTTGTGTAGAAATGCATATTTGGTACTTGGTGTATATGGTTGCTAGTATTCTAAGCAAGATATTCGAATAGTATGTTATGGTTATATGATGGATGTTACATGTTGAATGTGTGATATATGAAGATTGCCTATGTTTACTCCTTGATTTCGAATAGTATATGTCATGTAGGGATGATCTTTATTCTTTGAAAGACTTCTAAACTTGGATATGTATACTTGGAAATTGGCTAGATTTAGTGTTACCTCACTAAGTACATAACTTGTACTTACCACTATACTCTTCATTCTTCCCATAACAGATTAAAGACACTTTCAAGAGGATATCTTGAGCTTGAAGCAACGTTTTGAAGCAAGCTTGAAAGTATGATTTCATACTCTTTGTATGCTCCTAGTTTGGTGGCACTAGAACTTGTAATAGGTAGCCTTGATCATGCATTTGGTTACGTGTTTAAGACTAGTATATGTAATGTTTTGTTGGGCCTATCATGTAACCAACTTTGATAAGTTAAACTATGTATATAACTTGGTTGATATGTATATAAGTTAGTATAATGTTGCGCAAATTATAAGTAATTCAGTGATTGATGAAACCTTTTATAATTCGTATGCTAGACCAATGTTGTATGATCATGCATTCATTCTTGTGACCATGGTATGATTCGACAATGCTTGGATTGGAGATAAGGTATGTTCAAGCATGCATTATCAATGTTACTAGCTAAAAATGCCATGAAATAGTATGACTTGATTGAAAAGAAACAAATGAAATGCACTAAGTGAACACCTAGCTATTCGAATAGGGTGTATGAATATGTAATAAGAATGTAAGTTGGATGCCTTGTATTGATCATGTTGATTGGTTAAATATGTAGTATCTTGAGATGCAAGCAAGCTAATTGAAATGTGTTAAGTGAACTCCTTGTATCATTCGAGTAGAGTACATGAATTTGTAGTAAGAATGAAAGTTGAATCATGTCTAATAGTAACTTATTGTGAAGTATGCCACACTTGTTATTGTTGTTTGAATGATGTATGTGTAATAAATGGAATGGTAAATTGAAATATGTTAGTGGTAACTTAGAATATAAGTATGAAATGAAACAAATTAGTACCTAAATTAGCATGCTAAGAATGTTTGTTTTGAGTAATGTGGTTTACTTTTATGTATTGTATGGTTGTGTTTAGGTTACTTGCGTTGCAAGTCATGTATACCGAGGTTACTTGTTCAACAAGTAACCTATCTTTTGCTTTGTTCTCGCTTTGGTAACGCTCTTGAACCGGGTTACAGCTAACCCGGGGATGAGATGTTACATTCTTGATATCTTAAGTAGACTATTATAAACAAATAATTATGATATCCCATATCAATTTATTCGAGCATGGCCATGCATTTTCTAGTCTTACTCAATCAAGTGGCCTATGATATTACTCCTATTATGTAGGAAGGATAAATCCTATCTTGATCAACCATATTTCACTTCATGGATTGTGATATATCCAATATCAGTCTTTATAGTGTAGTCTGTTATGACACACGTTTGACCGTATCAAAACATGTCACTCATGATGTTGAAATAATGATGATCTCAAGTTTGAGGATCATACATGTAGTTATCACCATGAGCAATGTTGTGACTGTCACATAATAATCCAAGAAACATGCTCATAGCGGGTCAGTCCAGTATAGCATTCCCTAACACATACTTATGTATTGATTTTGACATCTCCATGTCAATGACAACACCTTGTCATCAATCAACTACATATTAGTCTTAATGCATTATTGTTGTCCAAGCCCACAATAATTCTCGACTAAGGACATTCAAGAATAACTATATTATTCTAAGGACTTTATTATAATTTCAGTTTATTTATAGATACACAGAATAATACTGAAATAATAATAATGGCTTCTTATTAATAAACAAGATAAAATAAGTATATCTTTTACAACCATCTCATAATTGGTCTTTGGGCATACTCAAACAATCTCCCACTAGCACTAAGATCAATTACTCATGTATCTAATACCAAGAGACTTAGTGTGACGCCCATGCTTCTGCTGTGTCAGAGGCTTTGTCAGTGGATCGACGATATTGTCATCCGTTGGTACTCTACATATTTCTACATCCCCTCGATCAATGATTTCACGAATGAGATGGTAACGCCTAAGTATGTGTTTGGATCGTTGGTGAGATCTGGGTTCTTTTGCTTGTGCGATGGCTCCGTTGTTGTCACAACGTAGATCTATAGCATTTATATGCTAGGCACGACCCCTAGTTCAGATATGAACTTTTTGATCCAAACAACCTCTTTTGCAGTACCGCTTGCTGCAATATACTCGGCTTATGTCGTAGAATCTGCTACTGTATCTTGCTTTAAACTTTTCCAGCTTACAACACCTCCATTAAGGTAAAACAAAAAACCAGATTGCGATCGAGAATCATCCTTATCAGTTTGAAAGCTTGTGATAGTATAACCTTTGATACTTAGCTCTTCCTCACCTCCATACATAATGAATGTATCCTTAGTTCTTTTTAAGTACTTAAGGATGTTTTTGACTGCAACTCAATGACTTTCATCGGGATCTACTTGGTATTGACTTGTCATACTTAGTGCATATGATACATCTGGACGTGTACATAGCATGACATACATGATAGATCCAATGGCCGAAGTATATGGTATCTTACTCATGCATTATCTCTCTTGAGGCATTGAAGGACATATTTCCTTCGAGAGCGAAATGCCATGTCTTATAGGTAAGAATCATTTTTTAGATTCTTCCATACTGAATCTTTTCACTACTTTGTCTATGTATATATTTTGACTTAGTCCTAGGAGTCGTCTTGAAATATCTCTATAGATCTTGACTCCTAATATGTAGGTTGCTTTACCCAAGTCTTTCATAGAAAAACATTTTCCTAACCAAGTCTTTACAGACTGTACGGTAGGTATGTCATTTCCTATTTTGACTTAGTCCTAGGAGTCGTCTTGATCTATCTCTATAGATCTTGACTCCGAATATGTAGGTTGCTTCACCCAAGTCTTTCATAGAAAAACATTTTCCTAACTAAGTCTTTACAGACTGTAAGGTAGGTATGTCATTTCCTATTTGTAATCACTAATTTTGTCCGGGGTGGACCCATTTTTATTTTCGCTTTTGTTTTTACAATAATGGGCTTATATATATATGTTACTACTTTCTAAATAATGTTATGGGCTTTGTTTACTTTATCCTTTTTATTAAAACTTAAAAACCCCAAAAATTAATTAGTTACTAGTTCTATTTTAATTAAGCATTTATATTTGCTATCATAGTATGCTATTTATTATCATATTATTGTTATATTTGAAAGGAAAACCTAAATATTACCAGTATATTACATTGTCTTATCTTATTATCTTATTGTTATTATTATTATTATTATTATTTATTACTATCATTTATATTATATGGTACCGTTATTATTATATTCTATTATCTATTATTATTATGTTTTGTTACTATTATTATTTATCTTTATTATTATTATGATGTTATTTAAAAATCATAAAAGAGTTTAAAAATTAAAAACTATATTATTTTATAAATAAAAGCCCAATTTCAAACTTTATATCACTACATATACATTTCATAAACAAAAGTCCCAAAAAATTATTAATACATTATATTTTATCCAACTAATTGATCCCTAATCGGGTAACTAAATCAAATCTAATTTGACATCCTCATATCCTTGTGCAGCCAAAGGACAACTGTTAGATCTGCCTCGATCTAACGGTCCAGATCGTTGTACCAAATGAAGCCCTAGGATTCCTCTTTTTGCCCTGGCAACCATTTGATTGGGGCCTTTGAATCAGGAAGGCATCGGACAGCCAAGATCCACTCCGTCACTTGTAGCTCACCCATGACCCCTTGGCTTCTCAACGCCGCACCAACCCCTTGTACGATCTGGTCCCCCTCTCTCCAGCAACAATGCGCACAACCAACAAAGGGCAGAAAATAAAAAAAAATCAGAAAATTACGGATGTATCATGACAAAAAGGACAAATGAAATCAGTAACCAATAGTTTTTTTTTGATGTTTTTTAGTTTTTCTATTTCAATGTAATTCTGGCTATAAAGCCAAAGCCCTAAAGAAAGAAAAAAAGGGGGAGAGCATTTTTCAAGAATCAATAGAAAGAAAAGCATTTTCTGAATTCTCTTTCTCCAGTTTTCCCTCTTTTTCGAATACAAGAAAAAAACATTTAGGGATATTTTTTCCTCCACTTTATTTTTGCTCGAAATAAAAAAAGAAAAAGGAAGAAAGATCACCCTCGGCTTTGACGAATTTCGGTGATTGGAGCAACCACTCACGGTGAGCAACATAGTTTGATTTCGGTTCGATCTAACGGCAGAGCGTGTAGATCGGAGGCGAGGAAATCGATGCGCTCAAAGGCTTACCCTTTTCAAAATTCCAGCATTTTTTGGCGACCGAAACCTTATCTCGACAATCCCAACGGTAGAGGTGTTTCATTCAATGAGGAGAACGACATATCTTGGTTTCACAGTGATCTAACGGTGAATGGAGCAGATCTGGTGAGAAGAAGGCGAACGGTTTAAGATCGTTTTCATGAAGATTGGACGACGGTCTTGAAAAACCAGTCTGATAAGTAGGAGAGGGAGAACACAGTGGTTCTACCGGTGTTCTTGCATGGTCGAAAGAACCACGGAGCGACGGCAGCGGTATGAGAGAGTGACTGCGGCTAGGGCTTGTTTTAGAGAAAGGGTTTGTTGTTTGGAAAGAAGAGTGGAAAATGAAATGAAACAAAGGAGATAGAACCCCTTATCAACTGACCCACGGGAGTTGGGCGACCCGGCCCAGATCCGGATCCTACCCGCGACCAGGACCCGCTCCAAGCAACAACAACCCAACAGCCTACAACCCAATTTTATTGGGCTTGGTACCTTCCTAACCTTTAGTTATATTTTGTGTATACCTATAAGAGATTGTATCATCGTATGGTATGTATATATTACATATTGTATTTATATTCTATTTGGGTACATGTGTGTGTGCGGATTTATTTATATTTATATGATATGATTTGTGATCTTAATATATATACAATGTATGGATTTAATATACATTATTATATATGGTTTTAAATACACAATATGCGGTTTTGATATAATATATGATATATATAGCTTTTTTATAAAGAATACACCATATAGCTTTTCTTAAAAAACATATAATATAGAGTTTTTAAATATATAATATATGTAATTTTATAAAAGTATATAACATATATAGTTTTCTCAAAATATAATATGTTTTATTAAAGCATATAATATAATGTTAATATAATATAATTTTATAAGGTATATTTACATATGTGGGCTTTATTCTATTAAAAAAACATATGCGGGCTTTATGGGTTGAGCTTAATTTGGTTAGTTTGAGCTTAAATAGGTTTTTGGGCTTGGGTTATGCCTAGTTTAGATGGTTTTGAGCCCTTTGTAGTGTTTGTGGGCCTGGGGCTTAGTTTAGGTGAGCTTTAGGTTAGTTAAGACTTTTAGATTAGATTAGGCCAATTAATTTAATTAATTTGGATTGTGTGCTCATCTCATAGGGGCACGGTTCTTCGAATTAATTAAGTTAATTTAGGTTTGGGTTTCTTAGACCCTTAGTTAGAATAGGGTTTGAATTTATTTAGTTAAGTTAAACTTACCTTTGGCTTACTAGGGCAAGTATTAAATTCACTAAATTAATTAAACGTTTCTTAAGTACCTATAGGATAAAATTAATTTCAAAGTTTAGATTGACTTTAAATTTCAAATTAATTATCATAATTTGTTAGGGTTTCTAGTCTCTTAAGGCTAATCAACTTAGGATTAAATATTAGAATCATTTAATTAATAGGTAGATCACCATTTGGGCTTTCTATAACTTGGGCTTTTATAGGTTAAGACTTCGAGTGGGCTTGTGTGTGTTTTCCTTTTGTGCCTTTGTTTGTCATCTCTTATTTGTCATCCATGTGACTTTTAATGTTTTGATTGCATGTTAATTAATTCAAATCATAAAAAGTGAGGTATTCATTAATTCCGATATTTGTGTCATAACAGTCCGAGCTTAAAGGATGTTGACCAAATGTTTAAATTAATCCTTACCGACTCAAGGTAAAATTAAAAATTAACCAAATCATTACATCATATTTTAAAATGCTTGCATCATGCATAAAGGTGACGTGCGAGATTCTAACCATAAATTAACACGGTAATTGGGCTTATTCGATGTCGGTTTAATCTATGGCCCGATGTATCGTCAACCTTATTAATTAAATGTCCAATTAATTTGAACCCACCAATTTGATAAAGCTCGTTCAATTAAGGTTAATTATCAATTAAGGTCACCAAATTAAATTCCTTTCAAATTTCGACAATTTCCTTCGATTAAAAGTAACAAATATTTTGGTACCAATTTCTGAGAGTGATGGGGGGTGCTAATCCTTCCCCACGCGTAACCAACTCCCGAACCCTTTCAAAATGAATCTCTGGTTTTGTGGTGTTCGGCCTACCTTATCCAAGTGGACGGTGGCGACTCCAAGTTTTTTATCGATTTTCAAAAGATTACGATTTTTTAAAAGAAATCCCTTTAAACTAAGATTTCAAAAGTGATTTATGGGATAATTCGTATCGATGGATTTTCTAAAAGAAAACCACGCCTATATCATATTATTTTTATAAGAAAGAAAGTAAAAAATGTCTCTACAGCATGGCGACTCCACTGGGGACAAAATTGTTTTTACAAAAGAAAGTGAGAGTTAGGCTAAAAGAATATTTGTTGCTTTTAATGATGGAAATGTTAGAATTTCAATTAAATTTAACGAGGTTGATCCCTTTCTGAAAATGTAACTACGATTGTACGAGCTTTGATAATTGGTGGTTTTCGATAGTTGAACACTTTTTTATTGTATGAATCATGTGAACTATCATTTATATCTTCACTCTAAGTATCTTCATCGGTTTCGTTAAATAACATTTTAAATAACCACAAGAAATTACATTCACTATCAAGCATAAGATCATATCTTTCTTCAATCCATGCACTTATGGATCATCCTCTTTAAAAATATTATCAAGATTAATTGGATTAAAACCCATTTTCAACTCTTATGCACTTATTCTTCGTATGTGTCTTAGCTTCAACGGACATAAACTAAATTTTGAAGTTTTTTATGTTTGAGCTTATTTCTCTCCTTTGTATGGATCAAACTAAATGTTCTTGTATTGTGCCCATAATTTGAAGATAAATTTGTTTACTCAAAATTTTGACAACAATGCATCGGAGTTGAGGTGCACAACATCCATAATTAATCTACCATTCAGTTACAAAAAATATTTAATAAGATACAATTCGTAAAGTATATATATATATGTTTGTGTGTTCATTATCTACAAAATTATAAAAGTAAAATTCTTTTTTAATAGGATTAGTCTTTAGAATTGCAACTTAATCTAATTGTGTTCCAAAAGAATTCATTTTATCTTGATATAACGACTAACATAAATAAATTATTAAATGTAACATGATAATTTATAAAGTTTATTTAAGAGTTTAAGTATATAAATATATATCTAGTTCATTGTCAAAATTTGATCATTCATGATAAGTTTTATTCTTTGTTTAACATTTTTAGTCTCATTCATGATTTCATAAAATACTTTATTCGAAGAATTGGCTCCATGTAGAAACTGTAAATTTAAAAAACACCCTATATAAAATAATATAATAAAGATCTAAACAAAATACTTCATAATTTAAAATTTTAAAAGTTTTTACGATGTACCAACATAGTGCAAATTACTATGAAGTTGCCCATTTCATCTCCGATCAATTATATTCAAATACTTTTGATAATAGCAATAATCTCTCTAAATCGCCAACTTTACTCTGTCTGTAGCTTCATAAATAAAATCAACAGTCAAATTTCATCACCATCACACATCTTTAACACTTTAACGAACAGTTCTTGGATATTTAGGACTTCATCAACCTTTTCCTAAAACTAGTTGGAGTCAATGACTTTCATCATGTCTAATCCAATTAATCTTTGATTGAATAGTCATAAAATACCCTTAGTGTTTGATTGAATAGTCACTTTGGTTCTTATTCTTTTTTCAGAGCAATTCAACTCTCAACGTTTGATTTTGGGTCAAAATGGCCCCACTCAGGATTAAAATTGTTAGAAAACTAATGGTAAATAATTTGAAATGACTTGGCAAAATAATAAGCCAATAGAAAAACTTATTTTATATTTTATATAATTTTATAAAAAAGAATTGACTAGTGTAATATTTTTCAAGTCAACACATTTGTTTATATGATATTGGCCATGTCAGCGTGCAATGCCATATAAGTTTGTCACGTCATTTCAAGCCATTTATTGCTAATTTTCGTTCGCAAAGGTGCCATTTTGACTCAAAATGAAATGTTGAGGGTTAAATTATCTAAAAAAATAGAGATCAATGTGACTATTTAGTCAAACATTAAGACATATTTGAACTTTATGCATTTTTAAAAATAATACTTCTAGGACTATAAACTAACAAATTGATTATATGTTAATTTCTAGTCCTTTTCACTCATCACACATAATGGTCACCCATCTTTTTTTCTAAGTAGGCTTAAAGCCATCCATCATATTTTTCTTCTTCTTATATTTCTTTCAAATACACTCATGTCATCTCATAAGCTTACGGATCTCTAATTGATTTTTCAATTTCAATTTCAAATAAAGTCGATGACTTTGCAATTCTTGTAGTTGAAGCTTCATGCCATATCAACTTTGACATTGCTTTTCCCCAATTATATTTTTGCATTTTTTATATAAAAAAAAGCTCGTAATAAATTTTGGTTGCTTGAAACTTTTTGATTTTTGAAGAACCAAATTCATATTTGATAATATATCTCTAGGAGAGTCAAAATTAGTCCACTAATATTCCTTCTCTCTTCTTTTAAAATTTTATACACAAAATGATCTTCTGGATTATTGAGTTTCAAAATTATTATCTCCTTCAAGATTGTAAATTGAATTTTCTTCTTGCTCTGTGGTGTTTTCTTCTCTTTTTTTTCATTCAATTTTAGATTTTATGCTCTCACACCTCACAATAATTAACTCCTCATCTTCAGCATCACTACCTCCAACTATAATCATAACTAGGAGCTACAGCTGCACTTTCCTTACTTCTTGAACGCAATATTTTTTTTGTCTAAACATAAATTATTATTATGAGATAAAATTAACTAGTAAAATATTCAAAAATAAATAAAATATAGTATAATATGACTTAAAACTAACAATAAAAAGATTCATAAAAAATAAAACAACAATTATAAAACTTAAATCTAACAATCGAAAGGATTCACACAAATAAAATAAAATTTATAAAACCTAAAACTAAAAATAAAAAAAGTTGTTAACGTAAGTGTTACTTTGAAACATTCATAAATAAAAGTATTTAGCTTCAAAAAATCATAAAACTACAAAACCAACTCTCGTCTAATTAAGACCACTACAACAATATACTCGACAACACTACGAATGGAAAATATTGAATTAACCTAATAGAAGCTTATAAACTTAATACTCAACAATTGAGTTGTTTGTTGATAGGAAATTACGGTCGGACCTTACATTAAGGATACAAAACATACTCAAATAACAGTGAACAAAAACAATAAAACATCTACCAATAAATGCTAAGTCGAGTCCAACTTAAACCTCAAGCAAACAAAGAATAAAATTTGACACCTACTAGTAGCAAAATCTGAACATCAACGAATCTTCCATGGAAGCCACAATCAAGCGATCCAGTCAGCTAATGCAACAACTATACCGACTCAGACACCGAGATTAACTCCGGAACCCACTTCCCTAACTACCGAAAGCAGAACAACACGAAAGTAAGAAATAAAATAAGACAAATATATTTTTAAACTAAGAAATATAATAAAAATTACATGACATATTATTATTTTCACTTCACAATTAAGTGGAGATTACGTTGATTTCAAACCATGAACTTAAGATCATATTTTGAAATTAAAAAAAAAGAGAGAGAAAAAAGAAACAATTTCCTAAGGTTAAATGTGAGAGAAAATGATAAAAGAAATTTGGAATTCAAAATTTTTATTTGATTCATACACCCTAAAAAAGAAAATATACATAAAATATTATATAAATCATATATTTTATTTCACTCAACTTTTTTTTCAACACTAAAAACAAAATGTACAATTTTACTTACCATTTTTTTCTTGATAACACTACAAAAATCTTCTTTTTTTTTTCTCTCACAATCAATTATGTTTTATTAACTAAGAAGATAATCGACGACAACTTAATAAGATTTTTTCGCTCTTACAAATTTAATTTTTCGCAAACAAGTCAAGTAATCTTGAGTGATATAAGATTTGTTAAGTAGCATAGCCAATTTACTTTATCTTTTATTTCGTTCCCATAAGTTGAAATACTTTTATAACAAAACGTTTAAGTTCCCACGTTCCTATTCCTTATACAAGATTGTCAAATTCATGAAAGTTCTCCAAACAAATAACTCATCAGTTCTCCACCATGACTAAACACATGTATGTTTGATGTATAAGAAAACAATGTTTAAAGTATCTTTTCCTGCAAAGTTAAAATATAGGTATTATCCATATGCATAAAAACTATAAAATTGGTGCACAGTACTTACAAAAAAAAATATAGGAAACATTACAAAAATATAGTACTCGGTAATTTTATTTTCACAAATGGGGTTCTTGCCTTTCTATTTCCAAAAATATAGCACTTTCTACGGTGAAAGTGAAGTCTGAACAATGAATAGCTTTTTTCAATTAAAAAATTGAATTCGGAGGGAACACACCCCGTCTTTGAACAGTGTTTTACACTGAAGTCGGATTGTAGGCCTATCGTCTTCAACATATTTTAATTAAAATAAGGATGCACAGTGAAGTCGGATTGTATTCACACCAACTTTACTTTTACTGTAGCAAATGCTATAGATTTGGAAATAAAAACAAGGATATCATATTTCTGGAAAAAATTTCTCCTGTGATATTGATGCAATTTCCCCAAAAATATATAATACGATAAAAAATCAAATAAAAAAATAATAGAATTAAATAAGTTTGTATATGAAATAATTGTCTCTGTTATGCTTTAAAAAGTAAACCTTTCTAACTCTTCTATTTATGTTGTATAGATGAATAAGTTTCCTAAATCAATAGATAATTGGTCTACAAATCAAACAAAAATAATTTAGTACACATTAAATTAAATATTTATTTGTCTATCTAATAAATATATATTCTTACTAAAAATCATGCATGTATGACTTTGAGTTACACCATGCAAATATATATATATATATGTGAGATAGGATCCAGTTACATGGTGTAAAACTCATTTAGTTTTACTCTAATTCATGGCCATTTGATGAGTAAAATGGATGAATGAGATTAACAGTAAAAAATGTGAAGATTATCACTTGGGAAAAAAAGATAAGGAAAGAATCATAGCCATTCATTTCCATCATCCAATGGTCCAAAAATAGTGTAAAACTTATTGAGTTTTACACAATGTAAGTGGATCCTAACCCTATATATATATTCTTTTATATTCATGAGGTTAATTGATCAATTGATGTTACACCAGTGTAGTTGATTGTTAAATTTAATTGTGTTCGAAGTGTTTTATTTATGGAGTTTTACATTTTGGATATGGCACAATATATGACATTGATGGTACTTTAAAAGACATGTGTTTTCACCTTATCTATTGATTAATTTGTCCCCATCATGCCATCCTTTACATGCATTTAGCATTTTTATCTTTGTAATTGCATTTTCTTAACTCAGTAGCTCTTTCTTGAATTATCCTTGAATTTATCACATTTTGCTGCTAATGTCACTGCATGAGTTCTTCTAGAATTGTAGCTAGGGTTGTCGTTGCAGTACTGATGTCGCTGCATAAGCATTGTTTAGATTGCGTCTAAGATTGTCGCTACATTGACAGTTGTAAAAAAGATAAGATCAAATGACGTTGGGAAGAAGATAAGATCAAAAGACAACGAGCTAGCAATTAGTTTCAAAAACTTTTGTCCGGACATCGGCGTAATGAAACAGTAATTGTGGTCACATTAACAACTGTCATGATAAAATCAAAGAATTATGAGTTGTCCATTAGTACAACTGCCCTGTACGAAATTTTATCCTAAAAATCTATGAATGAAACCTGTAAACACCCAATTGGAAAGTGATAAGGATAAATATATACATATATTTTTACCCTAAAAGGGGAGGCTCATATCTTATCATCCTTTCCCTTGGTTTTGGAGCTTTCTCTTGATGGCTATGGCGACTTGAAACTTCCATAAGGCAACTGAGGTGAATCCGATGCAGAATTAAGTAGCCACGATGAGTGCAAGGCAAGAGGAAACATCAATGAGGAATCGAGTTAGCTAGGAATAGCTTTCCTCATTCGGTTCTTAATGTTTCTTTTGTTTAAACACCTATGATTATGGTTTAATTTGATTTTGTATGAAAATACTTTGTGAATGTTGACTGGATGTTTATCTTATTAACCTTTTCCTCTATCTTTTAATCTTTGGGAATGTTTTTATGCATGAAATTGTTTATTGCGGCCACTGTCACCGAGAGGTGTAGTGACAGTTAAAGTTAACAATCATGACAATGAAAGTTGCATAAGAGTATGACGAAATTTGACTCAATTGTTCTTTTATTTTCTTATTTAGACATCACTAGAAGGTTTGGTGAGTGGACTTATATAAGTATTTGATTAAGGGTAGAAGTTGAGATTAGTAAGATATTCACGTGCTTTATTGCATTGACAATCATCTTTTCTTTTGTTTCTTGCTAGCTGTAGCGACCTAAATTTATGAGTCAGTGATTGGCATTGACCCAGGTTATAGATCCTCATGTTGGTTGGAGTAATTGGACTCGTTTGGCCAAGTTTGGGCCTAATTGGATGAGAATTTGACCATTTAAGCTTGGAAAGTGACCATTTTAGGGAAAAGAAGAAAGTAAGTGGTTTAAAGGGTAATTATACCCTTTTTAAAGAGAAAGGCTGATCATCTTTCTCTTGTAAGGGGTTTAAGCAATCACGTGGGGTAATTATACCCCTTTTAAAGAGGAGGTTCTTGGGGATTTTTCTTCAAGCTTGAGCTAGAGGGAAAATTTGAAGAAGCTTAGGGTAAGAGTGCATTTCAGGATTTTGGCTTAAGGTCAACACATCTCTAACTCCTACTTTTCTTGAGGATCATAAAGTGATTGCTTTGCTTGATGTGTGGTTTATGATTGCTAAAGTTGGGTTTGGTAGCTTTAAGCCTTGTTAATGGTGGAATCTGGATTACATGTTAATATGGAGTAAAAAGGGTAGAAAACCACTGTTGGGTCACACCGGTACACCCCATGGCGCAGCGTAAAAATTATCTGGCGATTACCATCAGAGATCCATGTACGAGGAACAAATCGGGGTGAATAAGGGTGAAGAATTACATGTTTAAAATCTGGAATTTTGAGTTTGGAGGAGATAAATATTCAATCACGATTCCAAGATGTCGATTATGAAGCCGCAACAATAATGCTCCGACCTCTACGTAGTTCACCCAGTTGAAATGATTATATAAAAACTCTCTAAATCATTTAGAAGGGAACGAGCATATAAAAACTCTCTAAACTATTTAGAGGGTTTTTCCCAAAAAACATTAATGACTGCTAGATCTCTCATGCATTTATATAGCCTTTGTAATCCTAATTCAACTCAGATTAGGATTTCAATATATATATATTAAATATAAATAATCCCAATTTAACTTTAATTAGGATTTTAATAAATATTATATATATATATAATCTCAATTCAACTTAATTAGGATTTCAATATATATATATATTAAATATATAATTCAAATTCAACTTAATTAGGGTTTCAATATATATATATATATATTAAATATATATAATCCTAATTCAACTTTAATTAGGATTTCAATATATATATTAAATAAATATAATCACAATTCAACTTAACTAGGATTTCAATATATATATATATATTGATTTAAATCGAATTATATTATTTATTTATTAAAAGAGTCATAATTACAATAATTATTTTTCTTTTAATATTTACCCAATAGTTAAATTATATATATATATCAAATATATATTAATTTAACTAAGTCCATGTAAAACAAATTTGTACATATATAATTCGTTTAATATATGCTCATTTCAACCGTGGGTGTGACACTGTAGGTTCATGTAACATTAGTAGTAAATATTAGAACATTTCTAATATTACAAACAATGAGTGACATCTATCAATATGTCATTGTCACCTAAGTTACAAGAAATCATGATTCGACATAACCTTTTTCATGATTAACTCTATTTATGTACTACATCCTTTTGTCCTTTATATCTAGATTGGACACAAGTCACGGAATAGGCACACTTGTATAGTCCATCTAATATTTCTTAATATCTTGAGTAGACTATTATAAACGAATAACTATGATATCTCATATCAACTTATTCGAGCATGGCCATGCATTTCTAGTCTCACTCAATCAAGTGGCCTACGATATTACTCCTATTATGTAGGAGGGACAAATCCTATCTTGAACAACCATATTCCACTACATAGATTGTGACATATCCAATATCAATCTTTATAATCTAGTCAGTTATGACACACGTTTGACCGTATCAAAATATGTCATCCACGATGTTGAAATAACGATGATCTCAAATCTGAGGATCATACATGTAGTTATCACTATGAGCAATGTTGTGACTGTCACATAATAATCCAAGAAACATGCGCATAGCGGGTCAGTCCAGTATGTCGTTCTCTAACACATACTTATGTATTAATTTTGACATCTCCATGTCAATGACAACACTTTGTCATCAATCAACTACATATTAGTCTTAATGCATTATTGTTGTCCATGCTCACAATAATACTCGACTAAGGACATTTTAGAATAAGCATATTATTCTAAGGACTTTATTATAATTCAGTTTATTTATGCACATAGAATTGTAACTGAAAATAATAATGGCAATGCCTCTTTATGAATAAACAAGGTAAAACAAATTTCATTTACAATCATCTTATGATTGGTCTTTGGGCATACTCTAACAATCTCCCACTAGCACTAAGACCAATCACTCATGTATCTAATACCAAGTGGCTTAGTGTGACGATCATGCTTCTGCTGCGTTAGAGGCTTTGTTAGTGGATCAACAATGTTGTCATTTGTTGGTACCCTACATATTTCCACATATTATCAATCTATGATTTCTCGAATGAGATGGTAACGCCTAAGTATGTGTTTGGATCGTTGGTGAGATTTGGGTTCCTTTGCTTGTGCGATGGCTCCATTGTTATCACAACGTAGATCTATAGCATTCAAAATGCTTGGCACAACCCCTAGTTTAGATATGAACTTCTTGATCCTAACACCCTCTTTTGCAGCATCGCATACTACAATATACTTGGCTTTCATTGTAGAATCAGCTAATGTATCTTGCTTTCAACCTTTCCAGCTCATAGCGCTTCCATTAAGGCATAACAAAAAAAAAACTCGATTGCGATCGTGAATCATCCTTATCAGTTTGAAAGCTAACATCAGTATAACCTTTTATACTTAGCTCTTCCGCACCTCCATAAATAAGGAATGCATCCTTAGTTCTTCTTAAGTACTTAAAGATGTTTTTAACCGCAACCCAGTAACCTTCACCGGGATCTACCTGGTATCGACTTGTCATACTTAAAGCGTATGATACATTTAGACAAGTACATAACATGGCATACATGATAGATCCAATTGCTAAATCATATAGAATCTTACTCATTTGCTCTCTTTCTTAAGATGTTGAAGGGCACATTTCCTTCGAGAATAAAATTTCACGTCTCATAGGTAAGAACCCTTTTCTTTTGGATTCTTCCATACTGAATCTTTTTAGTACTTCTTCTATGTATGTATTTTGACTCAGTCTTAGAAGTCATCTTGATCTATCTCTATAGATCTTGACTCCTAATATGTATGTTGCCTCACCCAAGTCTTTCATGGAAAAACATTTTCCTAACCAAGTTTTCATAGACTGTAAGCTAGATATGTCATTTCCTATTATTAGTATGTCATCCACATACATTACCAAGAATATGGCAGTGCTCCCACTAATTTTCTTGAAAACACATGACTCGTCTTCATTTTTGATAAAATCAAACTCTTTGATTGCATCGTTAAAATGAAGATTCCAACTTTGAGAAGCTTGCTTCAATCCATAAATGGAACTTTGTAGCTTGCATATTTTTTCGCCATCTTTTGGATTGACAAAACCTTTAGGTTGTGCCATGTACACATCCTCATCTAATTTTCTATTAAGGAAAATGGTTTTATCATCCATTTTTCATATCACATAATCATAAGATGCAGTTATCACAAGTAAGATCCGGATGGATTTAAACATAGCAACATGTGAAAAGGTTTCATCATAGTCTATACCATGAATTTGATCAAAATCCTTAGCGACTAATCGCACTTTTTATGTTTGTACATTACCATCCATGCCGGTTTTCTTTTTGAAAACCCATTTGCACCCTACGGGCTTAACCCCTAGAGGTGGGTCTACCAAGGTCCAAACTTGGTTTTCTAACATGGAATCCATCTTGAATTTCATGGCCTCTTGCCATTTCTCAGAGTCTGGGACCGTCACTACTTCTTGATAAGTCATAGGCTCATCTTGATCCATGAAGAGAACATCACCAGGAAATGTGACAAGAAATCAATATTTCTCTGGCGTATTGCATTCTCTCAAAGATCTTCGCAGTGGTTGTGTTTCCAACACTGTTGAATGTTCCTCAACAACTTGTGGAACTTGTTGTTGTTCAAGTTCTTGTTCAATGATATGTGGTTGATCTAGAATTTTACTAAGCTCAATATTTCTCCCACTTCCTTTTCAGAAAACAAATTATCTTTCTAGGAAGATTCATGTTTGAGCAATAAACACTTTGTTCTCAGTAGGATTGTAGAAATAATATCCTTTAGTCTCTTTAGGATAACCCACAAAATTACATTTATGAGATTTGGGTTTGAGCTTTGTAGACATTTTATGTTTAACATAAGTTTTACATCCCTAAAATTTCTTAAAAGACATACTAGGACATTTCCTAATCCATATTTCATATGGTGTCTTTTGAACTAATTTATATTGAACATGATTTAGTGTGAAAGTATATATTTTTAGCGTATGTCCCCAAAAAGAAATTGGAAGATTAGTATGACTCGTCATTGATCAAACCATGTCTAACAGTGTTCGGTTTCTTCTTTTTAGGAACTCCATTCCATTGTGGAGTACTAGGAGGTGTGAGACAATCCCACATTCCTTAAGAAGGTCACCAAACTCCAAGCTTAAGTATTCTTCTCTTCAATCTGATCGAAGAGCCTTAATGCTTTTTCCTAGTTGTTTTTATACTTCATTTTTAAATTCCGTAGACTTTTCAAGGGCTTCAAATTTATGATGCATTAGGTAAATGTACCCATATATACTGAAGTCATATTTGAAAGTAATAAAGTATTGAAAATCTTTTTTGGCTTGTGTATTCTTTGGTCCACATACATCACTATGTATTAATCCCAATAAATCACTTGCTCGCTTACTTTTACCATTAAAAAGAGCTTTGGTCATCTTTCACAATAAGCAAGGCTCGCATACATCAAGTTGTTCGAAAACAAATGAATCCAAAAATTCATCTTTATGAAGTTTGAAATGCGTTTTTCACTTATGTGACCCAAGTGACAATGCCAAATATGAGTTTGATTAGAGTCATTTGTTTTGATCTTTTCGTATTTATGTTGTAAATGGAATTCTCTTGATTCAAAATATAGAGGTCATTTATTAATTATGTCACACCATAGAAAATATTATCAAGATAAAAGAACAATAATTGTTCTTTATAATTATCTCAAAACCAATCTTGTCTAAACAAGAAATCGAAATGATGTTTTTTTAGTCAAACTAGACACAAAATAATAATCCTCTAAACATAAATTAAGTCCACTAGGCAACGATAAAGTATATGTTCCTATATCTAATGCAACAACTCTTTCTCTATTACCAAACCATAGGTCCACCTCTTCCTTTCTAAGATTTCTTATCTTTTGTAGTCCTTATACAAATGTACAAATATGAGAACCACAACCGGTATCCAATACCCAAGAAGTAGGTGTTGATAAATTAATATCAATAACATAAATATTTGAGGCGGACGCTCCGCTTTCATTTGGCTTCTTGACTTTTCAAGATAAATAGGGCAGTTCCTTTTACAATGACATGCCTTATTACTAATGGAAACATTTTTCCTTCCAGAGACCAGTCAAGGTAGTTTATGCCGTTCAACTTGTCCTTCTCAAGGACCGACCACAATGATAACAAATTTGTATAATAAGTGTACAACAATAAAATATTTTTATAAGTACTTATTTATCATGTTTATAAAGTAATAACATTCTCACTATTAAAAACCCTCAAAATCAAAAAACTTGCTAAAAGTGTTTCTAGTGGGTAAAGATCCATATTTTATTTCATTCTAAGTCCGCTTTGGCTTTACTCCTAGAATTCAATTATTTAGGTAAGCAACACTTGCTAATTACATCTCATGTAATTCCTATATTTGATGAACAATTATTTGTCCAAAACAAAAGTTCATATGGTCTCATAGAAAGAACAATAATGAACAGTGCACCAGGTAGGTAACTTATGAAAAGAGAGGTGGTGTACTGGGCACGCTTAAATACCAAGTCTTTCAAAAAACCAATCCTAGACATGCACTTTTGTATTGTTTTTCAATCACCAAAGTTCTTGAACAATCATTAGTCTTTAGGTTCCTAATCTTATTAGAACAACCTAGTTTAACCAATATTACTACCACTGAATATCACTTGCTTATTCTTTGCGTTTAACCAAGATAGATCTAAGTATTTTGCTTTGGCAAAACCTACATAGTACCGATCGGGGTTTTAACGAGGGCTAATATTGGATGACTAATTTTAATTAAATGTGGAGGGTTTTTGTGAATATTATCTCACCATTTAACATTTGATCTTATCAATTAACTAACATGCATCTCATACATTCATTTTATCATATACATGAAAAGCAGTAAATATGAATGCAGTAGTTATAGCCCATATCCTTAGGTGGCCCGTCCCAAGCCAATGGGAGAACCAAATTATTTTAAGGATAAAAACACTTCTCAAGCATCTTTCTGTCGCCCTACACTATTTTTCCTCTGGTCCATGCTTCTTTGTATAGATTACAATTTTAGAAAATCGTTTGACATATGAGGGAGTAAGATGAGAAGAAAATTACAATAGAAGTAGAGAAAGACACGACACGCAGGCCGTATTTATAAAACCTTATAAATAAAACTAAATGGGCTATTAGGCTATAACCATGCATTCCAAAACACCGTGCGTAAACAAACATAGTAACGACGATGTTTGTAATTGAGGTCTTTCTAGATTGTTCCTACCCAGTCAGCGGCGGAGATTTTTTTTAAGATCACCATCTTAATTGCTGTGTAAAAACCTCACGATTTGATAACTTTTATCAATATTATCGCGTTTTTTTTTTCAGTATTTTAAAATCTACGAGGTTTTTATTGGAACAACTCTTATTACTTCCCCGCATGAAATCTATAAACTAACTATTAGTCTAATATATAACTATAACCCGCGTATGTTAACACTTAACATCTAAAACCTTAAAACACCATATTGAATATGTTAACAATTAACATATAATATTTCAAACCCTATCTACAAAGATCCTGATGATTAACTCTTAATCATCAATCTTAGGAACATCTTTTAATTGAATTAATTGATTAACCGTGATTGAAAAGATTTTCTTGTACAAATATCATATATTCGTTAAATAAATCAAAAAATAACATGTATCTCATACAATTACATCATCCAAGTAATTAAAACCCGAATCCATATCGTACAAGTGGCTCTGATACCACTGTTGGATCACGCCAGTACACCCCATGGTGCAATGAAAAAATTATCCGGTGATTACCACTAGAGATCCATGTACGAGGAACAAATCGGGGTGAATAAGGGTGAAGAATTACCTATTTAAAATCTGGAATTCTAAGTTTAGAGGAGATAGATATTCAATCACGATTCCAAGATGTCGATTCTTAAGCCGCAACAATAACGCTCCGACCTCTACGTAGTTCACCCAGTTGAAACGAGTATATAAAAACTCTCTAAACCATTTAGAAGGGAACGAGCATATAAAAACTCTCAAAACTATTTAGAGGGTTTTTCCCTAATGACTGCTAGATCTCTCATGCATTTATATAGCATTTGTAATCCTAATTCAACTCAGATTAGGATTTCAATATATATATATATATATATTAAATATATATAATCTTAATTTAACTTTAATTAGGATTTTAATATATATATATTAAATATATATATATAATCTCAATTCAACTTAATTAGGATTTAAATATATATATTAAATATATAATCCCAATTCAACTTAATTAGGATTTCAATATATATATTAAACATATATAATCCCAATTAAACTTAATTAGGATTTCAATATATATATTGATTTAATTCTAATTATATTAAAAGAGTCATAATTACAATAATAATTTTTTTCTTTTAATATTTACCCAATAGTTAAATTATATATATCAAATATATATTAATTTAACTAAATCCGTGTACAACAAATTTGTACATATATAATTTGTTTAATATATGCTCATTTCAACTGTGGGTATGAACCTATAGGTGTATGTAATGTTAGTAGTAAATATTAGAACATTTCTAATATTACAAACAATGAGTGACATCTAGCAATATGTCATTGTCACCTAAGTTGCAAGAAATCATGATTCGACATAACCTTTTCGTGATTAACTCTATTTTTGTATTACATCATTTTGTCCCTATATCTAGATTGGACACAAGTCATGAAGCAGTCACACTTGTATAGTCCATCTAATGTTTCTTGATATCTTGAGTAGATTATTATAAACGAATAAGTATGGTATCTCATATCAACTTATTTGAGCATGGCCATGCATTTCTAGTCTCACTCAATCAAATGACCTACAATATTACTCATATTATGTAGGAGGGACAAATCCTATCTTGATCAACCATGTTCCAATATATAGATTGTGACATATACAATATTAGTCTTTATAGTGTAGTCAGTTACGACACACGTTTGACCGTATCAAAATATGTCTTTCACGATGTTGAAATAATGATGATCTCAAGTTTGAGGATCATGCATGTAGTTATCATTATGAGCAATGTTGTGACTATCACATAATAATCCAAGAAACATGCTCATAGAAAGTCAATCCAGTATGTCGTTCTCTAACACATACTTATGTATTAATTTTGACATCTCCATATCAATGACAACACTTTGTCATCAATCATCGACATATTAGTCTTATTGCATTATTGTTGTCCATGCTCACAATAATACTCGACTAAGGACATTTTAGAATAACCATATTATTCTAAGGACCTTATTATAATTCAGTTATTTATGCACGCATAATTGTAACTGAAAATAATAATGGCAATGCCTCTTTATGAATAAACAGGTTAAAACAAATGTCATTTACAATCATCTTATGATTGGTCTTTGGGCATACTCTAATAACCACTCTAATCAACTCTCATAAGATGTAGGATTAAGTTAAGGGGTTAAAGGTTACATTTTGGGGGGTTGGGAAGTGATTTCTCGAGCCTTGGAAGGTATTTCTGGGCTTCGGTATTGGTACACGGAGAGCTCAAACTCATACCCTATGTTATATTTGATGAACACATGCAAGTTTTATAGGGAGTATCAGTACAAGCTAGATATGTATTGGTACTCCTTGTTCCATTGAAATTCTAGTAGCTTAAAATAGTATCGGCACATTTAGAGTCGTATCGTTACCTAGGAAGTATCGGTACGCGAGGACCGTGTATCAGTATAGGGTCAACGGTCAACCCCTTCTAATAAAGTTGAGTATCGGTACACTTAAGGTAGGTATCGGTACCCATAAGGGTGTATCAGTACTCGATGTTGGGCTTCGGTACCCACTTGGCAATCTACTGGAAAATTACGTTTTGGGTTCGGATGGCTTAAAATTCGAGGGTTAGGGCCTAATGGGCATTTAATATGGTAAAATGAATAGTAACACTTAGAAATCAAATTTTAACCCTTATAGATTGGTGTAACATGTAATAGCTTGATAAGTGATGAGTCGAGATAACCACAATGGTTAGTGATACACCTTGGGGCATTTACTTGACAGCTTGGCTTTGTGCCACTTACCTCTTGGTGAGGTGTTTGAATGCTCGGAGAGCATATTTAGTTTTATGTGTGATGAAAAGGAATCCAAATATCGTAGAGTCAATACTATGATACTTATATAAGGGGATGTGTACTTTGGGTTGTGTGAGCAAGTACATCTGATGTACCCACATGCTGAGTGATCTGGGTGCAGTTAGAAACCTATCCGTGGTTATGGTGATCCGAATAAGGTAATAAACTTGATTGGCTAAGTGAGCTCGAGTAACCTGATTGGCTGAGTAACCTTAGGTAAAGACTGCTTGTGGCTAATGTGATCCAAGTATGTCTAGGACATATATGTGGCTATGGTGAACCGAGTATGGTTCTTTTAACCCGACGGCTGTGTGAACACGAGTAACCCAACGACTTTGTGAGCACGTGTAAAGTAGGGCTTCGTTGGCCATTATGTAGGTGATGTATGGATGTATTTATGTATATTGTGTGGATGTTATAGATGATAGCTTAAGTACCCGATGGATGAGTGATCAGGGAACGATATGTATTAACTCAATGGACTTTGTGAACTAGAGTATCTCTATAGGCTATGTGACCTCTAGTATGGCAAAGCTTTGTGGAAACATGTAAGGCTTGATGTAAAATTGTTGATGCCTTGAGATAGGTGATCTAAGAACTCTAGCTAGTATAGGCTAGATGATAACTCATAGATAGTGGAACCTTATTTGTGGTCTCTGGACTATATTATCTTGCATGCTTATTTTATGATAATCATGAATTATGGTAGATTAGAAATATACCACTGAGCTTTGTTAGCTCAGCATACAGATGTGTTATTTTTTCGTGTGTAGGTTGACAGGTCACCCTTTGGAGGAGCACATCGACGAGGATTTTAGTTTAGTTTAGGCTAATGTATTCATAGGACCTTACCGTTATTGAGTCTGTAACTCTATTTGAAATATTATTTTGGTTTACGGTGTTTTAAACTCGGAGTTCATGTTTTGTAAACTTATTTAAATGTTTATTTAATTACATGAATCTATGGATGTTTAATGCTTTTAAATGATGGCTTAACTTATGATTTTAAATTGGAAATTTGATGTGTCAGTTTTTGGGTAACCTGATTTTAGTACTTCAGATTCGAATCGAGATCGGGGTGTTACAACAGTGGTATCAGAGCTTAGGTTTAGCTGGTTCTAGGAAACCCCAAGTGTTATAGAGGTCAAAGTAAGGCGTCTAGTGAATACAAGCTCCTAAAGTTAAGTTGTACTCTTCTAATACTTGGAATTTTGATGATGTTGTGTTGTTTCCTTGGGTTTCAGAAAAAGTTAGATGGCGGGTGATGCCAAACACAACCAGAAAAGTCGTGATGAGAGCCATGTCTCTCAAGCATAAGACTTTAATAAGGGGTTTGTCCTGGATGTTAGGGACACAAACCTTCCGGGAGGTACCAAAAGTGGAGGGGCGAGCCACCTCCATGATCTTACCTCTACTTTCTTGCAAATGGTGCAAGCTATCCCGAGGGAATTTGAGACACCTCGCAAGACCCCTGTTGAGAGGCTTCACCATTTTTGGCCAAAAGAGTTTAAAGGTTTAGGTGAGGATGACCTGATCAAGGCTTACCAATGGTTAAGAGATATTTAGAGGATTCTAAGACATATGAGAGGGAGTACAAATGATGGCCTCAATTGCATCGTCTCCCTTCTTAAGGGAAATGCACTCCCGACATGTGATGTCTTCTTGGATGAGTTTCGGCAGAAGTACATCAGTGAAGTTCACATGGATGAGATGAGAGATCAGTTTCTGCATCTACTTCAGGGGGATCAGTTAGTGTTTGACTATGAGCAAGATTTTCTACGGTTGAGCCGTTATACCTTGGAGCTTGTAGCGACTGAGGAGTTGAGGTGTAAGAGGTTCAGACATGGATTGAAGGTTGACCTTTAGATGCACGTGACAGCGGGTCCACTTATGACAATCTCTGAGTTAACCAATAGTGCAGAGACAATTGAGCTTTAAAGTTTGACACCAAGTTAGATTGAGAAGTCTAGAGGCTATGTTGTAAAGACCTAGGACATCATAGGTTCTTCTTAGGCTCCGTCTAGGAGGTTCTCTACTTTTAGAGATACAAAGAGAGTTACTTCATATCAGTTGCCAAGGGGCTATTAGAGATCTAGACCGAGGGTTTGTCGGGGCCCATTGATTCATACTCTAGATGTGAGTATTGCTTCCACCAGCTTGTAGCATTTTGGTCGACATCATCTTGGAGTGTACTTTTTGCTTCGGAGGGTTTGCTATAGGTGTCGGGCATCATGTCATATAGCGAAGGACTGCCCAATGATGGATGTTAGTACAAGTGTTTAGTCTTAGAGGTTGATTCTTTCTCGGCATGGTCAGGGTTTTGCGAGAGGCGGTTCTAGAGCATCGTCTGGGTATCACGGTAGAGGTTACGTGAGATCCACCGTCAGATTCGAAGATTGAGAGTAACAGTCCTTGTGGACTTGTTAGATTTACTCTTTGCCTAGTTGGCAGATGTTACCCTTAGAGTATGTTGATCGTATTAGTTTGATGTATGTCTTGGTCTTTGAGCGAGAGTCTCGAAATTTCAAGGTTCAAGATGAACTAGGTTATCTATAATGGATGTGATGAACCATAGCCTCTCTAGCGTGAAGGTTGTGTTCTTGTGATGTTTGTTCAAAGAGGGTCTTGTAGGTTGCAAGACGTTCTTAGACTATGTTGGATACGAGGGTTGAGAGTCCAAAGCTTTAGAGTTGTGAACGTTTGAGAGGTTGTTGGAGTGCTCTTCGAGGAATGAGCGAGCTTATCTTTTTATTGTAGATTAGAACTCATGATGGAGGTAATATCGAGTTTGGTGTTAGTGTCCATCAACTTAATGTATGACACTAACTAAAATTCTTGAGTGGGAACTCATTTGTGCAAATGAGTATATACGAGTGTTGCCGCCAAGTGGTTCACCTTGGGACAAGCATGTGTTGTTATGGCAAAGAGTGGTGGAGTTGGATGTTGTGAGCTGAGGCGTAATGGTGAAAGACCGTTACACATTTCCTCAAGGTTGACAATCTTGAAGTTGGTTGAAGAGTTTTGAGGTTTTTGTATGATCATTCAGAATTCGAGTATCAAAAGTTGAAGGTTAAAGAAAAGTCAGGATAAAGATTGGGCTCGATGCGATTTTTAGGCTTTAATGATAAGTCAAGAGTAGTTTGGGCTAGCGAGTGCATCGTTATGTCCTTGAGTTTGATGGTTCAAGTGGTTTCTCTACTGAGTTTTTTAGATGGATTGTATACATGTAAGGTAAAATAGCGAGAATATTATCAGAGTAGTGTAGCTAAAGTGTAGTTTAACGGCTATGGTTATGTGGAACTAGGATTCTTGTATTGCAACAGCTCTTGTTGGAAGAACTGTTGGAAAATTCTTGTGGGCTTGTTAGAGTTTCAGTACAATTGTTTGTTTGAATTAAGTGGTTGGGTTGGACAAAATATTAGAACATTCGATGGCTGTTGGATGAGTTTTGATCTATAGTAGAGTTTCGCTTGTTCGTGAGCAGCAACAATTTTCTTTTGGTAGCATTCCTTTGAGTTGGGGCGAGTTCTGGTAAAGTGAAGTTCTAAGCTCGTTATGGTTGGCCAAGTCGAGAAGAAGGTTTGTTAGTACCAAATAGATAAATGGTAGAATTTGGTTGTCGGAGTTTCGGTTGTTCTTGAAAACATTTGGTCATGGTGGAAGTGGTAGACAAAAAAGTGTTCCTAGTAGTATACCTATGAAGAGGTGTTGCTTTTCGGACACATATGAGGTTTGAGTTCAATATTTTTGAATCGCGGAGGATGGTAGAGAGGATTGTTAACCAAGATGAAACTCATTTGAAGTGAGTTCTTTGTGTTGATATAGGGACTTTATTGGTGAGTTTATCCTATGTTGATCCACTTCAAGGTTCGATGTGAGTGTTATTTGACTATTGTAAGTGAATTGTTGGAGATTCATAAGAGCAGTGTTGAGAAGTCCCATATTATGAGTTTTGGCTAAGAAAATTTTGTGGAGAAATCTTCAATTTAGGGTGAGAGTTTGGGAAATTGTGTATTGGTTGTATCTGAGATAGTTGCATCTCCTCTCTGCGTTTAATTTCGAGGATGAAATTTCTTTTTAGGAAGGGAGAGTTTTAATGACCTAAATTTCTGAGTCAACGATTAGACGTTGACCCAGGTTATGGAACCTCATGTTGGTTGGAGTAATTGGACTCGTTGGGCCAAGTTTGGGCCTAATTGAATGAGAATTAGACCATTTAAGCTTGGAAAGTGACCTTTTTGGGGCAAGGAAGAAAGTAAAGGATGGCTATTATTGGACAATAGGATTGAGGTTAGAGAGAGAAAATCCTTTCCCTTCTCTCTAGAAAGTTGGGGTAGGACGGCTATGTCCCAATTTCAGTCACGGCAATGTTTACTGGTAGCAGTTCTATGGTGTTTTGTTAGCTCTATAGGGGGTAGTGAACCGCGGCCACCCCATGGTGGCCCATGATTTTCCTTGTCGCCTCCACAGTCAGGGTTCGAACGAAGCACATGGCTTTGGAGGTTGTCTCCGGTGTTTGGTAAGTACTCATTTCTTCTCATTTTTGCAGGTTCATGTCCGAGGGAGGGCCTTGGAAGAATGGCAAGAGATTGGGAAAGAGTTCAGATCATGGTGTGGTTTTCTTGGCTGGTTTTCAAGGTGTTCCGATGAGGTGGTCGGAGTGTCTCATTTTCAGTCTCGGCAATGTTTTCTGGGAGCAGTTCCAGTATGTTTTATTTGCTCTTTAGGGGGTCCCAATGGGGGTTTATACAAGCCCGATGGCGGGTCTGGTCTGGCCGATGGTGGGATGGTGTACGTCGGTGAGGAGTCCGACATAGTGCCCAGGCGTGGCACAAACTCATGGTGGTTTGGCCTGTTCATCCCGCACCCAAGGGTCTGTGAGCAGGGCGTTGATCGGACACCATAGTGGCGCAGATGGAAAGTGTCCCCATTTCAGACAACTCAATGTTCACTGGGAGCAGTCCGGGCATGTTTTTTTAGCTCTTTAGGGGGTAGTGATCCGCGACCCCCTCGACCCCCACACTGAGGGGGCGGCCCTCAGTACCCTTAGTGCTCGAGGAAGGCCATTGGGTGCCAGCGGTCCCATCCTTTTGTCCCAGCACGGTGGCCGGAAGAACCACCGCCGCGACGGTGGCTGCTAGAGAAATTTTCATGGTGGATTTTAATTTCCCCGATCTGAGTTTTCTTTGTTGCCACAAGAGATTAGACCCAATAGGGGCATTTTGGGAGGGTAGGCTACTCGAATATCGGTCCGTTAGTAGTTTAAAATCTGAGAAATTTTTTTTCGGTGATTGGGATTTTTTCCCCGATGAGTCCACGAAGAAGATGATCCTGTGGCGGGAAATTGACCCTCAGCTTAAGCTTTCCCGCCCTTTGTCAGGGCTGTCGCACGCAACTTTTGACTTTAGCAGCTTTACCTTACACAAAGTATTGCTTATTTCCATTTTCAAGATACTTAGGGATTCTGTAGCACTGCCAGGGACTGCCCCTGGGGCTGAACTGACTTTTTGGGTATGGGCTACTGTTCCTCTGCGGCTCGGTCAGGCCAAGATAGTGGGGCCAGGTTTGAATCTAATGGTCCTGGGATAAAATCAAAGTTGTGATGATGGCTACTGGAAAATATAGTATGTTGGAACTTAAAGCTTGCGATCACTGGCCTCCAGTGGGTGTGAAGAATATGGCTTTGTGTCCGGGATATGGGCTTTTTGATGGTATATGGTGGCTGGAATTTGATGGCAGGGTGGTAATAGAATTATCTGAGGGCTGGTTCGTTTTATTCGATGAACCAAGGAGGAAGATAAGCTCGTGCAGATTTGGTCCTTCCAAAAAATTACTTTCCCACCTAAAGTCAAGCATGGTTCAAAAGGTAGGATGGGATGTCAGTGTTGCGTGCCCCAATGGTTCACCCAGATCACCCGTTTCAGGATACAACCTTTATGCAGCCCGATCAGGATTAGGCAGCGGGGCTAGTGTCGACTTTGCGAGTGCTGGACACTGTTCTTCTGCGGCGCTGTCAGGCCTAGCCTGTGGGGCCAGTGCTGACCTTGCTGGATTTGGAAATTGTTTCTCTAGCCACTTTTGTCGGCTGCTGGCAGATCTACCTAATTGGGATTTCATTTTTATTTTCAACAGAGAGAAATGATGCTCAGAATTTAATGTAAAACTTTACTTGTCCCCCATTGATTGGAGGTCGGACAAACGGAGAAAGAAAATTTATGTGGCTGGCTCTTTCCTTGGGGACTTGTTATTGACCCAAAGCCTTACCCTGGTCAAACCTCTCTCTTTCTCGTTGCTTGAGCATCAAACACTCTTAGTGGCCATGGAAGATGTGCCTCTAGAGCTAGTTAAACAACTAGAAGGGCTCCAATTCACCAAGGAAGAGCTGATTGTCACGGATGAAATAGATAACTTGGGATTGGAACCAGTTGAAGGTGAGGAGAAATGGCTCGTGGGGAAGCTTGTCTCACCACGGATTGTGGATGGTCCAAAGGTTATTAGAGTGTACTTCTCGGTCTGGAAGGAACACCCGTTGGAGGAAGCCACTTCACTCGGACCAAATATGTTATTGTTCAAATTCAAGAGGGTTGAGGACAAGGACTTTGTACTCGGGAGATGTCCTTGGACTTTCGATGGGGAGCTCCTTGCTATCAAATAGTTTGATAGGTTGCTTAGCCCAAGGGAGTATGATTTCAACCCTTTCCCGATATGGATTCGTACCTATGATGTTCCTTTGGGCTTCATGAATAGTAAGGTTAGGGAAGCTCTGGGCAATAAATTTGGAAAATGCTTGGTGACGGATTTACGGGATGAGGAAGAATGCATCGGTGAGTACCTACGGATTAGAGTTGAACTTGATTATAGAAAACCACTCAAGAGATGTACGGTATTGGGTAAGAACATAAAAATGGGCCAACCCCGAATTTGCTTAGCTAAGTATGAGAGGCTCCCAAAGTTTTGTTTCCTTTGTGGCATTATTGGCCATGAATATCATCTATGCCCAGATCTCCCTGCTGGAAGCAACAACAAGTTACAGTTTGGTGACTGGCTCCGAGTGGAATCCCCCAAGTCAAGCAACCTTGCCCGCAAGAAATCTCGACCGGGAATTGTATTTGTAACTAATAGCGAAGACTCAGCATCGGAAGGGAAAGGCAGGGACAAAGCTGCTATTGAAGGATGTGGGGAAAATGAGAATAGAATGGCGGTTAAGGAAAAAGGGAAGGGGGAAGCCGATGGTGCAAACGAGTCCAAGGAAAATAGCTCGGAGTATGCCCCGGACTGATCCAAACACCTCACCACAATGGAACCTAAACCCAAGAGTGCAAAGTGATATTTAAAAGGGAAGCTGGAAGGAAGTAGCTCGAAGATGGCAAAGAAAGCTAAGTCGATGACTTGCCCACCCTTGGATGAAGTTGAACATGGACTAGAGGTGGTGTCCCCTCTCAAGGCACCTATATCGGTGGAGGCTGGTTCACAGCCCCGCTGGGAGCAATGAAGACCCTATGTTGGAACTGTCGGGGCTTGGGAAACCCTGAGACAGTTCAAGCCTTGTTAAGGTTCGTGACCTTGAATGATCCTGATTTAGTCTTTATTAGTGAAACTAGACTCTTCAAGAATAAAGTAGATGGTATTCGCAGAAGATTAAACATGGATGGTTGTATTGATGTTGAGAAAAGTGATGGATGTAGTGGATTGCTTCTGTTATGAAAGGAAGGTGTGGATGTTAGCCTCCTATCCTTTTCAAAATCCCACATTGATGTTGAAGTTGCACTTGGGACGTTTAAAACTCGATTCACGGGTATGTATGGCACATGTGATCGCACAAGGAAGCATGTAGAATGGGAATTGCTAGACAAACTCAAAGGGGAATCCCAATTACCGTGGCTCTTAGGGGGTGATCTTAACGACATCCTTTGCATGAATGAGAAAGCTGGGGGGAGAAGGAAACCGAGAGTGGAAATGGATGCCTTTAGAGATGCTCTGAAGACAAATGGCCTTTGGGATATTAAACCGACTCGAGGATGGTTCACTTGGCACTATGGGGACAATGTGGACAACCATGTCAAACAAAGAATTGATCGGTATGTGGCTTCTATTCCATGGCTTCATCTGTTTGGACAATGTGAGATCACAACTGAATATACAAAGGACTCGAATCATTGCTTTCTTTTCCTCGATACTGAGGGCAAACAAAGAATGGAAGGAAAGAAGGGGGACTATTTTAGGTTCGATGCGTGCTGGGATGACGAGGATGATTGCTTGAACATTCTTAACAGCGCATGGACGAACCTTGGGGAAGCTGAAAAACATTGGCAAAAGCCTCCATGAATGGCAATCGCATAGAAGAACAATTGAAGTGCGACACAAGAAACAGCTCAAAAAATCTATTGAGCACCTTCTTGAGCTAAGCACTACTGAGGCAAGATTGGAGGACCTTAAGAATTCAAAAAAGGAGCTGAAATCAATTCTTGAAAAAGAGGAGGTGTATGGGAAGCAAAGGTCTCGAGTAAAATGGCTTAAAGAAGGGGATCGAAATACAAGATTCTTCTATGCTCGGGCTAGCAATCGAAGAAAGAAGAACTTGATTAAGGGCATCGAGAATAATGCTGGGGAGTGGATTGAAGTAGTGGAGAACATTTTTGTGGTGGCTAAAGAGTTCTTTTCCAATCTCTTCAGTCTGACAATGGCTCAACCTCTAGCATGATCCTTCAAGCCATTGAGCCTTGCATAACACCGGAGATGAACAACAAGCTTTGTGCGGGATTCACGGTGGAGGAAGTCAAAAAAGCTTTGTTTCAAATTCACCCAAACAAAGCCCCAGGTATGGACGCTTACCCGCAGCTTTCTTTCGCAAATTCTGGTCCATCCTTAATGTTGAATTTATTAATTTGTGCCTTGATCTCCTTTTGGGTAGAGTTAACATGGGTGAGGTAAACCAAACTATTATTGTGCTTATCCCGAAACTTAGGTAACCCGACCCTCATGAAACACTTTAGACCAATTAGTCTTTGTAATGTGGTATACAAAACTTGCTCTAAAGTTCTTGCGAATAGACTGAAACATATTATGCACTGTTGTATTGCTGAGAACCAAAGTGTCTTTGTTTTAGGCAGACTTATTTCAGATAATGTTATTGTGGCTCATGAACTTTTTCACTATTTAAAGGGTGCAAAAAATGGACCTAATAAAGGGGCAGCGATTAAACTGGATATGGAAAAAGCCTATGATAGAGTTGAATGACATTTTCTTGCGGATGTTATGACCAAAATGGGTTTTGCCTCTAAATGGATTGACACAGTTATGACTTGTGTTTCTACTATTTCAAGATTAACGGTGCCATTTCAGATCCTTTCAGGCCTTCTAGAGGATTAAGGCAAGGGGATCCCTTCTCTCCTTACCTTTTCCTTTTCTGCACACAGGGGCTCTCGGCTTTGCTACTAAAGAAACAATCAGAGGGGTGTATTAGAGGTATTCGTGCAAGCCAAAATGGACTAAGGGTCAACCATCTCTTGTATGCCGATGACTGCCTTTTGTTTACCAAAAACTTGAAGAAGGAAGCTATGAGACTTAAGCATGTACTGGCGATTTATGAATCTTCTTCAGGGAAAAAGATCAATGTGGAGAAATCCTCTATCTATTTCATCAATTGCATGAATGACCAAAGCAAATATGAAATCAAGGCTGTTTTGAGCATGAGGGAAGATGAAGTTTTGGGGCAATACCTTGGTCTTCCCTTAATCGTGGGTAAAAGCAAAGGGTACTTAGATGAAAAAGTGGACAAGAGGATGTGCAATTGGACCAAGAACTTACTCTCCTTTGCTGGTCGAGAGATATTCATCAAATCAGTGGTACAGGCCATCCCTGACTATGCAATGTCGTGCTTTCTCCTCCCGGATTGCATCATTGATCCGATGGTGTCCACTACTAGAAAATTTTGGTGGTCTGGGAAGAATAAAGAGAGGAGATGGTCTCATGTGGCGTGGCAAAACCTGCGTATACCGAAAAGTTTTGGGGGATTAGGATTCCGAGATCTCAAGACATTTAATCTTGCACTTTTGGCCAAGCAAGTTTGGAGATTGCTATGCAACAAAGAGTCATTGTGATTCAAAGTGCTATTGGCAAAATATTTCCCCAATGGGGACGTGCTTGAAGCAAAACATGGGGGGAAAACCTCATTTGTGTGGAGCAGCATCTTCAAGGCAAAAGAAGCAATTAAAAAAGGCTTCCATTGGAGGATTGGGACTAACAGTCAGGTCCAGATTTTTAAAGATAAATGGGGCAGTACCAAACCTATCTCGCTGAAAGGAAGTCACTTGGACAACGAACTTAACCCGATTCGGTGTAGCGAGTTTATGGTGCATAATGTTGCTGCTTGGAATGTTCTCCAGCTTAATCAAGTTTTCTCTTATGAGGATGCGGATGTGATCAGTTGGTGCCCCATTGCACCCCACTCTGGTGATTTGATCGTTTGGGGACACCACTCGTCCAACACTTATACCACTCGATCTAGTTACAATTGGCTCCTTCTACAGAAACATGAGGTAAGAGACTCCTCGACAATTTGGAAGGTAGTGGCAAAGCTTCTCACTTTGCCCAAAATTCGACTGTTTGGGTGGAGATTGTGTCATGAAGCCCTCCATTTGGGCTACAAACTTAAAACGGTTGGGCTGGACCCTGGTACTTGTAAAATGTGTAACAATGACATTGAATCTTACCTTCATGCCTTTCGGGAATGCCCAACCCTTAGAGAAGCCTTTGATCTTTGCTCGCTATAGACATCCTTGCCAAATGGTCAGTTCTCGAGTTGCAAGGCCTGGCTGGAGGAAGAACTCAAGAACCTTGACAAGGAAAAGTTCACACTTCTCATCATTCTCTTGTGGAACATATGGAATCGGAGAAACAAATTGACCCACGAGAATAAGGTTCTCCCGATACGAGCTGTTGTTGATTATGTGCAGGTTTTAGCTTCGGATTACAAAGCAGCCCAAGAGCCCATAAGTAATCCTGCCCCTTGCAGTCGAGCTAAATGTTGAACCGATGGTCTTGTCCACTCGAGGGTACCATCAAGGTAAATGTTGATGCAGCATTCATGCCAAACTCGGGGGCAGCCTCAATTGGAATAGTGGCTCGAAACTCGCATGGACTAGTCCTTGATGCGAGAGCCAATAAGCTACAAGGGGTGCACACTGCTGAAACTGCTGAAGCTTGCGCCTACTCTTTGGGCTTCAAGATGGCAGTAGAAAATGATTGGCCAAAGGCCTTAATTGAAGGAGATTCTATGGCGGTGGTTAACAAGCTGAACGTTACGTCACTTGATAGGTCGATCACAACAGCATACTTAACCGAAGCGCATGTCATACTGGCCGAACGCAACAACTATAAGGTCACACATATAGGCCGAGAAACAAATAGGGTCGCTCACTCACTTGCACATTGGGGCATAAATTGTATTGAGCCTTTTACTTTCTCGTATGAAGTTCCGGATTGTATTGCTAACTTTGTAATTGATGACGCCATTTATGGCTAATGAAATACAATCCATCTTTCAACAAAAAAAAGAGAAAGTAAAGGGTTTAAAGGGTAATTATACCCTTTTTAAAGAGAAAGTCTTATCATCTTTCTCTTGTAATGGGCTGTCACGTGGGGTTTAATGGGACAAGAACCTCTTTTGTGAGATCATACTTTCGCACACACTTTTCTTCATCTCTTTCTTCTTCACATTCTCCCCCAAGAACACCATAGCTTCCAATATTAAAGATTCAAGCTTTCTACCTTATTTTCTACATTCGAAATTCAAGATTCAGATATGTTAATCCCTTTTTCTTGAGATTCAAGAAAAGCATAGTATTATGGTGAAAAGGTAAGGGTTGCATTTATGGGTTTTTGAAAGTTTAAGGCTTTATGGTTTTGCCTTCAGATTTTAAGGTGTAATTTTGTGGTTAGGCCTTATCCTAAAGATTAATTGAAGTTTACATTCATTTTCCATGTTTGTATCGTAAGAAGAGGTGCTTGGGGATTTTTCTTTAAGCTTGAGCTAGAGGGAAAAGTTGAAGAAGCTTAAGGTAAGAGTGAATTTTGGGATTTTAGCTTAAGGTTAGTACATCTCTGACTCCTACTTTTCTTGAGGATCATAAAGTGATTGATATGCTTGATGTGACCTCAAGTAAAGACTGATTGTGGCTAATGTGATCCAAGTATGTCTTGGACGTATCTGTGGCTATGGTGATTCATGTACTCTCTTTTTTACCTGACGACTGTGTGAACACGGGTAACCCGACGACTGTGTGAGCATGGGTAAAGTAGGGCTTCATTGGCCATTATGTAGATGATGTATGGATGTATCTATGATAGTATGTGGATGCTATAGATGATAGCTTATGTACCTGATGACTGGGTGATCAGGGAACGATATGTATTAACTCGATGGGTTATGTGAACTCGAGTATCTTGATAGGCTATGTGACCTCGAGTATGGCAAAGCTTTGTGGAAACATGTAAGGCTTGATGTAAAATTGTTGGTGCCTTGAGATAGGTGATCTAAGAACTCTAGCTAGTGTAGGCTAGATGATAACTAATAGATAGTGGAACCTTATTTGTGCTCTTTAGACTATATTATCTTGCATGCTTATTTTATGATAATCACGAATTATGGTAGAGTATAAATGTACCACTGAGCTTTGTTAGCTCAGCGCGCGGATGTGTTGTTTTCCGTGCATAGGTTGACAGGTCACCCTTTGGAGGAGCACATCAAAGAGGATTTCTCAGCACCGCATTCACTTCAAAGTACAATACTTGTTTTTTTAGTTTAGGCTAATGTATTCATAGGGCCTTACCCTTGTTGAGTCTATAACTCTATTTGAAATATTATTTTGGTTTACGGTGTTTCAAACTCAAAGCTCATATTTTGTAAACTTATTTAAACGCTTATTTAATTACATGAATCTATAGATGTTTAATACTTTTAAATGATAGCTAAACTTATGGTTTTAAATTGGAAATTTGATGGGTCAGTTTTTGGGTGACCCGGTTGTAGTACTTTGGATCGGGGTGTACACTAGCATTCGTTATTATGTTGATAAATCGCAAAGGGAACTCCACTGCTATCATTATATTATTTTTGTTTTAATTTTAGTACATTGCTTCGACATTACCTATATCAATTACATTTCATTGCTTCGACATTACCTTTCGCATTTACCTTATTTTTCTTACTTATTGCACTGCCATTGGTTGACGTTCGAACAACTGTCCTCGCTGGATCGATATCCGATAGGAACTACCTATTAAGAATGTATGATGTCTATTTAAAGGTTTCTAGTGTCGCGAAAGAATCCTCCACGATCACTGCCAGTAGCGAACGGTTGGCTATCGGATTCTAATTTTATGTGTTGCAAACGTACAATCCTGAGAGAGGCTGTCGCAACCTTTTTTAGGAGGTTTCGACGTTTTGGAAAACTTAATAAAATCTCAGAGTCGCCACCAATCTTTTTTTTAAAAAAAAAGTGTGATTGGATCACTTTTAAAACAAGGGTATTTTGATAAAATGTTTTATTTATCAAAAATACATTTTGATCCAAGAAAACTAGAGAAAATAGGTTCGAGGGTCAATTACGTGTGGGGAAGGATTAGCACCCCCACAACGCCCCAAAAATTTGGTACCTTAATTAATTTCAAAAAGCATTTTTAAAATTGGATTTTGCAAGTTCACAAAATTTCGATTTTATTTGTCCGTAAAATGAATGTAAATCTATTTTAATGGCCTTATCGCCTAGGAAATGAACTTTAATCACCGCCAACACTTCTGGCACTAACCCGTCATTCCCGTTTGATAAGACATCGCATTAATTAAGTTTTCACTTTTTAAACAAATAAACAAGACAATTAAATGTGTTAAAGTCTTTTAATTAAAATCTAGAAGTGAATAATCCTAAAGAAATGTCTACATTCCTTTTAATTATTAAGATTTAAATATAATTAAGTGTATTTTATTGAAAATGAAGAAAATTTTACAACATACATGGCACTAATCTACGTTTAAAGTCTCTAATCTTAAGGTTTAGCATACATGTAAATATATACAAAAAAGGCATAAAAGAAATAATTAATTAAATAAATAACTAAACATTTACTTAAAATTAAATAAGAATAAGATTTTTTTATATTTTTAAAGAAAAAAATATGACTTAAGGACTAATTTGAAAGAAAACTAAAATGTGAGAATTAATTCAAAAATAATTAAAAGTTTGGTGCTGAATTGAAAGGAAAAATAATGAAATTGAAACAATTAAAAACTGAGGAGCTACGACGTGAGGTCTAGGAAAGAAGGGCGTTGGTCAAAATAGGTTTCGGATCGGGTCAAACGGGTTAGTATAAATAGTTGTTATAACAAACAGATTTCATTCTTTCATATTTCACCAAAACATATCAAAATGCCCCTTTTTTATTTCTCTGTTAAGTTCATCGTGTTCTTCATTTTATGAAGATCACGATGAACATCCATCGTGCCAGCCGCCATCCACCAGCGCCGGCCGCCATTGTCGATGGCTAAATTTCCAGATTCTGACCAGCATTTCTAGATTCCGGCAAAGTTTCCAAATTCTGGCGACGTTTCAAACACTAAAAAGGTAAAAATAATTCTTTTTCTTATTTAAACTGAAATTGAAAGTAAATAGATAGGAAGAATTACCAGAACTTGCTCCTTTTATTGCTTTTGAATTTTGATTACAACTGTCTGCTCTTAGTGCTTCCAAATGCTAGTATGTTTACTGTAATGGTTGTGTGTTATTCTTGTGTGGAATTGTTCATGTCGTTTACAATGATTTACATTCCTATTTATTGTACAAGAATTGCCTAAATCCCTGATTTCTTCCCTTCTGATTGCTTGATTCTTGCCATGGCACCGATTTGGGGATTCTAGTCTTCTGAATTGCCTTTTTGCGTATTTGAGTATCTGACTGCAACTTGATTTTTGCTAGGGAACCAATTTAGGAATTTAACTCCCCTTTGAATTTCTGGGCTCTTATCTAGGGATTTAACCCTCTTGTTCCTATGTTTACATGTTTCTGATGATTCGGACGGTGCCGATGAGGAACGATCAGAACGAGTGACGCGTTGGAGAAGATGGAACAGACAGCCAGAACTGAATCATCGCGCGCGTGGCTTCTATCTCCAACTTGTCTCTTTGGTTCTGCTCTTGCAAGGCTTCTATCTCCAACTTAGCCCTTCTTAATTCTTCTCTCAAGATGTCAGCAACTGTAGGGACTACTTTTAAGTGTTCCTCTAGAGACTTAGCTTGCCCAGATGTAGGTGCTATGGCTTTGTCATTCTTTCTCGTATGCCTCTAAATGTCATAGTTCGGGGTGTACATGCAGTGACTATCAGATTCTAGCTTCATGTGATAACAATGGTTCCATGCATTACTGATTGTCTGAACTTTCTGTCTAAACTCACATTGGAACTCAAATTCTGATGACCCAAGACCGATAGCGAAAGGGATGAACTGTCGAGACCCATACTGGCGAGATACTAGCAAAGGGGCATATCCAATTCCTCCCCACAAACCTAATAGCATTAGGAAGTTGTAATCTCCACATTTGTATAGGACTTTGGTGTGACCCATCCAAGGAACTCTCCATCTGATGTCTTCGTCATGACGATCCCTGAATATATCAATCCATTTGCTCTTCTTAACGACAAGCCACTCCTTTGCCAAAAACTCCCAAAGAGGTGAGAAGTTTGGGGAAAACACGTTGGATAAAGCTAATGTCGGGCACTTCCAGAAATGGTTGAGGGCCCAAACTTGTAGAAGTGGAGTACATCCTCCAAAATTAACACCTTTAACTTTTCGGCAGGTATTGAGAGAAATGAAAGTTTCTGCAAGTATAGCTGGTACCAGATTGACTCCTCTTTTCAGTTGTTCAAGTAAATCAAGTAGCACTACATCAATGTTTCCTAGAACCTTCAGAAAGATGACTAAACCATAAATTGGAATAGCTAGGAGATCAACCCTCTTTTCTCTGTCGGGGTGGATCGAGATTATACCTTTGATGCTTGACCAAGGGAAATTAAAGGCACCTCCTTTCTTATGTATCAACCCCTTAACCCAACCATCACTCATACCAACAAATGCCTAAAGCTTTGCATGTGGGTTTTTGTTTTTAGGTGGCATGGCATAAACCCAGCTCTTCTTTACTTTGCACAGGTTGAAAAGGGCCAAATACTCATCGAATGTAGGCATCATGTCATCTTTATTGAATGTGAAACAACAATATCTTGGATTCCAGAACTGAACCAAGGCCTTCAGTAACTGCTCATCAACCTTTATGTACAAGAGATAGGCTATGTCACCATAGACTTCATGAAACAACTGCTTAGTCTCATAATCAAAGTGCTCCCACATTTCCCGCAATTCTTGCACATTATTCTACTTGATGCTGATGTGGGCATATTCTGAAGTCTCTATCTCATGATTAGCTACCAGGTTGTCTCCAAATGTTCACTGATTCACTTCGAACCAATGTCGGACCTTTGCATTCTCATCTTCACTCTTCAAAATTCTTTCATCCATAACAAGAGCTTTTCAAATTTGAGCAATGATTTTGAAAATCAACCCCTTCTAAATATGTAATGATGTGGCATGAATGAATATGCAAAACAACAAGACCAAAAGGAAAAAGATCAGAATTAAGAAAACACAAAGAGACCAAAATAATTTCACAAATAATTATGGGTAGCACATTCCAATACTCCAGGACATGTCTCCATGGATTATCTGCAACGATTTTGACCAGACTCAAAACCCTAAGTTTTCTGTATTGCTCTATTAGGGTGGGCTCTATGTTCTCAAACAGTTGAGTTCTAAAAGGTACCTGAATTGTCCTTGCTGTCCCCTACTAAGGGTAGCAAGACCCCTGGTTCTCACCCATTATAGGCTTCAAACGAACCAAGTTCAACTCAGAAGGACTCACTTCCTATGTCTTCTTGAAGAATCAATATCCTTACGAAGACGTGAGGCAACTTGCTAGGCTCATACGGAGAATCAATATTCTGACATGAGAAAAGCGCTTTGCCCTCACTTAGCAATTGGGTAGAGCTCGAAAATAGAGCTTTTTTGCAACAATTTTTTTAAAATGCGTAAAATAGAATTACATTCATTAAACGGACAAATAAATTGAAAACTTTGCGAACTTGCAAATTTTTTTCTAAAAACATTTTAAAAACAATTTGTGCCCTGGCCCTCTTTTGTTTTTTAAAAAACAAAATTTCCCCAGCGGAGTCGCCAAGCTGTCGCAACCCTTTTTTAGGAGGTTTTGACGTTTTGGAAAACTTAATAAAATCTCGGAGTCGCCACCAATCTTTTTAAAAAAAAGTGTGATTTGATCACTTTTAAAACAAGGGTATTTTGATAAAACGTTTTATTTATCAAAAATACATTTTGATTCAAGAAAACTAGAGAAAATAGGTTCAGGGGTCTATTACGTGTGGGGAAGGATTATCACCCCCACAACGCCCAAAAAATTGGTACCTTAATTGATTTCAAAAAGCATTTTTAAAACTGGATTTTGCAAGTTCACAAAATTTCGATTTTATTTGTCCTTAAAATTAATGTAAATCTATTTTAAAGGCCTTATCACCCAAGAAATGAACTTTAATCACCGCCAACACTTCTGGAGCTAACCCGTCATTCTCGTTTGATAAGACACCGCATTAATTAAGTTTTTCACTTTTTAAACAAATAAACAAGACAATTAAATGTGTTAAAGTCTTTTAATTAAAATCTAGAAGTGAATAATCCTAAAGAAATGTCTACATTCCTTTTAATTATTAAGATTTAAGTATAATTATGTGTATTTTATTGAAAATGAAGAAAATTTACAACATACATGTCACTAATCTAAGTTTAAAGTCCCTAATCTTAAGGTTTAGCATACATGTAAATATATGCAAAAAAGGCATAAAAGAAATACTTAATTAAATAAATAACTAAGCATTTACTTAAAATTAAATAAGAAAAGGATTTTTATATTTTTTTAAAGAAATAAATATGAATTAAGGAATAATTTGAAAGAAAACCAAAATGTGAGAGTTAATTCAAAAATAATTAAAAGTCTGGTGCTGAATTGAAAGGAAAAAAAGACGAAATTGAAGCAATTAAAAATTGAGGAACTGCGGTGTGAGGTCCGGGAAAGAAGGGTGCTGGTCAAAACCGGTTTCGGACTAGGTCAAAAGGGTTAGTATAAATAGCTGTTATAACAAACAAATTTCATTCTTTCATATTTCACCAAAATACATCAAAATGCCCCTTTTTTTAATTTCTCTGCTAAGTTCTTTGTGTGCTTCATTTTAAGAAGAACACGATGAACATCCGCCGTGCCGGCCGCCATCCATCGGCGCTGGCGGCAAAATTTCCAGATTCTGACCAAAATTTCCAGATTCTGGCGAAGTTTCCAGATTTCGGCAACGTTTCGAACAAAAAAAAGGTAAAAGTAATTCTTTTTCTTATTTAAATTGAAATTGAAAGTAAATACAAAGTAAGAATTACCAAAACTTGCTCCTTTTATTGCTTTTGAATGTCGATTATAACTGTCAGCTCTTACTGCTTCCGAATGCTAGTATGTTTACTGTAATGGTTGTGTGTGATTCTTGCGTGGAATTGTTCGTGTCGTTTACAATTATTTACAGTCCTATTTATAGTACAAGAATTGCCTAAATCCATGATTTCTTCCCTTCTTATTGCTTGATTCTTGCTATGGCACCGATTTGGGGATTCTGGTCTTTTGAATTGCCCTTTTGCGTATTTGTTAGTATCTGACTGCAACTTGATTTTGGCTAGGGCACCAATTTAGGGATATAATTCCCATTTGAATTTCTCGGCTCTTATCTAGGGATTTAACCCTCTTGTTCCACTATTTACATGTTTCTGATGATTCGGACGGGGCTGGTGAGGAACGATCAGAGCGAGTGACGCGTCGGAGAAAATGAAGCAGACGGCCGGAACTAATTAGATGTTGAGGCAATCTGGGCCATTAGATAGCATCTTGATTGTGCGGCTGAGATGCTGAGGCGCTATATCATCTCCAGCTGGCATGATCTCCACCATTGGATCTGCCCCTTGATCCAACGGTCCTGCTTCAACTGCGCATAAGGAAGAAGACGAGAGTTAGGGTTTTTTGGATTATAAACGGTCCTGTCGGCCTTTTGTATATTGGACTCCTTTATTTTTATTATTGATGGATTCTGATTCAAATTAAATGGACCTTTTATTTATTTCAAATTACAAATGGGCTATGCATTTCATATTTTTGAGTTTTAATATATTAACCACTATCTAATATGCAATCTATTTTAACTCTAACTACTCTATATAACAACTATATACGGTACATAAACTAACAATTATACATATTGTAACACATTATATGAGACTTAAACTATATTAATACTACATTAATCTTGCAACTTAAATACATCAACTATATACTATGTGACCGACCCCTAACTATGTTATTAGTAACATTAATACTTACTACCTAAACATATTAACTATGTTACCAATATTATATAACTACAATACACTAATACTAAATTAACAATAAAGGTGAAAATCTAGTGACAACAGAGGAAAGGGAGACAATCGAATTGGGGAAATTAATTGGGGCTGAAACAGTGGGTAACAAAGATGAGATTGTAAAAGATTTAGCGCACTTGATTGAGGCGTGTGACAAGGGGCAGTAGCAGTGAAAGATGAGGTTGTTGTCGTAGAATTGAAAGAGGTTGAGATTGACTGCAAAATGCAAACCAGTTCAGAGTTTAGTGAGACAACAACGAGGTGAGATGATTCTTTTGTAGGAGCTAAATTAGAATCAATCTCTGATACTTTGGTGAGTAGAATGTGAATTTCAGATAATTTTGGTTGAGTTTGAACCTTCAGCTGGTTTGTTAGGGGGTGTTATTAATTTGGGATAAATCAATATATCAAGTGCGAGCTTCGGTGATTGGTGCGAGATTTGTAATGGTGGAAGATAATTGGATTTAGGAGGATTGGGATTGTAGCATTATAGGTATCTATGCTCTGTGTAATGTGGAGGAACAATGTATTTTGTGGTAGGAATTGTATAGCCTTGGTACGAGTCGTAAGTCGTCATGTGCTTAGGAGGCAACTTCAATGTGGTAACAAAGGGGTGTGAGAGACTTGGTTGTGTATCTGTCGATGTGGTTAGCTCGCAACGATCTTTTGTTTAATGCTAAGAGAATTGAAGGTGATGATTCATTTTTCTTGGTGAATTTATAGGCTTTGTATTGGATCTGTGCTTCTAGTGCACGAGATGTGATTATTGAGTCAGCTTGGTGGGAGTGTCTTTGACTTTGCCTCCATCAGCATAGCACATCTATACCACGGGTGGGGGTTGTTTTGATGGTGCAACGAGAGGGGAGTCGAGGTTGGTGGAATGTGGTGGAGTCTTGCGCAATGATAAATGAAAAATTCTTGCTTTGTTTTCTAGATCGGTGGGTGTTCTCGACTTGAATGCGACTGAAGTACAAGCTATCTGCGAGGCTTTGGCGTTGATTTGTGCATCAAAGGGGTGTTTGGCCCCATCTATTATTATTGAGTCAGATTTGGTTGTGGCAGTCTCATGGATCTTGCAATTAGAGTGTCAGCCATGGCGTCTATGGGAATGGTTTAGACAAATTGATGAAGCATGTGTGGTTTTGTCTTGTGTTTGTTTTCACAATGTGTATCATGAGGTGAATTGTTTAGATGATTCATTAGCAAAGGGAAGTGTAGATAGGAAGACATGGTTTTGTGTTTTGGATTGAATTTTTGGGCGGATTTGTATTGATACACTGTCACGAGTACTCTTTTTCTCCACTTAGGTTTAGGGAGGTTTTTAATGAGGCTTGTGGCAGTATTGTGACATGTATGATTTTCTCTAATAATATTTATACAGTTGCCGATAAAAAAGGGTTGCTAGTGCCTAGTTCGTTAGGACTTTCATTATATTATTTGAGAAAAATTTTATTTCTTAATACAAATAAATTTATTTAAGAAAAATGAAAGTGTGCTACTGAGGGTTTTGAAGGCTATGTTTACAACAAGTGTTAAGTAATAATCATTTATTACTTAAAAGAGAGAATAGCTAAGACAATATTGTATAAAAGTGCCTATAACTAACAAATGTAGTTATGTTGATGATATGTGTCTCTTGTACTAAGAATATTATAGTTGATTTCTCTCTAAGCAACACTCTGTATAGGTAGGATTGTTAATCGATCTAAACAATGTAAACAAATTTTCTTGTGTTCTTGTTTATATTTTGATATTTTGGTGCTTCACCCCAAATGCAAATTGACTTAGCATTGTCTAGCAAAACTAAACCGGCAATTGTTATTATAACCTTGTTTGTACATATTTATAGTTGATATTGAAATAGTTTGTGTCAATTAGGAAAGACAATAGCCCTCGAGGCTCATATGCTCAAAGGAACTAATTAGGAGTATTAGAAAGCTTTCAACGTATGTCTTTGAAATCCAACTATAAATAGAATTGGATGACTGTTATCAAAGAAAGGAAGTTTCCTAAACACAATATTGATGGTGCAACCCTCATCAATCCTTTTTCAAAAGTGAACTAAAGTTAAGGTAAAAAGTTATTACTCATAATTCAAAGGTTTTGAATATTTATTTGCGATTGTGTTGAACTGTAAGAATTTTGAAAAATATCTAAGTGTCCTACAACATATGAAGCGTGAAAGATATTAGAAAGTGCATGCGAAAAAGATCATGATACAATCTCAAGTGTGCCGGAAGCAATAGTTATTGCTCCTATTACTACTATATTCTTCACTATTGTTAGAAGCGTTGGTAGGCACTCGATATAATTTATAACTCACACGATTTATTAATACGAACTAAATATGCAAATACAAATATTTTTAGCACTTCACTAGCTGTGGCTAGTTTACAAATACAATTCAAAGCTTTGCTAAGTTTTCTTCACTTTTAATTTTCTTTGCTTATCTCGACTCACACTATTTTTTCTTTCTCTTGATTCACATACATACAACTAGACATTACCTATATTTATAGTATTACAAAATGCCTAAAGAGTTTTCTAGTTGCTGCCAAAATGCTTGCCGCCATTAGACTTGCTTAGTTGCTAAGGTCTTCATGGAGATTCTAAATGTTTCCACATTTACTTGCTTTGACTTCAAATGTGCCACCAAGTTTAATCCATTACTGCCACGTTTTATGAAACCCCAAAATGTTGCCAACTCATTCTTTCTTATGCCACCACCATTCATTGCTTAGTTGCTAGGATCTTCTAATCATCTTGCCGACTTGAGAATTCAAATCAAGTTTGAATTCTAACACTCCCCTTAAACTTGATTTTCATCCCAAGCTTTCTTTCTTTAATAACATGTCAACACTTTTCTTTCGCGACTTCTTCAAATCTTGGTAGTTCATTGTGATCAAAAAAATAGAAAAGTAAAACATTTTCATTTCCTAATTCATAATCTTTGTACCTTTGTGGTACTCTTCTCTCTCTTGTAGATCTTCGAACTTCAGTCGGTTGTACTTTAGGATTTTTTGTTATGGTATTATAGCTACTGCTGCTTGACGAAGATGGGTCAGTCGAATTTTGTTGAGGACTTTGATCATTATCTTGTTCATCTTGGTTGATGAAATTATCATTGTCTTTATCTTCATTAAAAAATAGTCCTTCAACTTTCCTTTCTTTTATGCTCCAACTCCAATGTTCTGGTTCATCGAACTCAACATCTCTTGAGATTATCATCTTTCTAGTGATAGGATTGTAAAGTCTGTAAGCCTTACTTCGTTTATCATAGCCGATGAAAATTCATTTCTCTCATCTCTCATCAAGCTTCTTTCTTATTTGCTCAGGTACGTGGGTATATGCAATGCATCCAAAAATCTTTAGGTGGCCAACTCTTGGTTTTTTACCACTCCATGCTTCATTTTGCGTCATATACTTAACACTTTTTGTTGGACGTCGATTTAATAGGTAGACTGCACAACGAACAGCATCGACCCAAAAATTTCTTGGTAAGTGCTTCCATTTTATCATGCTCCTTGCAATGTCAAGGATTGTGCGGTTCTTTCTTTCAGCAACTCCATTTTGTTGAGGCATGTATCTAACTGTCAACTAATGGATGATGCCATGCTCCTTGCAAAAATCCTCAAATAACTTTACGGTATACTCGCCTCCTCTATTTGATCTGAGTATCTTTAAGTATTGGCCGTTTTGCTTTTCCACCATTGCTTTGAATTCTTTGAACTTATCCAATGCTTTTGACTTTTGTTGAAGAGCATATTCCCAACATTTTCTACTATAGTCATCAATAAAGGTTAGATAGTACATGTTTCCTCCAAGTGAAGGTATGTCGAAAGGGCCAGCAATATCTGTGTGCACAATCTCCAATTGTCTTCGGGCTCGCCAAGATCTTCCAACTTCAAAGCTTTGTTTGTGTTGTTTTTGTAACACCCCTTTTCCCGTATCCATCGCTGAATACGAGTTAGAGATGTCACATTACACTCGTAAAGAAATTCTCACTTCAAAAATCGGTACAAATTTTGTTTCTTTAAAACATAGACTATTTATCCTTTAATTTTGAAAATACTTAATCATGTAAAATTTAAACTTAATATATTCACATTCGATTTTGAATCTAGATTCAGGCAGCAACTTAACAATTTGATCCATTTGCATATAAATAATAAAACTGCCTGAAAACTGCCTAATTTAAAATCATTTAGATTCTGAATAAAATATGATTCATATCAGAGCATGCTTCACGTTTTAATATACATGCCGACTAGTAAAAATCAAATAGCATAAAAATTATATTACTGATGCTGATGTACCTGTTTTCGATAGATGATGTTCGCTAATGCTCCTTACTCCTAACGCTTCTCTTTTCCTACGCGTGAAACAATCACAATCTAAGTATAACTTAGTGAGGCATTATAATAAGTCATAAAATTAAATAATGGGTAAATGAAAACATGGTTAAGCAAGTTCATATCAAATCTTTCTTATACTTTAAAACCAATAAAGGCATCGTATATAAAAAATGGCGATCATTAAGTATTTCATTCGTATAAATAGCCCAAGAATTGTATAAAGAGAAAGTGAAGTATGCAAGGTCGGTACTCCATCGAGTACTAGTCACCGAAGTGACGATAACATATAGACACAAAAAAGTGCCGGAAACATATAGACACATAAGTTTCGACATTATATAGACACCTGAGTGTCGATATCATATAGACACACAAGTGCCGAAAACATATAGATCCGAAGATCGGTGTGTAGCTACACGTAGTCCTTGACTACTAGACCTCTAATGGCATGCCACTATACTGTAACTCTCTAACATAACTTGGGCAATAAATCCATATCATATGCTTGTAAATCATCATGTATAAACAATTCATATATCACCATTACTCAATAACATTTTATCATAACAAAACACAATAGGGCAGTTCATACCCTATCATATACTAACCTTTTCCTTTGCCTATAAAATATCAGATAACTTGTACAAAAACCATGTTATCATTTTAATAAAATCATATAAATAGAATTCATAAAAATTTATCAAAACATATTTGAAACATATGAATGCACTCACCTGGGCCATTTATTATCTTGCCTCACTAAGCTTACTCGATCCTTTTCCTCATAGTATCTCGAACCCTCTTTTGATTCAGATCAACTTCATTAATCACATAAATACGAATGTCATTCGTTAGATTCAAATCTAACAATACTTTAAACATGTTATCGAATATAGTCATTCGAATATACAAAATTTCCAAAAGTTTTTCCTTCTTTCCTTATACTGTCAAAAACCCATTTTTGGTCTTTAATGACCATTTCAAACTTCAAATAATTCTTCCAAGCTCGCTAACTAACTTTAGATACAAAATATCTAAATTTCCATTTTCTGGCAGCTTGTACTACCTTCAAAGATTTATTTCTATAAAATGATCTAAAACTCGAAATTCAATTCTGTTTGTTCTGAAAGAAACTAGGTTCAATAATATTTTCACCCATATAAATTAATAGTCCCGATTCAACTTGTACGATTTATGGCGAATTTTCAAAGTCGATTACAGTGCTGAAATTCAGAACAGACTGGTGCTCTGTTTTCTAACCTTTCATCACTTAAAAATTCATATCTTTTAACTCGGAACTCGAAATCACTGTTCGTTTGTTGGAAACGAAACTAGATGAACAAATCTTTACATCGGTATAAAATTCACCATCTAACCATTTTTGTAGAATTTATGGTGAATTTTCGAACTTACTGCCAAAATCCAGTTTTCCTACACAACTTCCATGAATAACTTTAAACTTTATACTAATTTCTTCTTACTTTGATATTTGTCAATTTAGTCCAATTACTTGCTTAAAACCACCAACTTATCACCTTCTTCATCAAATAATTATTCACAATAATGTCCTCTAATTTTCCTTCTTTGCCGAAATAGTCACTAAAATGCAAAGGTAAGGATTCAAACTTCTTAACTTTGCAAATTAGTCCTCAAATAAACATTACTACTTGAATTATATTATTTCAACTAAAAATCAGATTTAGTCCTCATCCAAAATCTTATTTCCGAATTGGTCACTTAGCTTTGACAAATTGTCAAAATGATCACTACTTTAATTTGACAAATTGTCAAAATGATCACTACTTTAATTCAACATCGGTTTAGCATTCTTACTTCAATTTCACATCTCCAACATAATTAATAGCGTAAATACACTTCAAAATGATAAAAATTCAAATTGGTCCTTTAACTTTCAGAATTGACAAAATGGTCCCTATACTTTAAATTTAGGATTTTGCTTTCAACAACAAATCAAGCTGACTAGATCATTTATCAAACATCACAAACCCTAAATAAAACTTGAATCCATAAACCCTAATCATCTCCATACAAACTAAAATATGTAGGGTTTAAATCCCAACTCAAAAACATGATTTTATTATCATAACAACTTGTTTCCAACTTAAATTTCATCATGGAATCATAAAATTCCAAAAGCCCCAAACTTTTTCCATAAACCCTAATTTCTTCTCATTCAAAATTCTCATCAATCAAGCATGTTTCCATGAATTATTAACATCAAGAGATAGAGCTTGAAGAGTAGAATAACTTTGTAGTTGAAGAGATTACCTGAAAGTCGAGTTTCGGGACATGAATCAAGCTTGGAAAATTTTCTCCCTTTTTTCTCCCTTTAGTTCGAAAAACTTCAAGAAAGATGAACAAATTTGGTTCATCTTTTACTTATTTAATCCACATGTTAAAATTAAATGAATTTAAAATTCATTTAATTAGTGAAATTACTAATTTACCCTTTTAATCCAAAGGAAAATATTTAATCTTATCAAAAATCAATGGCCATGATCAAATCCAAGTTTTATTCACCTTTAAAAAATTTCCCTCAATGTTTCAAAATATTTCAAAAATACCATCCATGGCAAATGTCCAATTTGCTCTCCAACTAGTCTTTATTTACAACAAGTATTGAAAATTGCCATTCCATTAAAATTGAACCAATTTGGTTCCAATCCAACCATCCTCCTTCATAAATATCTTAGATATTTATTTATGACATTTTATTTGATCCAAATATTCGAATCTTACTCAATACAATTTCTAAATTTTCTTCCTACGAACTTTAAAGCATCATAGCCACTCTATCATAGTCTAACTAAATCTAGTTAGAATCCATCCAACAATAAAATATTCATAAAATAATATTTTATAAATTTCCCATAATCTTTGGAACTGTCTTCAAAATTTCAATTCGATCCAATTTCCCGATATTCGTAAAATACTTCTACTGCGATTTTACCTTTTCTGAACTATCAGATTCATTCCAAAAAATATTTCCATATTCGGGAAATAAACATTATCATCTCATAAAAACTTCCTTCCTTAATGACTTAGACTGAATTTTCTTAACTCAGTCTATTATCCCAATAATTATCGAAAATCTTCAAAAAGTAAAATTTCTCTTAGAAATCCTTTATCGTAAATCCATACGAATATTCTTTACTCTTAATGAGTCCAAAATATTGATCAGAAACACTTTTATGGGACCTTCCTGAAGGTCACCCATCCTTGTATTTCTCTGGCTTGAGCACGCTTAACAATTTCATTCCATCCAAATTCGGGACCTTTTTCTGCATCTTAATTCTTAAAACCAATATCAAGGTACCTATTTTGATCCGATTCACTCTTATACTGAATAAAATTACTTGTTGGGGAAATTTATACTTTAGTCCCCAAACTTTTCCAAAGTTTATACTTTAACCCCTAAACTTTTAAAATTTACATTTTGGTCACTAGCCAAAATTTGGGATATTACAGTTTTCCTTTAATGCAGGCTTCACACAGTTGATTTGGAGGATTGATTTCTAGTAGTCCTTTCACCATGTTTTCTTTTGATAATAGCTTTAGGCCCGAAAATCCAAGATGCCCATATCGTAAATGCCACAACCATGAATCATCTTTGATTGCAGTCTTTATGCACTTGACTTCTCCTGACTCGATGTCCATAGTAAAAAGATGATTTCGAGTCATATCAACTTGCGCAATCAATTATTCATCTTCTTCATCAACACCTCATGTCCTTTTTCTAAAAGTTGGCCAAGACTTATGATGTTACTTTTCAAAGCTGATACATAGTAAACGTCTGATATGTATTTCTTTTCTCTATTTTTCTGCGTAATCATGACTTAGCCTTTGCTTTTGACCTCTGCGTGTAAGTCGTCTCCAAAAGTTACACGACCAAGGATCGTTTCATCAACCTCCACGAACAATTATTTTCTGCCAGACATGTGATTGCTGGCACAATTACCAAGATACCAAAATTTTCCTTTGATTCTTCATTTCCTTTATAAATGAGGAGTACATGAGATTCTTTGGTGTTTTCTTCTTCAGTTGTTGCTGCATTAATTCTTTCTTCATGCTTTGGAGCTGATCTACACTTGTAACTATAATGGTCATACTTATTACAATTATAACATTGTACCTGAGATTTATCTCTTTGTTGATATTTGCCTCCTCCTCGACCTCTATATCCTCGTCCATGACTTTGTGATTGGTAATTTTCATTTCCTTGGTTGCTAACATATGAACGACAGCCACGTCCACGTGTTCCTCTTCTACGATATCCACCATAGTTTCCTCTTTCTCGTGTGTAGCTATTGCTAGCTCCACCTTCGTTGACGTGCAACTTGCTTTGAAGGACTTGCTCTAGATTTTCACTTTCTTCATTTAGCTTCATTTTCTGCTCATGGGCTTGGAGTGATCCCACAAGCTCATCAATAGTCATTTTAGTTAAATATTTTGATTCTTCAATTGCAACGACCACGTAATGAAATTTTTGTACCAACGAACATAAAATTTTCCCCATCACTCCAACCTCGCCAAGCGCTTTGCCATTTCTTTTCATTTCATTTGCTACAGCTTTTACACGGCTAACATAGTCATCTATGCTTTCCATGCCTTTCATTTTTAGTATCTCAAATTCGGCTCTGAGCGATTGAAGATGTACCTTTTTTGATTTTAAGGTACCTTGAAGATATTTTTCTAAAATCTCCCACGCTTGCTTTGCGGTCTTCGTATCAGAAATTTTTTCAAATTTAGATTCATCTACTCCTTGAACAATGCCATCTTGTCTTTCTTGCGAGATTCTTTCAGTGCCCTTTTCTCTTCATTTGATAGGATTGCTTCTACTGCTGCATTTTCGGTTTTGACATAGCCTTCTTCGACGGTATCCCAACAATCTTAGGAATCGAGTAACGCCTTCATTTGGATACTCTATTTGCCATAATTTGCCTTCGTCAATCTCGGGATTTGTGGTTGAACCATGTTGGTCATCTTCAACGTTGGTAAATTCGAATTCAAACTTACCACTTGTTGGAAGCGTCAATAGGCACTCGATATAATTTATAACTCACACAATTTATTAATACGAACCAAATATACAAATACAAATATTTTCAGCACTTCACTAGTTGCGGCTAGTTTACAAACACAATTGAAAGCTTTGCTAAGCTTTCTTCACTTTTAATTTTCTTTGCTTCTCTCGACTCGCACTCTATTTTTTCTTTCTCTTGTTTCACATACATACAACTAGACATTAAATATATTTATAGTATTACAAACCGCCTAAAGAGTTTTCTAGTTGCTGCCAAAATGCTTGCCGCCATTAGACTTGCTTAGTTGCTAAGGTCTTCATGAAGATTCTAAATGTTTTCACATTTACTTGCTTTGACTTGAAATGTGCCACCAAGTTTAATCCATTACTGCCACGTTTTATGAAACCCCAAAATGTTGCCAACTCATTCTTTCTTATGCCACCATCATTCATTGCTTAGTTGCTAGGATCTTCTAATCATCTTGCCTACTTGAGAATTCAAATCAAGTTTGAATTCTAACAACTATTACATCAAGCTTAAAAATAGTAATGAATCTGAGTTTGAGATATTTGGAGACATACAACCATGCTTGCAAAATATTGTGACGTATGCAAATTATATTTTTTGTTAAATAATGAGAAAAAATTGTTTTTGAGATTGTAGAATATCGTGACGTAAAAAATTTACTTTATGAGAAAAGAGCTCGAAGGTGCTTAGGATGCCATGAGAAAATTTGATCAGACAAAGATTGACGAAATTTTCTCAAATGCGATATTATTTTTGTTATCAAATAGTGTTTTGGATTCGAATTTTGGATTCGAATGAAATCAATCTATTGTTCCAAAAGAGTTTGTGAAAATTTAGTGAAGCCACTAGTCATACACAAGATAAAAAAAAAACACCTCTTCAACAATAACAACATGCATATAATTTTTATACTGATCATATTCAAAGGTAACTTTACAATATCAAGATCAAAGGCAATCTAGAGGAGTTTGTGTGTCATTGTTGTAACAAACTATGCTACATCAAGTCACAGTGTTACCATATGATTTATATTTGTTTCAAACAAAATAACCCTCTAGACTACCATATTTTTTGTATCAAACAATGATTCATTTTGAGGAGTTCGTGCTTGTTATTATTGAAATGAAGGGAAGTTTCTATTGAAGGGAGTAAAAGCTATTGTTTATTGACTTGTTGATAGTTGTGGTTGTTGGTTATTGTTCATTGTGTCAATTTTAGTTGTTCATTTTGATGGACATTTTTACTATTTTTTATGGATGAGTATTAGAGCTAATTTGTCCTTGCATTATTTAGGCAAAAAGTGGTAGGAGTGGCCATTGTTGTTGATATTATTATGTTCAAATTCAGTGCTTACTTGATTTTCTAATTTTCAATTTTTTGTCTACTAGATTGGTGTTATTGGTTTGCTTTAATTTTCTAGTTACCTTTTATGTGCACGTTATCTTTTTTGTCACTACTTAACCGTTGAAGCTAAACTTGAAGGGAAGTTGTAGACAACAATATTACTCGAGTTTCTAGGTCATCAAAAGTAGTGTGTCTGGTGAAATGATTCATCCTTGGCGGTTCAAAGCCAACTTGTACACCTATGAAAACTTTTGAAAAAATGAGCAAGTTGTTAGGGGAAGTGGTCATTGATCCCGATCCCAACTACTACTGAAGCATGATTCGTAGCTTACTTTACTTCATTTTTAGCAATGGTGTATATGTTCGATTTTAAGCCAATCTTGATAGAGATCATCTAGTGACTATAAAAAGATTCATGAAAGTTGTAATCTTATAATATAATCATAAGTACACTTTTAGAGAATGTTTCTATCACCAAATTGACTTTATGGTACATCAAATATCTCGCTAATTACTAATGAAGTTGAGTATGTTACAATAGGAACTTATTGTTCACAACTAATATGGATGTGCCAAATGCTTGAAGATTACGAAATATCTCGAGGGATTCTCACGATGTACTATGACAACTTGATTGTCATAAATATTTCAAATAGTCTAATAGTATATTTATCTATTAAGAGCCTTAATTTAACTCTGTGAAAAATTACGAACAGAAAAGTAAGTGTGTTTAATCTCAACTTTAGAAGATGGAAAAGATTAAGAGACGATTTTTTAATTTTTTTTGTTGAAATTGTATTTTGGGTGAAAGTTTTTTTGAGAAAAATACTTTTTTTATATCTTGAATGTTTTTTGGGTGATGAATTTAATGAAAAATTGATTTTTCTTTATTTTTGTGGCTACCACATATAATGTTCTACTCTGCAGAAAGTTTTATCTCGTTTTCTTTTCTTGTTCTTTTTGAAGTTTCTGGTATTCATTTTTCATGACAGTTATTAAAAAGAAAAAATTAACTTTCTTAAAATGTTGTTCGTTCTCGTAAGTCTTCTATTTTTTAGAGTCTTGGTAAATTATCGGATGGAAGAAAAGATTTAAAACGTGGTTGGATTTTCAATTGATCCTTATGCAAATGATTCAGTCAATTCAAGTTAATTTTTTGATGATCCTTTGGTCTTATTTTCAATGTTCATTAGTGTATTAATTGCTTTCATCAATTTGAAGGGAAAAAACCATAAATTAGAAGACAATCTTAAAGCAACTCATGAGAAAAAAACCGAGTAGATTATGATTGAAATCACTACTAAAGATGGTGATAATAAAGTACCAAAGGGTATCACAAGTGCCCACTATTCCTTCCACTTGTCTTGTCTTTCGATGCTTGTCAAGATCAACAAGGTTTGTTGCTTCATTTCTCTTTGTTGTTGCTTTGGATTTTTACTACTATTGGCTTTTTTTTAATTTCCTTTAAAATTTGTTTGTTCTCATATTCAATGCTACTTTGAAGGGGATAAATTATTAACGTTACTTGATTGATTGTCAAGGCTATCCCGAGCCAGAGGGAAAGTTGTTATCTATGTGTGGAACTTTTTATTTTTTTCAAGAAGGGAAATAGATTAATGGTAATGATTGTGGTTGAGTTTGATGATGATCGTAAATATTTACGGTGTTAATTAAATATCTCTTTTAAGAATTTTGAGTTTTAATTTCTAATATATTTATGCAATTAAATGCTTCATTTGATTTTGAACAAAAATACCAAAGAGGAATATTATTGGTGAAAAAATTGTAAAAACATATTTTTCTTCATTTATGATTGGGGTTATAGGCGGATCTACATTATAATTTAAGGGGTCAATTGAATACAAAAATTTTAAAATTTTTACCTTATACTTCACATTGACCCTGCTATATAAAAATGCTAGCTCCACCCCTAATTGAGGTTGTATCCGCTAGTTCAAACATTGAGTTGACAGTCGATTATAACGTTTTTATGCTATTTTTGTTCAAATAGAGCTAAATTTTAAAATAATTTTTCCATATTGAAGGGCATGTTTGGAAGACAAATAAGGAATTTATTTCACATAATCTTTATTGGTTTGGAAACTAAAATATTTGTGTTGGTCTATCACAAAGTTTTCTTATTTGAGCATATTTCTTATTCAGCAAAGAAAGATTTGACACAATTTAATGAGATCCTTCGAAAAGATTACATTAATTATATAAGATTTATTTCCCAAGAAACCTTGCTTGACAAAGCAAAATTATCAAAGAAGAATTGCAATCTCAAACCCTACCAAGAATGTGTTATTAAAGTTTTATTGATATCAAATTTTAAAGTCAGATTTTAGATATCAACCTCTCCTATTTCAAATAAAAAAATTTCTAAAAATTGACACTATATTTCCTTATGGATTTTTCATTTGTATAACCATATAATCGAAGGTGACCAAAGTAGAAACAATTCAAAAGTTGAGTTATTAAATTAAAAATAATAATTTTAGTGACCAAAGTGAGAGTGAAAAGAAAGTTGAGTGATAAACAATGTCGTTTACCCATTATTTTATTCAAAAAAATAAAAGTGTGTCACGTCAGCAGCTTCTAAAGAAAGGTAATGGGAGAGACAATAAAGCTAAAAGTTTGACAACTATAATGCACGTTTTAAAATATTAGTGATCAAAATGAAAGTACTCTAAAAATTTAGTGACCATTTATGTAGTTTACTCTTAATCAAAGCACTGCTGTGCAGTATCACGCTTCAATCTTTTTTTCTTTTTGATCGAGTCTATAGAAGAAATCTTTCAAAGTCACGGTTTCAATGATATTTCCTTAATTTTTATGCATTTCCCCTATTTATGTCATTTGTTAGTTGTGAAATGTGTAATCACTAATTTTGTTCGGGTCGATCTTTTATTGGAAATAATGGGCTCTATTACGTAATGAGTGTTATTATATGTGTGTTACTAGTACGTGATTATAGTGTGTATGGTTACTATTCATGTCTGTGGTGTGAGTATGTGTCGTATATGTGTAACATGTGGATATATATTGTCAATATGTTCACTATTGTTTTAATATGACTGTGAGTAGGCATATTAAATGTATTATGTATGTATGTTAATAATTATGTACGTGTAGATATAGGGTGCATGTATGTATTTAGTAAGTATGCATTTCATGTTTTATATATATAGTATGTATTAATGTTTGTATACTATGTGCATGTACACTTGGTTATATATGAGTATGTGTTTATTGCATGTGATAGTAATATATATGTTAGTGTGTATGTACGTGGTATTATAAGTGTATGTATTGATAATGTAAGGATGTTTGTTTATATAATGTTATCATATTATAAAGTGGGCTGATGATTAATTTAAACAAACTGCTCAATTAAATATATATGTTTATAAATAATAAAGGCCTGTTCGGGCCCAAACCTAATACAAACAAATGACTAAAACCCTAATATGTTATCCTTTACTTATGCGCAGCGAAATCTAGACCGTTGGATCAAGGGATGCTGATCGAACGGTCCAGATCAAATGGAGATCCTTCAGCTCCCCCGCGCGCCACGTGTCATCATCCAGCACTGTCACGTCAACCATTAGATGCAATCTGGACCGTCCATCCCAAGAGAGATCTCATCCGTTGTATCAGATATGATCCAACGGTCTAGATCAAGCCAGACTGTTCGACTCTCGCGCGTGCAGCCCACGCTCCGGCCGTCCAGCTTCTTCACGCGCCCACGAGCCGGCACCGGTTCATCTCCCCATCTGCGTGGCCACATCTCCGGAAACACCGCTACCACCATACGTCGACCACCAGCCCTCTCAACCACCAAACATAAAAAAAACATAAAAAAGAGGGGAATTCAGAACCTCATCATCCACAGTGGTTTCATTAAATCTTTGCTTAAACATGTAAACCATAGGCAATAGGGCAATGAGTAATCGGAGATAGATTTAAAGCAATGTAATCAACCACATGTAACAGAGCTTTTCGAACGGAAAATTCAGAAGCAATACAAAACAAAAAACAAAGCCTTTCAAGGTATATTTCCTTCCTTTTCAATTTGAATATATAATATGCATGCATAGTTAGTATAAAAAAAAGAAACGGAGTTAGGGTTTTACCCTCGTTGATTCCCATTCCTTTCGCATCGTTTCGATTGTCGTCAAGGCCGAGTATGGTGAAACAACGCAAGTATGCGGCGGCGAAACCCTTTTTTTATTCGACTTTTGGTTTTTCTACGGGGAAATGGGTTTGATTTTGAGATAATGGGTTCGGATCTAGGTTCTGTATGAAAACAGGGAGTTTTTAGGGCGGTTTAGGTTCGCCGGCCGGTTTCTGGAAATTATGGCGGAGGGAATCTGGATTCATGATGAACCTAGATAAACTCGATGAACAAGGTGAGAGCATTGGGGGGGGGGGGAATTATTATAACAGAGAAAAAAAGGGCTAAAAGGGTTTGATGTTCGGATAAAAGGGAAATATATAGTGTTATAATTTTCAAAATGGTATAATTGCATTTTAAATCCCTCCGCCCTAAAGTAATTGCGCCAGAAGGGCTTCCGCATGGTCTAATTGCACTTTTAGTCCCTCTGTGTGGGATAATTACGGAGGGAAGCCATTCCGCTTTTTTAATTAGTCCCAGGTCCTCCATAGTTTTTCAAAATTTTTATTTACGTCCTTATTATTTCTTTTAATTTTGTCATTGTATTCCATTTCCTTATGATTAGGTCCTTTTTCCAGATTCAAATTATAATTTTTGCTTATTTTTATGCATTTTTAGTATAAATTTCACATTTATTTCCAACAAGTTTATTTAATTTTATGATAATGTTGCTCGTTTGTGATCGTTATTTTATGGATGAAGTTAATTCGAGCGTCATGCATTAGGGAATAAATGTGCATAATTTAGTACTAGTTATAGACATTAAAAGTGTAACGTGTATAATCTTTTCTTTCTTTTAGGATAAAATAGAAATTCAAGAGAAAATATATATGTATATTTTTAACCTATGACATATATTTTTAGGCATAAAATAGAGATTTGTAAAGTACAATATATATGTAAATGTTTTGACATATAGAGTATATATTTTTTAGTATATAATAGTTTTCTTAATATATATATATATTAGTATATAATATGATGGCTTTGGTATACATAGGTATATATATATATTAAGTAATATAATGTGTATTTAGTTATGTAATATAGTCCTCTAATATATAATAATGTTAGATCTTAAAATATAATGTATATTATGTTTTTTATGTAGCTTTCATAAGTGCATATATATAATATGGTTTTGAAATATAATATATACATAGAACATATAATGTATATACAATTTTAAATATATGTACATAATATGATTTTCTAAATATGTATATAATGTACTTTTAGTATGTAATATGTGGTTTTAAAAAGTTTATTTGTATCTTTTGTAAATACGTTACCTTCAAATGCGAGTTTTTATATAATTTTATTTTAATACAATAAATAGTTTTTGAAGGTACAATACACATAATTTTTTTAGGGTTATAATATTTGTAGTTTTTTAAAGTTTATAGTTTAATTTTACATTATATTTTGTAATACATGTATAAAATGTTTTGGGCCCTTTGTTGTTGGGCTTAGCTTTGGTGGGCCTTAGGGAAGTAAGGCTTTAGATTAAATTGGACAAATTAACTGAATTAACCTAGATCGCGTGCTCGTCTTATAGGGGCATGATCCTAGAATTAAATTAGCCTTAGGTTCTTTAGAGCCTTAGTTAGATTAGAGTTCGAATTAATTTAGTGAATTTAAACTTATCCTTGGCTTATTGGGGTAAATGTTAAATTCATTAAATTAATTGAACATTTCTCGATCACTTTAGGGGTAAAACCAATTTCAAGTTTAACTTAACATTAAATAACAAATTAGTCATCATAATTTAGGGTTTTTAGTTCTAAGGACTAATTAATTTTGGGTTAAGTGTTAGGATCATTTAGTTATTAGGTAGATTACTAATTGGGCTTTCTAATAATTTGGGCCTTTCTTTTGTGTGTTTACATTCATACCTTCATTTTCATTCATATAATCCTTATTTTCAATTGCATTCTAAATTAACCTAAATCGTAAAAGGGAGGTACTTATTAATTCCAATATTTGCGTCATAACAGTCCGAGCTTAAAGGATGTCGGCCAAATATTCGAATTAATCCTTATCTACCCAAGATAAAATGGATTAAAAATTAACAAAAAATCATCATATCATACTTAAATGTTTGCATCTTGCATAAAGGTGATGTACGGGGGTCGAACCATAAATTAACACGGCAGTCGGGCTTATTCGATGTCGGTTTAATTTATGGTTTGACATATCATCAACCTTATTAATTAAATGTTCAATTAATTTGAGTCCACTAATTCGATAAAGCCTGTGCAATCAAGTTTAATTTTTATCTAAGAACTCCAAATTAAATTCAATTTAAATTTCAATAATTTTCATCCTTTTGAGAGCAACAAATGTTTTCGTACCGAGTTCCGGGCGTGATGGGGGTGTTAATCCTTCTCCATGCGTAACCAACTCCCGGACCCTTTCACGACGAATCTCTGGTTTCTTATGGTGTCCAGCCTACCTTACCCAAGTGGCCGGTGGCGACTCCAAGTTTTCATCATTTTCAAAAATTTAAAGTTTTCAAAAGAAATCCCCAATCTTCCAAAAGATTTTCATTAGTGATTTAGGGGGTAATTAATAGCCGGCTTATTTTCTAAACAAATGCCCTTAATGCAGCAAATTCTTTTTTTTCAAAAAGGAAGAAAAAAGGTCGCTACAGCTTGGCGACTCTGCTGGAGACGTTTTTGTTTTTTTAAAACAAAAGAGAGTTAGCCCAAAGGAAAACTTGTGCTTTTAAATAATGAAAATTATTGGGATTGTAATTGATTTTAACCAGAATGATTCTTCTTTGAAAAATGTGATCGAGATTTCACGGGCTTTGTTAATTGGTGGTCCTCGAATTAATTTTTCATTTAATTTCTAAGAAGTCATCAACATGTGTTGCATCATATCATTAAGCTCTATACCCGAGCTCCTTCACTTAAGTGGGAGTGAAACGCCACATACTCATATGAGTAGCCCTCCACGGGTCAGTAATTCACTTTCGAAATCCATGCCTCTTGACATGTGAGCAGCCCTCCACATCATCAAGTCACGCCGATGTTTTACGACTAAGATTATTCCCCTATTCACTGAGGGATAGGGCGAAAGCATGGTTGAATAGTATTCTTGCCGGATCAATAGAATCTTAGACCGATCTTTGTCGTGATTTCCTTGCTCGATTTAATCCTACAAATTTGACTGATAAGCTTCGTAATGAAATTACTTCTTTTCGGCAGGCAGATGATGAATCCATGTACGAGGCTTGGGAGCGATATAGAGAACTTCTACACAAATGCCCCCTATACGGATTCCCAGTGTGGACACAAGTATCAATGTTTTACAATGCTGTGAATACACCAACAAGGATGATGCTAGATGCCTTGGCAAACGACATACTCCTAGATAAGTCATCGGAGGAAGCAATGCAAATTCTAAATAGGCTTGCCAAGAATGATTATCAGTTCCCATCTGCTAGAAGAGAATGAGTTAGACGCCAAGCCACAATACATGAACTAGGATCATCAGACTCAATTTCGGCACAATTGGCCACTCTAACCAAGATGGTCCAGAACATGCAGAAACCAAAAAACACACATGAGATCAAGGTAATGGATTCCTTTTGTGAGTTATGTGGTGGCAACCATGATTCTTCTGAATGTATGCAGAATCCAGAATCTAGCTTTTATGTGGGTAATTACAACCGGAACAACAATGTGATGACCAATACATACAATCTAGCTTGGAAGAAGCACCCAAATTTTTCATGGAGTAATTCCAACAATGCTCTAAACCAGAACAATCAGAATGCACAAGCATCGGGATTCCAACAGAATATGCCACGGCAACAGTTGCCGTAGCAACAACCAACAACATCTAGTTCTTTGGAAAATTCTCTCAATGCTTTTATGTTGAAAACTGAATCTTATATGGCTGAGAATAGTAACTTCATAAAAAACTGATGCTTTTATTAACAGGACCGAGATGAGATTGCAAAACCAAGAGGCGGCAATCAAATCATTGGAAAATCAAGTCGGACAATTTGCTCAAAACCTGAATACTAGACCGCAAGGAGGTTTACCTAGCGATACTGAAGTCGCAAGAGGAACTAGCCATGAGCAATGTAAGGCGATCACCACTAGAAGTGACCAACAAATTAAAGAGGCTCAAGCTCGCTCATCAACCAAAACTCCACAAAAGAACAAGATGAACTCAGCGGCAAAACCTCAGATGCTGAACCAGGAATTGCCGCGATAAGCATGCCTCGACAACCAGCGATAAGGATGTCGCAGCAACCAATGATAGGCACGCCACGACAACCCCAGTTGACGATGCCTCAGCAACTCTAGTTGCCCCGGTAATGCCATCAATCAGGTTCCAGACCAATGAAATAATCGAAGATATCTGATTTCCACCACCATTGCCACAAAGGTTGAAGCGACAAAAGCAAGAATATCAATTCAAGAAGTTTCTTGATATCCTAAAGCAAGTCCACATCAGCTTGCCGTTGGTTGAGGCAATTGAACAAATGTCGAACTATGCCAAGTTTCTTAAAGACATTGTGTCCAAAAGAACAAGGTTAGGAGAGTTTGAAACAGTTGCCGCAACAGAGGGATGCATGGCCATGTTGCACAATCGCATGCCACCCAAGTTGAAGGATCTTGAAAGTTTCACAATACCTTGTTCCATCGGAAACCACTATGTCGGGAAAGCATTATGTGACCTTGGAGCAAGCATAAACTTGATGCCTAAATTGGTTTTCCAGAAACTAGGAATAGAGAAGGCAAGACCTACAACGGTTATCTATAGCTAGCCGACATATCATATGTGCATGCAGAGGGAAAAATCGAAGACATACTGGTAAAAGTTGATAAATTTATTTTTCCCGCTGACTTTATTGTTTTGGATTGTGAAGCAGATGAACATGCACCTATCATTCTCGGGAGACCCTTCCTAGCAACAGGGAGAACTTTGATCGATGTTGAAAAGGGAGAACTCACAATGAGGGTGAATGACCAGTAAGTTAAACTGAATGTGTTCCAAACACTAAGGTATGCCGATGATCTGAAAGAATGCCAACTTCTTCATGCCACAGTAGAGTTTAACTTTGACAAGGAATTTAGTTGCCTCGGTAACTATATTGCCAATCAAGAGGAACCTGATGAGTATGAAGAACTGATCGATGAGGAACAACAAGAAGAGGCAAATTGGTTAGTCAATTGACCAGGTACATACTTTGAACCACTAGATTACTCAGGTAAGGAAGGTAAACTCAAAAAGCCCTCAATTGAACAACCACCGATTCTTGAGTTGAAACGGTTGCCAAGGCAACTAAAATATGCTTACTTGGGAACCGATAATACATTACCTGTAATTATTTCCTCTAAGTTACAGACTGAGCAGGAAAAGAAGCTGATCAACATGTTGATGCTACACAAGAACGCAATAGGGTGGACAATTGCCGACTTAAAGGGAATTAGTTCGACAGTGTCCTTGCATAAGATTTTGTTGGAAAATGATCACAAACCTTCGATTGAGGCCCAGAAGAGACTGAATCATGCCATGAAAGGGGTTGTAATGAAAGAAATCATCAAGTGGCTTGACACCGTCATCATATACCCTATCTCTGATAGTACATGAGTAAGTCTGGTACAATGTGTACCAAAAAAAGGGAGGTATAACGGTGGTAAGTAATGAAAACAATGAGCTCATTCCAACCAGGACTGTAACCGGTTGGAGGGTTTGTATGGATTACCAAAAGCTAAACAAAGCCACTAGGAAAGATCACTTCCCTTACCCTTTATTGATCAAATGCTTGACCGTCTTGCAGGAAAACCCTTATATTGTTTTCTTGATGGTTATTCAGGTTACAATCAAATTGCCATAGCACCAGAAGATCAAGAAAAGACAACCTTCACATACCCATACGGTACTTATGATTTCCGAATGATGTCATTCGGATTGTATAATGCCCCGACAACCTTCCAAAGATGCATGATGGCACTCTTTTCAGACATGGTCGAAGACTTCCTTGAGATCTTCATGGATGATTTTTCCATTTTTGGTAATGACTTCGACAGTTGCCTCGGTAATTTAGAGAAGGTGTTGGCAAGATGTGAAGAAATTGATTTAGTCCTTAATTGGGAGATGTGCCATTTTATGGTAGATGAAAGAATAGTGCTCAGCCACAAGATTTCATCCAAGGGAATCGAAGTAGACAAATCTAAGGTAGACTTGATCAAGAGATTACCCCCACCAAGTTCGGTTAAAGGAATCTGAAGCTTTCTTGGACATGAGGGTTTTTACAGGAGGTTCATTCATAATTTTTCTAAAATTACTAAACTCTTGTGTAATTTGCTTGAACAGGATAAAGTCTTCAATTTTGATGATTCTTGGGCCCAAGCATTCGAAACCCTAAAGGAAAAGCTTGCCTCTGCACCCATTGTCGTTCCACCCGATTGGACGCTACCATTTGAGCTCATGTGTGATGCAAGTGATTTCGCGGTAGGAGCAGTCCTAGGCCAACGCACAGGTAAGACCTTTCATGTGATATACTACGCTAGTAAAACTCTTAATAGTGCTCAAGTGAATTACACAACAACGAAGAAAGAGTTACTATCTGTAGTTTTCGCATTTGACAAGTTCCGATCCTATTTGATTGGTACAAAGGTAATTGTTCATAATGACCATTCAGCAATTAAGTATCTATTTGCTAAAAAGGATGCCAAACCTCGTTTGATTCGTTGCATATTACTTTTACAAGAGTTTGACATTAAAATTAAGGATAGGAAAGGAACAGAAAATCAAGTGCTCGATCACTTATCACGCTTAGAACGCAATAGGGAGGAGGACACGGATTTAGAGATATGTAATGCATTCCCGGATGAGCAACTGTTAGTTGCCTCGACAACCATGGATGTACATGCCTTGGCAGCCCTTGACGCGCACGCCTCGGCAACTCAAGACGCGTATGCCTCGGAAACCCTTGAAGTGCACGCCTCGGCAACTCCAGACGCGTATGCCTCGGCAACCACTGATGTGCATGCCTTGGTAACCATTGATGCACATGCCACGGTAACTCCAGACGCGCACGTCTCGACAACCATGGAAGCAGTTGCCATAGCAACACATGCCTCGGCAATACCCTGGTATGCGGATTTAGTTAATTTCCTTGTTTGTGGTATTTTACGTTATGGCCTTACTCACCTAGGGAAGAAGCGGTTCTGCCATGATGCTAAGCATTACTTTTGGGACGAGCCTCTTTTATTTAAATAATGTGCAGATCAGGTTATACGCCGATGTGTCCCTGAAGAGGAGCAACAAAATGTACTCCGGCAATGCCATTCTTCACCCTATGGAGGACATTTTGGAGGAACACATACCACGGCCAAAGTTTTGCAATTTTGTTTGTATTGGCCAACACTGTACAAAGATGCCCAAGAGTTTTACAAGCAATGTGATCGTTGCCAGAGGACGGGCAATATCTCTAGACGACATGAGATGCCGCTCCAAAATATCCTTGAGGTGGAATTGTTTGATGTATGGGGGATTGATTTTATGGGACCTTTCCCATCTTCATTTGGCAACCTCTACATTCTACTTGTTGTCGACTACGTGTCTAAATGGGTTGAGGCAGCTGTAGTTCCCGCCAACGATTCCAAGATAGTGCAACGATTCTTGTAGAAAAATATATTTACACGGTTTGGGATAACGAGAGCAATTATCAGTGATGAAGGCAAGCACTTTGACAACAGACTTATTGCCAAGATGTTGCAATGCTTCGGCGTGTCACACAAAATTGCCACGACATATCACCCACAAACCAATGGGCATGTAGAAATTTCCAACTGGGAATTGAAGGGTATACTCGAGAAAGTTGTAAATCCCTCTAGGAAGGATTGGTCAGTAAGACTAGATGATGCAATTTGGGCATATCGCACTGCATTCAAAACAACCTTAGGTATGTCTCCCTTCTGACTTGTCTATGGCAAAACATGCCATCTACCGGTGGAAATCGAACACAAGGCATATTGGGCAATCAAGACCGTGAATATGGTTTGGGAAAGTTTCGGGCAAAAGCATTTGTTGGACCTCAACGAGATAGAAGAATTCCGTGCACTCGTCTATAACAATGCATGAATCTACAAGGAGAAAACAAAGCAATGGCATGACAAGAAACTATTACCGCGGCAATTCACGCTAGGGCAACTAGTTCTCTTATTCAATTCTCGGCTGAAATTTTTTCTGGGAAAACTGAAATCAAGATGGTCGGGGCCATTCAATGTTGTCAAACCATTCTCCCATGGTGCCGTGATAATCAAGTCCATCACTGACGAACATGAATTCAAAGTCAACGGACAAAGATTGAAGCACTACAACGGTGCCCATGTGGAATGTAACAAAGAAGTGGTCACCTTAGGAGATGCATGAGCATGCTCTCCTTTTGATATTTTCTTTTTCTTTTTTTTTTCAAAATATTTAATTTTTTTATTTTTGTTTATTAATTTCAGTTATTTTTCTTTTTAGGATAAATTTATTTATTTTCTTTAAGATTAAGACTACATTTTTTTTCATATTTATCTAATGGTTTTTAAATTTTAGGTTTAAGAATTTCTTTGCACATCTTTATTTATTTTCTTTTATTAGTTTATCTTTAATTTTAATGCTTATTTTATTTTTGAATTGTAGGAAAGAGTTCAAGATAAGAGGAATTTGATTCAAGAAGGAAGCTTCTTCAACAAGGAAACTAATGGGCTAAATCTAAGGCTTATATTAAGCCTCCAATTTACCCTAAATAAACCCTACATAGCTGGCCAAACCCTTCCCCTTCACCAAATCCCCTAGTCGTCCCCTTTCCCCAATCAAAACCCATGTTTTCTTTCTTTCCAATTAATCCCACCCACCATATTTACTACTTATCTTTTCTATTTAACCCATCACCCTTAACTTCCAAGAAACCTATTCCTACTTTTCATCTTGCAACTCTTTGCTTTCTTTTCTTTATTTCTACCAAACTCACAACTAATATCATCTATGGCATCAAAAATCAAATTTTTGGTTCATCCAAGTTCCTCCAAAGAACCAAGATACAAGAAGTTTGCTACACCGGTGGTTCAAGAAAGATTTCACTCCAAGTTTGAAAGCCGGAAGATTTGTGAAGAACAAGGCTTCGAATACTCCAACTCTCATCAAGATTTCGGCCTTGAACCATTCATCTTTGAAAGGATTGCACATCAAAAATGGTAAATCTTTTGCCATCAATCGGAACAGGGTAACATCTTATGGGTAAGAGAATTCTATGCTCACTCACCTAACCTGGATAATCCTTATGTTTTTGTTCGTGACAAGGCTATACTCATAATCCCCGAAAATATCAACACCTTTTACGGGCTCTACGTTGAGAATGACGAGCATCAAACCTTTGTTGATCAACTCACGCCCAAGTACTCGATAAGGTGCTTCAAGAACTCACTATACCGGGAACTCATTGGAACGATGGTAAATACAAGGGCATGGTAAATCATCTTCGGCTTAAACCCGAGGCAAAATTATGGAATAAGTTTGTTAAAACTTTTTTAATGCCCACCACACACAATACTACTGTTGATACACCTCGTCTTTTGCTCATACATTCTATCTTGCATAATCGCATCATTAACATTGGAAAAATTATTTGTGATGAGATTTTTGTATGTAGCACAAAAGACAAGGGTTCTCTTTTCTTCCCTTGCTTAATTTCCAATCTTTGCAAGGAGATGCATGTCCCAAGTGAGTCCACTGATGAAAAGACCCTACCAAAGTCCGGTTGGAATCGAGCACAAATCTGAAAGCTAATGGGAGAGGCACCGGTAAAATCCCCAATGCCTTTAATTGCCGCGGCAACTCCTGTCGCCTCGGCAACTCCTAATACCCAAGCAACTGATGCCCGGGCAACTCGGCCAGCAACCCTGGGTCAACTTGAATCACTTTTACAACCGTTGGAGAACTGCCTTAGGCATATTGAAGACCGAAAACTAATGTTCATGCGGTACATGAAGGATCACAACAATGCCATCACCCAAGTCATCCTGGAAAAGTACCAGACAGCCGCGTGCCGTTCCCCATCTTTTCTACCGAAATCCTTGCCACAGCAACCAATGAAGTAGTTGTTGCGGTAACCGCAACAGATGATGTTGCGGCAACCTACACTGTGCCTGCCCAGCAATTGCCACGGCAACCAACACTGAAGATGCCGTAGCAACCAAAGCTAAAGACGCCCCGACAACCACTGCAAAAGCCAAAGGTAAAGCGCCTATGCCTGAATCAACCCGTACTGAATCATTATCCGATTTTTCAGATTCAGACGAGTCCTCCATTTCACCAACAAAGACCGCACCAATCGAATCCTCCAAGCCCAAGCGAAAGGCCAATGACATTGACGATGAGGACACCCCCGTACGAGGATCGATTCCACCATCGGCAACAAGAAAGCAACCACCGCGTTCAAGCAAAAGAATCAAGACACAGGCCAAAAGGAAACTGATCATCCACGACGACAAACTCTCGGATTAAGTCCTCGTTTGTATTTTACTTTTCTTTATTGTTATTTTTATTTTTCTTTGTTGCATGCATTGAGGACAATGCCTTACTCGAGTTTGGGGGGTTGTTATTAGTTAGTTATCATGTTTAGTTGCATTCATCTTAAGTATTGCATTTAGGATACATAAATTGCATGCCATGCCTTTAGTTGGAACAAGAATTGTCTAGATTTGATGAATATCCGATGATGACTTTGCCAATGCACTTAATTGATAGAATTTTTTATTCTAGGATAACCGTGGAAACACTTAGAATCACACTATGATGCTAAACTTGATGAAACACCGTTGTGGCTTGATTGATTTAAGGAATTCTAGCGAACTTAGGTTGATAGTTAAAAAATTGGGGGATTAGAATAAAAATTGGATGAATGCTAGAGGTGCCCGAAATTGTCTCTAGTATGTGTTTAAAATTGATCGGTAGAGGTGCCCGAAACTGGGTCTAGTCGAATAAAAAATTGTTAACTTAAGAAAACTAAAAAACACTAGAGGTGTCCAAAACCAGCTCTAGTTAAATCATGTTAAAAGAACCCAAGGAAGTAATTTGAAAACCTCTTGTTTGCATAGAATCTGAAAAATCAACTTGCACACAACTCCACACACACTCATAAGCATTATAGTTTGATTTTGAGGAACTCCTAAGTTTTCCGAAAAATGAAAAGCCAATCATACTTTTTGCCATGGTTCTGAGAATTGAAATCAAGTTCAAAGCTAAGTTTGTGAAAATTGAAGTCTTGGCGGGTAATTATTAGTTTGCATTGCTTGAGGACAAGCAATAGTTTGAGTTTGGGGGTGTGTTAAATGTCTAAAAGTACTATTTTATTCACCATTTTTATTCATATTATTGCTAGACTTAGGCTCATATTAGTTGCATTATTAGCCATTCATGCATGTTTGCATAGTTTCCTTGGTGGACAAGCTTGATTTCATATTTTGCTTAATTTTGTGGAAAAAGGGTGATGCCGATAGTTGTTTGTGTGTGTGCAGAATCACTTGCCTAAGCAAGGCTGGAACCAGCTACCAGGGCAATACAAGAAGGAGATGCCGACGCAGTTGCCAGGGCAATGCATGAAGGAGATGTCGAGCTAGTTGCCAGGGCAATTGTCGATAAGGGATAAGATGATATGGCAGTCAAAATTGATGACTAGATAAGCCCAAGATGACGTGGAGCAAAGTTAAATCCTAAAGGAGTTTGATTTCCATGAAGAGGTTAAAGAGAAATTAAATCCCAAGAAGATAGGAGAAGATCTAGAAGGAATTTAAATATAATAAAGAATTATATTCTTTAAAAGTATTTAACTCCAACTTAACGTCCTCCTCAAAAAAAACTTTGACCTAGCCCTATAAATTGAGAACCAAGCCATCAACTCCAAGGGATAGCAAAGGAGAGAGATTTCGACAATGGCTTTCAATCATTCTTCATCTTTTTCTTTCTTGTTTGATTAGGTTTATGTTAGGGATTCTTTGTTTTGTGTTTCTTTGGAACCTAGCCATGACCTAAATTTATTTGGATAAGGTTATTGTGTTTTGTGGTTGTGAGATACAATTGGATTTTGTTTAGGTAATAAGAGTTTGCACTTTCAATTCAAGGTTTACTCATTCTTGGTTTTTATTCTTGTTTGCGAGTGAATTGGGAGAGGATCTCGTAACTCTATCTATTTATCTAATATCGGGAGAGTTAGATTCAAGAAATGAATGAGTATGATCTTTATTCAATCTATTGATGGTGAAGATTAACCGGCTTAGGAATAAGTTAAGGATTTCAATGGCTAAGAGGAGCGCAAGATTGGTTGTTGTTCACCCTTGATTCACACAGGGATGTATTGTCAAGGCATGCACAATTAGCTAGAGTTTCGACTTAGGGATAAGAAGAAACCATTGAAGAACGATCTGCCGAACCTTGAAGTTGCTGCCCAACCGCCCAAACAGTTGCCCAGCCAGTTGCCTAGGCAACCATCGATTAGTTGCCAAGGCAACCCCACTGCGTAAGTTGCCAAGACAACTAAGTTGCCCTTGCACTCTTTTACCAAGACGATCCAATTGGCTATCACAACTCAACTCATGATAACCTGGCCTATTATCTCTCATTTGATTACATCTTATTTTACTTTATTGCTTTCTAGTTTAGTTGTTAGTTAAAACTCCTACAATTTTCTACTTGTGTTCTTTTACTTTTTACAGTGCAAGAGATTAGATTCTTGAAGTGGCACCAATCCCTGTAGAGTCGATATCTTTTATACTATAACTTGCGATGTGTACACTTGCACAATTGTGGAGCACTTATTACGTTCAACAGTCATTTCCATGGTTGCTCACGGCTTTTGATAGTATGGTTCTAAAGTCACCTATGGTCAGATGCTAATTTCTTGAAGCCTCTCTACAATGGCAGTTTCTCACCTTTAGAAGAATTTATGCGAAAGGAAGATTAGCCCATCCAAAGGTCTTAGGAAGTTTGGGTAGATGTTCTTAGAAACCTGAAAGAGGAAGATATAGTTTGGAGGACTTCGTGGCTTTCTGCAAGGAGTATCCTCTACAGATGCAGGATACACTCTTGGGTGCCATTGCTTGGACTTTGGGGGCACACTGCTTATGCTCCTCTCATGGTTTTGAGACAGTATGGCTCGAAGCAATTCGTACCGACTACCAAGGGCTTGAATGAATTCAATATGAATTATGAGAAGGAAAGGGCTACAAGGCAGTGGTGTATGATGTTTCTTCAGCTTGGAATAGCTTAAGATAGGTCAGAGTCATGAGTGCTACCCACATGACCACTCCCGAATACGAGGCATGGAGATTCAGTCGTGTCAATGACAATATTCCCCAACTGAATCCAGATAGAAAGAGGACAATGGAAGAGAGGTTAGCCACACTTCTTACCGAAGTTGAGTTGATGAGAAAACAACTTCAAGAGGAGCAGGAAAGGTATCTCAAGCTCGAGGAGAAAGCTCACCAAGAAAAATTCGACTTTGAGTGGGAGAAGATATACTTTGAAGGAATGGTTAAAGGTTTGCAAAAGAGAAATAATGAATTGGAACTTGAGCTCAAGTTAGAAAAGGAAGAAATTCAGAAACTCAAGAGGATAAAAAAAGCAAGAGAGTTGTGGAAGGTGGATTAGGTGAAGGGATAGAGCTCTGACTCAGGGAGGAGAAAGCGAGAGCTGAGAATTATAAAAGACTGTATTGTGAGAACATGGACCAAATGCTCACTTTAACACAAGAAATGAAGAACTTGCACACTTCCCACTCTAGGCAGCTCGAGAAAGAACGTCACCAAAATGAAGCCCTGAAGGATCAGGTTAAGTGTCTGGAGAAGTCTCTCTTCAAGCACAAAGGTTTGACTAGCAAGTTGAAAGTAAGCAAGGTGGAGAACCAGGCCTTAGAGGCTCGCATCGAAGAGTTAGAAACTGAGGTTCAACAGCTCAAGGATCATGTGGCAAGCTTTAGGGGAGCATTTCAAGTACACCCGATGTCGAGTTTGGAGCAACTATATTTCGCTGCCTACACCATTTAGAGACAAGAACATGAGTTAGCGCAATGGATGGTTCAGATGCAAGGAATAACCCAGAAGATACAGTTCTTGGCAGAAGATGCTACTGACTTCATGATTGTGTCGATGATGAAAGTCGTTTAACGATGATATTTGCCAAACTTAGTGTTGCTCATTGCATTCATGCATAATTCATTTATTTGCATTCTCTGTTTTGTTAACAAATAATTGACTAAAAAGCTTTCTATTTCAAAAACAAAAAAGATTGCATTTTGGTTCTTTAAAATTACCATCATTCCACATCCATATCATAACCGTTTATGAACGAAGTGAATAGAGTAAGGTTTTGTGAAGCTGGAAGCCGATCTACGTAGTCAAATGGAACGAACCCAACAAGAATTAAGGGAAACCATTCTCAAGTCCCAGCAAGACATGATGAAGGAAATATCTCAGCTGTTGCAAGCCCAACTAAGGCAGGAGTCAAGAGACAAAGGTACTGTCAAAAGCCTTGCTCAAACTTAGGGGATCGCCTTTATGCGCAAACCATCAAGAATCTTTTGCTCATCGATCCTTCATCAAATCCTACACAAGGTGCATCTGCTTCTCATGTTGGTGTCGCGACTCAAACTCAACCAAGGGTAACCTTCGGGAATCCCGAGATTATCGGGGATGGCATCCCAGATTTTGACGAATTAGAAAAACTAAACCAAATGAAAGCAGAATTCACTAAGCAACTAGAGGATACTCGGAAAGACCTAGAAGAAAAGCTCTGAGTGAAGGAAGACGAGGATGACCCCTATGGGTTAAGTGCTAGGAAACCTAGTTTGGTTCCTAATGTGGAGATCCCATATAAGTTCAAGGCCCCAAATTTTGAAAAGTTTGACAAAAACACCTGTCCGTCTGCTCATATAGTGATTTTTGCCGAAAGATGGTTTTACCAACAACGAAAAATGCTTGATTCACTATTTTCAGGATATTTTAGTAGGGTCTGCTCTGAGGTGGTACAACCAACTGACTAGGGCTCAAATCAAGTCATGGAGAGATCTAGCGAAAGCTTTTACTGATCAGTATAAGTATGTAACGACATGGTTCCCAACTGACTGTTGTTACAAGGCATGGAACAAAAATGCAATGAGACCCTTCGGGAATATGCTCAAAGGTGGCGCGATGTGGCAGCCCAAGTCCAACAACTGCTTCATGAGCATAAGATCTCCCTGATGTTCGCAGACACACTAAAAGGGGCAATGTATGATCGGCTGATCAGTAACCCTATTAGTAACTTCGTAGAAATGGTCATAACTGGCGAACACATTGAAGCGTCCATCAAGAGTGGAAGGATCGATGGAGGGGATCATTCACGAAAACAATTTAAGAAGAATGACCATGAAGTGAACAACACCAATACTTTTGAGAAAACCAAGAACTTCACCGTCTCCCAGGCACAGGCCCCAATAGGGAATTCCAAAAACTTCAACAAGAGAGAAGATAAGGAACCTAAGAAGGAGAGGGATGATAGGTATTTCATGCCTTTTTCAATTACCTATAAAGAACTCTACTCGCAATTGTACAATACCGATCTAGTCCGATTGTACCACGTTACTCCCTACAACCCACTGTACCCAGCTTGGTATAACCCTAAGGAACACTCCAAGTATCATGCCGATGTCCTAGGGCACTCAATCGAGAACTGTATAGCTTTCAAAAGGTTTGTTCAGAATCTGATTCAAATTGGGGTGTTAAGCTAGGGGAGCCCAGTATGGCCAACAATCCATTGCCGAATCACGAAGGACAGGGTGTAAATGCTATCGAAAATGAGTGCACCGAGAAAGCCAAAAAGAGAATGTCCAAAGTCCAGTCTCCTTTGAGATGGGTCTTTCAGTAGTTATGCATGACGCGTCTCATCAATCGGGGGAATGGTATTGGTCAAAGAAAGATGTGGCATGTACTATGAGTATCACCAATTAGAAGGGCATGATATTCAGTATTGTGAGGAATTCTGTCATTTACTGCAAGCTATGATGGATAAGAAGGAGATTGAGTTTTTTGAGAAGGGGAAAAGAGTAAAAGATTTTGAAGTCTGTGCATCAGAGAGTCAAGAAACCAGATACAGTGCAAAGATACCATTTGTCCTCAGTCTCAGGACTAGTGAGGCAAGCGAACCAAAAGTGGCTCCCAAAATCATAATTGCTACCCCAAAATATTTTCCTTTCAAATACACCAATATGGTCCCGTGGAATTAAGCCGCAAGTGTCACGATTCTGGGATCGTCCAGTGTACAAGAGGAAAAGTGGACGATGGAGATAGAACTTGCTCAACCGGGTAGCAGAGAAGTAAGCGATATGGGGTATCTAACAAGAAGTGGTCGATGCTACATTTCAGAAAACCTGAGGGATCCAAAGGAGAAGAGCCAAAAAGTTGGAGCACAACCCGAGAAGTTGTTCGGAGAGGATCCAACCTCAAAAGTCAAGGAGCCGGTCACGAAAATGCAGGCACGAGAGTTTTTGAAATATTTGAAGCACGGTGAGTATAATGTTGTAGATCAACTCTGAAAACAACCAGATCGCATTCCAGTACTTGATCTGTTGCTAAATTCGAAAAAGCATCGTGATGCATTATGGAAGGTTTTGAATGATACCTTCGTTACAAAAGACATATTCGTTGGGAGATTAGATCGGATTATCAGTCACATCACTGACGTCAATCACATTACTTTCAATGATGATGAAATCCCGGGGAAAGGCACAGGGTTCGTCAAGGCCCTGAACATCACCACCCACTGTAAGGGTTATGTGTTGTAAGGAGTTTTAATCGATAATGGCTCTGCATTGAATGTCATGCCATTAGCCACGCTACAACGACTACCAATCGATAGCTCGCATATGAAACCATGCTATAATACGATACAAGCCTTCGACGGGACTCAAAGAGATGTGGTCGGAAAGATAGAAGTACCCCTGCTCATTGGTCCCACTGAATATCTTGTCGATTTCGTGGTCATGGACATTCAACCATCTTACAATTGCCTGTTAGGAAGGCGTTGGATACACTCAGTTGGCGCCGTTCCATCCTCACTTCTTCAAAAGTTAAAGTTTGTCACCGAGGGGAAGTTAGTAACGGTGAATGCAGAAGAGGACATCATCGCTTCAGTAACTCTAGATACACCATACATCTCTACTGATGGAGAAGCGATGGAATCGCCTTCAGAGCCTTAGAACTTATCAATGCTACTTTCGTTGCCGAAGGAAGCAAAGTTCCACACCTTAAATTGTCAAACTACACTAAAATGATGGTGTTCGAAACCCTAGGAAGAGGAGTAAGAAAGAATAAAGGTTTGGGGAGGAATCTACAGGGGCGTCTTTGTCCCGTTAGTGTGATTCACAAGGTGGACCACTTTGGACTTGGCTATAAGCCTAATTTTCTACAAAAAAGACAAGAATGGAAAAAGAGACAAGAATAGAGGAAAGTCGGGTTAAAGGGGGAAGACATTCCGTGGGCTCCCATAACTTACTCAAACTTTAGACGTATCTTCATATTTGGGGGGATCCGAAACCCAGAAGAGGACATCCAAAGGGCAAACCATGAGGGTGAAAGGCGCCTCCAAGAAGAGCTGATCAGTGAAGCTTTAGAAGAAATGAATGTAAACATGATTGATGGCGGAAGCAAGCCTAACCAGTTTCTGGCCATAATTCACCCGTGCCTCCCAGGGGAAGAGCTCAACAATTGGACCTTCAAGGTCGTGCCAGCATTCAATGGGGATAAATCTAAGTAATGCCTAGAACCACTCCGTTACTTTGGCCCGAAAGTAACAGACATCTTTTTGTAAAAGGGCAACTATGTCATATTCATCTGCTTTTAATGAAATATACTATATTTACCTTTTCTCTCTCAAATGGCAAATACGATATTCATTCCATTCCATTTCATTCATTATTTATTTATTTATCTATTAATTTATTCATTGGTTAATAATTTATTTACATCATAAACTACATCTTTCTTTTCCCAATACGCACTTTCAAAATTGTGTAAGCCCCTTAACATAAACTGTATGAACGATGTGGAACCTAATCCTAAAGTAGATTTTGAACGACCCATGTACTTGGCAGAGGTAGAGGAAGAAAATGACGAGGTTCCTGTAGAGCTGCTAAGAATGATAGACAATGAGGAAAAGTAAATCCTTCCGCACCAAGAGAAGCTAGAGATCCTAAACTTGGGGACTGACGAAGAAAGGAAAGAAGTAAAGATCGGGGGCACCCTATCACCAGAAGTCAGGCAAGGGTTAGTGGAATTTCTTGTAGAATTTAGAGATGTATTCTCATTATCATACCAAGATATGCCGGGACTAAGCATGGACATTGTAATGCACAAGCTTCCTATTAGGCTAGAATGCAAGCCCGTCCAGCAAAAACTTCGAAGAATGAGAACTGACATGTTATTAAAAATTAGGGAAGAGGTGAAGAAACAATTTGAGGCTGGACTTTTGGAAGTCTCTAAGTACCCAGAATAGGTAGCCAATATCGTGCCGGAACCAAAGAAAGATGGGAAGGTGCGTAAATGTGTGGATTATAGAGACCTTAATAAAGCGAGCCCCAAAGACAACTTTCCTTTGCCCCATATTGATACTTTAGTGGACAATACTATGGAGCATGCTTGGTTCTCATTTATGGATGGCTTTTCAGGGTATAACCATATCAAAATGAACCCCGAGGACATGGAGAAAACCACTTTTGTGACCATGTGGGGCAAATTTTGTTACAAAGTGATGCCCTTTGGATTAAAAAACGACGGGGCAACTTACCAAAGGGCCATGGTAACCTTGTTTCATGACATGATGCATAAGGAAATCGAGGTGTACGTGGATGACATGATAGCCAAGTCTAGGACTGAGGATGAGCACATCCAAAACTTTTAGAAACTCTTTCGAAGGCTAAGAAAATATCAGTTAAAGCTCAACTCGGCCAAGTGCTCCTTCGCAGTCACATCAGGGAAGCTTTTGGGCTTTGTGGTAAGTTAGAGGGGCATCGAGATCGACCCCGACAAGGTGAAAGCGATTCAAGATCTTCCACCACCGCGAACACAAAAGGAGGTCTGAGGATTTTTAGGGAGGCTAAACTACATCTCTCGGTTTACATCCCAATTGACTAATAAGTGTGACCCTGTCTTCAGACTGCTCCAAAAGAACAACCTGGGGGTCTGGGATGAATATTGTCAAGAGGAACTAAAAAAGATCAAGAAGTATCTGACTGATCCCCAAATTTTAGAAGCACCAGTGCTGGATAGACCATTGATCATGTACTTGACAGTCTTTAAAAAATCTATGGGGTGCGTACTTGGACAACATGATGACTCAGGCAAGAAGGAAAAGGTAATCTACTATTTGAGCAAGAAGTTCACGGATTGTGAAACCCGGTACCCGCCAATCCAGAAATTATGTTGTGACTTGGTATGGACCACTAAGCGGCTGCAGCAGTACATGTTGTATCATACCACCTGTCTAATTTCCCGGATGGATCCGCTAAAATTTTTAATGGAAGCACCAGTATTGATCGGGAAGATGGCCTGTTAGCAGATGCTCCTATCGGAGTTTGACATCGTTTACGTGAATTAAAAAGTAATAAAAGGAAGTGTCGTGGCAGATCTTTTCGCAAGTCGCGCCTCGGATGACTATAAACTATTAGATTTCCAGTTTCCAGACAAAGATTTGATCTGCGGTTTAACTAAAAGGAGATTTGTTGCTGAGAAAGAGGGATGGAGGCTCTATTTCGACGGGGCGTCGAATGCCCTAGGCCATAGAATAGGGGCAGTATTAATTTCCCCTGAGGAAGACCACTACCCTTTCACCAGTAGGCTAGAATTCTTCTGCACCAACAATATTGCCGAGTATAAAGCTTGCGTCATGTGACTTCGAGCAGCCATTGAGAAGAAGATCAAGGTGCTCTAGGTTTTTGGAGATTCCTCTTTGGTAGTCTACCAACTTCGAAAAGAGTGGGAGACCAGAGATCCGAAGCTAATCAAGTATCATGATTTGATCCAAGATTTGGTTAGAAATTTTGAAGAAGTCAGTTTCACCTACTTGCCAAAGGAGGATAACCAAATGGTCGATGCTCTAGCCACTTTGGTCGTCGTGTTTAAAGTAAATGGGACAGCCGAAATGAAGCCTGTCGATATGCAAACTTTTGAGGTGACAACCCACTGCTACAGTGTGGAAGAGGAAAAGGATAGCAATCCATGGTATTATGACATCCTTCATTATATCAAGTATCAAACTTACCCAAAAGACGCCAACGATAACAAAAAAAGAACTATCAGAAGGTTGGCATTGGAGGACGTCCTTGATGGAGAGGTTCTGTACAAAAGAAGCAAAGATCAAATACTGTTGAGATGTGTCAATGCCCGAGAGGCCGAAACTATTCTAGTAGAGGTCCATGGAGGTTTATGTGGAATCCGCGCTAGCGGATTCTAGATGGCTATGAAAATTATGAGATACGACTACTTCTGGTGAATAATGAATGGAGATTGCATCAACTATGCAAATAAATGCCACAAATGCCAAATCTACGTCGATAAGATACATTCCCATCCAGTACCACTTCACGTCATGAACTCACCTTGGCCTTTTGTTGCTTGGGGAATAGACGTTATTGGTCAGATACACCCAAAGGCTTCTGGGCATCACTTCATCTTAGTAGCCATCGATTACTTCACCAAATGGGTAGAAGCTGCCTCATATGCCAACATCACAAGAGTGAAAGTTTGCAAGTTTCTCAAAAAAGAAATTATATGTCGCTATGGCCTGCCTGAAAGGATCATCACCGACAATGCTTCCAACTTGAATAACAAAATGATGATTGAGGTGTGTGAACAGTTCAAAATTGTACATCACAATTCTATTGTTTATCGCCCCAAGATGAACGGAGCAATGGAAGCAGAAAATAAGAATATAAAGAAGATCATAGCAAAACCCACAGAAAATTACAAGGATTGGCATGAAAAGTTACCTTTTGCTCTGTTTGCTTGTCAAACCTCTATGAGGACCTCCACCTGGGAAACGCCATACTCTTTGGTATATGCCACGAAGGTGGTATTACCCATCAAGGTAGAGATTCCATCACTTCGAATTCTGAATGAAGTAAAGTTGGATGAAGCCGAATGGATACAAGCTAGGATTGATCAATTGAACCTCATTGAAGAAAAAAGGTTGAAGGCCATCTTTCATAGCCAAATGTATTAAAAATGATGATGGGGGCCTATAACAAAAATGTTCGTCCTAGAGAGTTTCAAGAAGGGGATCTGGTGCTTAAAAAGATCTTACTTAACCAAAAGGACTTCTGAAGGAAATGGATGCCTAATTGGGAAATGCCCTATGTTGTAAAGAAGGCCTTCTCCGGATGAGCATTAATCCTAGCCGAGATGGATGGGAAAGAGTTGAACAACCCAGTAAAATCAGACTCTGTAAAAAGTATTATGCTTGGAAAAAAAGAAAGAAGAAAAAAAGAAGAAAAAGAAAGAAAAAAGGAAAGAAAAAAAGCAAAAACGAAAAAAAGAAGAAAAAGAAATAGGTTTTAAGGCGAAAACCCAAAAATTGGCATCTTTAAACCAATAAGATGATCTGAATTGAAAATTCGGACAAGACGGTTTAGACACACGTAAATTCTGCATACGACTGGTAGACTTCATCGGGGAACGATGCTTCAATCCTTAGGTCGTCAAAAGTTGTAACCCAAGATGGCGAGCGAAATATCTACTATAGTCGATGGGTTCTCATTATTCATACAATTAATATTATTCATATCTTTTCTTTCTCATGTTTGCCATGACTTTCAAAATTTTGTTAATATTTCTCTAAGTATTAATAAAATATTATTCTCATTTCTATTATCTGTCTCATAATCATCTCGCAGATGAATTGGCATAGATCACAAAAAAGCAAAGGATTTATTGGTATTAGTATGATTTAACCTATTGAGTGTTGGTTGTTCCAAGATAGAAGGCGAATCTGCCAGGGTTAAGGCAAAAAGATCATCGGAGGCGAAATTGACGAGATTCACCAAAGAAAGACAATGAGTACCTCACATTTTGAAATTGAAGGAGTTAAAGGCGAAAAACAAGAAGAGCGCCCAAAAGAAAAAAAAAAGAAGAGAAAAAAAATTGAAGCGAAAACTCGTAAATGGCACTTTGGGGAAGTACAAGTCTAGAGTGAAAACTTTAAAAGGAACTTTAGAAAGAAAGGGCCAAGGGTTCAAAAAAGGGCATAGAGGGTGAACCCAAGTGACAGACGGAACATCGCTGTTGCAAAGAAAAGAAGAGGGAAGCAAGAGAAGATTTAAATCAAGGGACCAAGAAGAAAAAGTGTCCGAGTAAATTAGCGACGTTCATGCATCACGCTTAGTTAGACATCTCTGGGTTAGGGGCATGCTAACTCATACCGTCGTAGCATTTCATCTCTTTTGCAGGTATTTGAAAGATAAATCTGGTACCTCTTAAAAAATAGAAACAGGCATCAAAGTGGAAACTTGAAAGGAATTTCCACGCAAAGGGTTTCAAACACACCACTTTCCAGTGAGAGAGACGAGATAATAGCACCTTGCATAAAAGGGAAGAAGAAAATTATCCTATCCATTCAGGCTCACAAAGAGCGGAAGCCTTCATGGAACCCTCATTTGGAGAACTCGTGTTTGTTCGCTGCCGCTTCGGAGGAACATGTCACCTTGCATAAAAGGGGAGAAGAAAATTAGCCTATCCATTCAGGCTCACCAAGATTGCTTTTTGCCGCATCGGGAAAGCAAAATTATTTGGATTCGTTCGCTACCGCTCTGGGGGAATGAGTCATTTAGTAAATGGTTTGTTCATTGTCAATCAGGAAAAGCATGCCAGTGCTACCCGTTTGTTTTTTACCGTTTCAGGGAAACAAGTTATTTGGATTTGCTCACTGACATTTTGGAAGAGCAAATCATCCGACAGGGAAGTAAGACAAAATTAGTGCTTATGGCCTTTACTTTATTCTTGTTTCACAAGTATAAGCAAACAGAGGCAGTTGTAATTACTAATTTTGTCCGGGTCGATCTTTTATTGGCAATAATGGGCTCTATTATGTAATGAGTGTTATTATATGTGTGTTACTAGTACGTGATTATCGTGTATATGGTTACTATTCATGTCTGTGGTGTAAGTATACATCGTATATGTGTAACATGTGGATATATATTGTCAATATGTTCACTATTGTTTTAATATGACTATGAGTAGGCATATTAAATGTATTATATATGTATGTTAATAATTATGTACGTGTAGATATGGGGTACATGTGTGTATTTAGTAAGTATGCATTGCATGTTTTATATAAATAGTATATATTAATGTTTGTATACTATGTGCATGTACACTTGGTTATATATGAGTATGTGTTTATTGCATGTGATAGTAATATATATGTTAGTGTGTATGTACGTGGTATTATAAGTGTATGTATTGATAATGTAAGGATGTTTGTTTATATAATGCTATCATATTATAAATTGGGTTGATGATTAATTTAAACAAACTGATCAATTAAATAATTAAAGTCCAATGTTTCATATAAGTCCAAATCTGTTACACATTTAAAGCCTAGAAAATATATATGTTTATAAATAATAAAGGCTTGTTCGGGCCCAAACCTAATACAAACAAATGACTAAAACCCTAATCTGTTATCCTTTTCTTATGCCCAGCTAAATCTAGACTGTTGGATCAAAGGTTGTTGATCGAACGGTCCAGATTGAATGGAAATCCTTCAGCTCCTTGTGCGGCACCTGTCATCATCCAGCATTGCCACATCAACCATCAGATGCAATCTGGACCGTCCATCCCAAGAGAGATCTCAACCGTTGGATCAAATCTAATCCAACGGCCCAGATCAAGCTGGACCGTTCGACTCTCACGCGTGCAGCCCATGCTCCGGCCGTTTAGCTTCTTCACGTGCCTACGCACCGACATCGGTTCATCTCCCCATCTGCGTGGCCATATCTCTAAAAATGCCGCTGCCACCGTACGTCGACCACCAACCCTCTCAACCACCGAACAGCAAAAACATAAAAGAGGGGAAATTAGAACCTCAGCATCTACAGTGGTTTCATTAAATCTTTGCTTAAACATGTAAACCTTAGGCAATAGGGAAATGAGTAATCAGAGATAGATATAAAGCAATGTAATCAACCACATGTAACAGAGCTTCTCGAACGGAAAATTCAGAAGCAATACAAAACAAAACAAAACAAAGTCTTTCAAGGTATATTTCATTCCTTTTCAATTTGAATATATAATATGCATGCATAGTTAGTATAAAAAAAGAAATAGAGTTAGGATTTTACCCTCGTTGATTCCTCTTCCTTTCGCATCGTTCTGGTTTCCTCCAACCGTTGCTCCTCCGTTGATAAGCCATGGCCTCCTCAAGGCCGAGTATGGTGAAACCGCACAAGTACGCGGCGGTGAAACCCTTTTTTTGATTTGCCTTTTGGTTTTTCTACGAGGAAAGGGGATCGATTTCGAGATAATGGGTTCAGATCTAGGTTCTGTATAAAAACAAGGAGTTTTTTAGGCGATTTAGGTTCGTCGGCCAGTTTCTAGAAATTGTGGCGGAGGGAATATGGGTTCATGATGAACCCAGATGAACTCGATGAACAAGGCGAGAGCATTTGGGGGGGAATTTTATAACAGAGAAAAAGGGGCTAAAAGGGTTCGATGTTCGGATAAAAATGAAATATATAGTGTTATAATTTTCAAAATGGTATAATTGCATTTTAAATCCCTCCGCCCTAAAGTAATTGCGCCAGAGGGGCTTCCGCATAGTCCAATTGCACTTTTAGTCCCTCCGTGTGGGATAATTACGAAGGGAAGCCATTCCGCTTTTTTAATTATTCCCCAGGTCCTCTATATTTTTTCAAAATTTTCAATTACATCATTATTTCTTTTAATTTTGTCATTGTATTTCATTTCCTTAAGGTTAGGTCCTTTTTCCATATTCAAATTATAATTTTTGTTTATTTTTTATGCATTTTTAGTATAAATTTCACATTTATTTCCAGCAAGTTTATTTAATTTTATGATAATGTTGCTCGTTTATGGTCGTTATTTTATGGATGAAGTTAATTCGAACGTCATACATTAGGGAATAAATGTGCATAATTTAGTACAAGATATAGACATTAAAAGTGTAATGTGTATAATCTTTTCTTTCTTTTAAGATAAAATAGAAATTTAAAAGAATATATATATGTATATTTTTAACCTATGACATATATTTTTAGGCATAAATTAGATATTTGTAAAGTACAATATATATGTAAATGTTTTGACATATAGTGTATATATTTTTTAGTATATAATAGTTTTTAATATATATATATATATATATTAGTATATAATATGATGGCTTTGGTATACATAGGTATATATATATTAAGTAATATAATGTGTATTTAGTTATGTAATATAGTCCTCTAATATATAATAATGTTAGATCTTAAAATATAATGTATATTATGTTTTTTATGTAGCTTTCATAAATGCATATATATAATATGGTTTTGAAATATAATATATACATAGAACATATAATGTATATACAATTTTCAATATATGTACATAATATGATTTCCTAAATATGTATATAATGTACTTTTAGTATGTAATCTATGGTTTTAAAAAGTTTATTTGTATCTTTTGTAAATACGTTACCTTCAAATGCGAGTTTTTAATATAATTTTATTTTAATACAATATATAGTTTTTGAAGGTACAATACACATAATTTTTTTAGGGTTATAATATTTGTAGTTTTCTAAAGTTTATAATTTAATTTTACATTATATTTTGTAATACATGTATAAAATGTTTTGGGCCCTTTGTTGTTGGCCTTAGCTATGGTTGGCCTTAGGGAAGTAAGGCTTTAGATTAAATTGGACAAATTAACTCAATTAACCTAGATCGTGTGCTTGTCTTATAGGAGCACGATCCTAGAATTAAATTAGCTTTAGGTTCTTTAGAGCCTTAGCTAGATTAGAGTTCGAATTAATTTAGTGAATTTAAACTTATCCTTGGCTTATTGGGGTAAATGTTAAATTCATTAAATTAAATGAACATGTAATACCTCAAAATTTTGCTTAGTGGCCAAAATGAATAAAATGAAAGTTTGATGACCAAAATGTAAAATTTAAAAAGTTGGGTGCCAAAGTGTAAAATAAAAAAATTTTAGGGACTGAAATGTAATTTTAAAAAGTTATGTATTTGGTCACGAAAATGAATAGTTCACCCCCATGAGTGGCATTTTCGTGATACACGAATTTTTGATACAGAGTTTTTATTAAGAGCTATAAAGCGTTAAAGTTCGAGAAAATTTCCAGATATTTGGATCGAAATAAAAATTGTTAAGCGTGCTCAGAGCAGAGTAGCATTAGGATGGGTGACCTTATGGGAAGGTCTCATGTCAGTAGTTGAGACTGATAAAAAGGGGAATTAGTTCAAGTTGAAATTTTATTTTATGGATATCTGATCAAGGATTAGTAAGAGAAATTTATTCGATAAAGATTTCGGGTAAATTTTCAGTATATTGGACCGAGTCAAAATATCAAGATTTTGATTTTTAGAAAATTATGGAATATTTTGTATGTCAAAAATATTTACATATGGAGATCAGAATCATGAGAATTTCAGATTTTACCCGATAGTTGGAAAGTGGAAAAATCGTAGAAAGTGAATATCAGGTAATCGAATCGAATTGGAATTTTAAAGACAGATCCAAGGATTATGGAAAACTCATAAAATATTATTTTATGGATATTTTATTACATTTAGTTGGATTCCAACTAGATTTAGTTAGATGGTGATGGAATGGCAACTTTCAAGCCTTGTTTGTAAATAAAGTATAGTTGGAGGGCAAATTGGACATTTGCCATGGATGGCATTTTTGAAATATTTTGAAATGCTGAGGGCATTTTTAGAAAATGAAAAACACATGGATTTAATCTTGGCCCTTGGTTTATGATAAGATTAAATTTAGCCATTGGATTTGAAGGCTAAATTAGTAATTTTACTAATTAAATGAATTTAAAATTCATTTAATTATTACATGTGAATTAAAATGATAAAAAATGAACTAATTTGTTCATCTTTCTTGGGATATTTTCGAAACACAAGGGGGAAAAGGAAAGAAATTTTTCTTTGGCAAATTTGAAGGTTTTAAAGTTAGAATCAAGGTATGTTGCTTTGAAATAAATTGATCTATGCTTCATGCTCTTTCTGTTGATAGTAATATTGTATGCTATTATGAAGAATAGTTCATGTTCTTGAAGAGAGAGAAATTGGAATTTCATGAACTATGTTGGAATTAAGGCTTGATTTAAGTAACTCAAGTGTTGTAAACATGAAAACAAGCTTGAATTTAGTTTAATTCTATGTTTAAGGTTATAAACCCTAACCCTAGAATTTGGGGATTTGGTTAGGGAATTTAATAAAGGATGGAAATGAATGATTTATGATATTAGAAGCCTTAATTTAATGCTAGAATAAAAAATTTCCCTTAGGAAGAATAATGGACCAATTCGGTTAGAATTGGAAATAAAGGGGAATTATTGTGAAAATTATTCTAGCATTAGAAATGATGAGATTTTGATCAAATTAGCTTGATTTGATAATTTAGGACCAAAATGGAAATATTGGAAAGTAAGGGACCATTTCAGTCAAAGAAGAAAAATTAGAAGAAATTATGGAAAAATTTCCATAAGATTGGATATGATGAAATTATGATTTTACAAGCTTTAAAATATCATTTGGACCATTTTAGAAGTTTGTAAAACCATAAGGATCAATTCGGAAATCTTGGAAAGATTGGTGACCAATTTGGCATTTTGTAGAAAATTAAGGACTAAAGTGAAAAATTGTTTTCATAAAAGCTTTATGCTTAAATTGCTATTAGAATGAAGTTTTGATCATTCTTTGATTAAAAGTTGAGGAAAATTCAAGGTGTTAAAGGTATAATGACTTATGTCATGGAACTAAGATTGGACAATTATAGGAATAATTGTAGGAAAATACTCCTATTGTATTTATGTGTTAGTATGATACTAACATATAATTTGAAATGTATCTGTGGCCTACTAATACACATGTAGATTGTGATCAAAACCGAGATCGAGCTAACAATCGAGGAAAGGACATAGATCAAAGCTGAAGCTTAGTGAGGCTAAGTACATATTGGCAATTTATAAAGTGTCAAGGTGAGTGCATTTTTATGCATGGATAATATTATGATTATCATTTGGAAGACTTGTGATAAGTCTACCTTATTAATAATTACTTGATAATTATATGTTTATATCATGAATTTATATTTGACATATTGAGAATTGTCAAAGGAAGAACTATGATGCATTTGATCACTAAATATATCAGGTATGTATGGTTATGTTATATTTAGGGTATGAACTGCCTAGTATTTAATTATATTGCCATGGATGAATTGAATATGGAATTGGAAAGTATGCCCAAATAAGTATTTGAGGTATAGAGTATAGTTGGCATGCCATAGAGTCCAGCGGTTTAGCACTTCGGTGCGGTTTATTAACACTTAGGTGTGGTTCGTTAGCACTTATGTGCGGTCTCTTAGCACTTCGGTGCGGTTTATTAGCACTTTGGTGTGGTTTTGACTCGTGTACTCAAGTCCTCAAACTATGTTGGGCAATAATCTATATGGTAATAAATGGTTAATAAATTAGAGAGTGTAGAGAGTAAGTGAACTCTCAGATAATGGTAATAAATGGTTAATAAATTAGAGAGTAAGTGAACTCTCGGATAATGGTAGTAAATGGTTAACAAATTAGAGAGTAAGTGAACTCTCAGATAATTGCAATAAATGGTTAATAAATTAGAGAGTAAGTGAACTCTCGGATAATGGTAATAAATGGTTAATAAATTAGGGAGTAAGTGAACTCTCGAATAATGGTAATAAATGGTTAATAAATTAGAGAGTAAGTGAACTCTCGAATAATGGTAATAAATGGTTAATAAATTAGAGAGTAAGCGAACTATCAGATAATGGTAATAAATGATAAATAATTTAGAGAGTGGGTAAACTCTCGGATAATGGCAAGGATAATAATAGGATTTATGAATCCAGATTATATTATGTTAATTTGATTAACATAAGGGAAATAAAGGAATAGTGATCAAACTGCACGTTTATTATATTATTGATATAATTCAAGCATGTTGATTAATATTAAATAGTTATAATGCCTCACTAAGTATATACTTAGCGTGTGATGATTTTTCACGTGTAGGTAGGAAACCCGGGTCGGAGTAAGGAGTAAGGCATCATTATCAAAGAATGATATATACACAATATCGGTAACTTCATCTTTGATGTATTTTGATATTTTCTAGTTGGCATGTATGAATGAATATTAGCTTTTTAAACTAGACTAGATGTGGATTATAATATTAACATCTAGATAAGTGGTTAATATGTGATGTTGGATTTTATTAGACTTGATGCTAGTTTAAGCAAATTGCTAGTAAAGAAAATCGGGTAAGATTACAAAAAAAATTAGAGTAATCAAAACGACTTTTGTTTTAGGCAATTTTAGGTAGCTCTGTTAATCATAAAGTATAGTTATAAATTACCAAGTTGCTGCCTGAAATCGGGGTCTATCTGATAGATTAAAAATTAGAAATAAATTTTACGCGATTAAAAGGAAAAAATTAAAATCAACATTTTGATTTGTACGGATAGCATAAAATGTGGTTTAAACATCATGTGACACTCTATACTAGTATTGGGTAATAAGTATTAGTAAAGGTGTTACAACACATTTCTCGATCACTTTAGGGGTAAAACCAATTTCAAGTTTAACTTAACATTAAATAACAAATTAGTCATCATAATTTAGGGTTTTTAGTTCTAAGGACTAATTAATTTTGGATTAAGTGTTAGGATCATTTAGTTATTAAGTAGATTACTAATTAGGCTTTCTAATAATTTGGGCCTTTCTTTTGTGTGTTTACATTCATGCCTTAATTGTCATTCATATAATCCTTGATTTCAATTGCATTCTAAATTAACCTAAATCGTAAAAGGAGGTACTTATTAATTCCAATATTAGTCCGAGCTTAAAGGATGTCGGTCAAATATTCGAATTAATCCTTACCTCCACGAGATAAAATGAATTAAAAATTAACAAAAAATCATCACATCATACTTAAATGATTGCATTATGCATAAATGTGACGTACAGGGGTCGAACCATAAATTAACATGGCAGTTAAGCTTATTCGATGTCGGTTTAATTTATGGTCCGACATATCATCAACCTTATTAATTAAATGTTCAATTAATTTGAGTCCATTAATTCGATAAAGCCCGTGCAATCAAGGTTAATTTTTATCTAAGAACTCCAAATTAAATTCAATTTAAATTTCAATAATTTTCATCCTTTTGAGAGCAACAAATGTTTTGGTACCGAGTTCCGGGGGTAATGAGGGTGCTAATACTTCTCCAAGCGTAACCAACTCCCGGACCCTTTCACGACGAATATCTGGTTTCTTATGGTGTCCGGCCTACCTTACCCAAGTGGCCGGTGGCAACTCCAACTTTCATCGTTTTCAAAATTTTAAAGTTTTCAAAAAAAAAAATCTTTAATCTCCCAAAAGATTTTTATTAGTGATTTAGGAGGTAATTAGTAGCCGACTTCTTTTTTAAACAAATGCCTTTAACACAATAAATTCTTTTTTTTTAAAAAAAAAAAAAAAGAAAAAATGTCGCTACAACATACTAATGTAATTTATTTTGATTTTAGTTTCGGGCTAGTTTTTCGGAATCTTGCTTCATTCTTTTGTCTGATTGTGTTCAGTTTCAACTTTCAACAAAATCACTTTTTTTTAGGATTAGAATTAAGATTAAAATTTATAAGATTAATCTAAACTGATGCATGCATTGCGAATCCCCTACAAAATTTATTTATAGGTGCAAACCTTTGTTTTCACAATTTTTTTTTTGCCTTTTTTGCTTTTTTTTCTTTTGTTTTATTAACTCTAACAATTGTACTGTCACGTAGATAAAAGACATAACCATCATTACACATTTTTAGAAGACATGACTATATACTTCTTTTTACCTACGTGACCGGATTGATTATTATTTTTAAATAATTTAGGTTATGTATTAAGTCGTTAAATAATTAAAATAAAAATATTATCTGAATAAAAAACAAATACTTTACACATTTAATAATACACAAAAGTAAAATACAAATGGTGATTTTTATATTTATTATTTAATACACTCGTAACGGTGGAATATTTTAATTCACCGCTATATATCTTACTTGTTTATACGTATGCAGATATAAATTAAAGACATAAATTATAATAGTTTAAGAAAATAAAAATATATATCAAATAAAATTGATTGTTATTATAAATAACGCTTCATGTAATCCTCAACCGTTGTGTACTGAACATCTGGGTAAAGCGTAGAAGCTTCTTCCGCTCCATCGCCTATTTCAAAGTTGGTAAGGCATCCCTCATAACACACGTGATAATAATGTGTTAATCCAACTTGCTCGGCATAATCTTGTTCTGCACCCATTTCATTAAAATAATTCCTTAAACAATCAGAATTAAATAATAATAATAATAATAATAACCTTTCATTATTGCTAGAAACTCTTGCTCGGAAACGGAAGACTTGAGCAGCTCTTTGCCGATCAATTTCTCCCATATCTGGACGACTTCCCTTTGAGATAAGATGTTTTCTGGTGGCCTAATATACACTGTTTTGTTTAGAGTCCGAGGGTCGTCAATAGTTTTTATGCCGTATGTTGCTATATCATCTTCGTCAACATATATTGCTGCCCAATGTTTCAGTAAAACAAAAATAAATAGTTATTTTGTCTATAACCGTACCCATTTTATTTATTCATCAATTAATTAAAATAACCGACAAACTATGTTAATAGTGGGAGGGCCCTTGTCCCCCGCCCACAATTCTTTTACTTTTTATTTTAAAAAATGAGTTTTCTAGAAAAATTTTGTTCCCTTAAAAAAATTAGAGAAATGAGATACCTCTCAAAATATTTTGAGATTTACGATTAATTAAACGGTGTTATAAAACTCGTCATGTCCTACAGACCAATTCCCTTAAAAAGCATGAATGAAGAGAAAAACTCGTTTGGAAGGCTAGACGAGATCCTCATAAATTATATAAAAAAAAAATTATAAGGGAACCGTCAGAAAGACAAGACGAATCACATAGTCACTGTTCAAATGAATTTGTCCCATTTTAATTAGTCATAAAAGAATTGAGGGAAATAGATAAATTTTCTTATATATTTTTCATACAGTTTTTTTGGGGGAATTACCCCGACGTATATATACCTCTGTCATTGTTCCCAACTCTAACTTCATTCCTAATTCGAATTAAATTCTACAAAGATTTATTATAGAGACTATCCTCTCAATTCAGCTTACTTTATTTACTCTCAATTCAGTATCTTATCTCATCGAAATAATAGTTAATAAATAAATAAACTATTAATCTTGTGTTTGGTTACAAAATCAACATTTATCGTTATTTACAATCTTATGTATTTTTTCATGATTAAATGTACAACGATTTATAGTTCACTTTCTAAATAGATGGGCCAATATGTTTATTTATTTTTTGCTTAAGGGTGTAAGAAGCTTTTGAACTTTTGAAGAAAAAAAATTAATAAAGTCTTTGAACTTTTTTTGCACTCAATTAAACCCATAAACCAAAAAAATTTAATCTTTTAAGCTCTTAAACTAAAAAGACTGAATCAATTAAGCTCTTTGACTAATTTTGACCATTAAATTTAAACAGTTTTTGCGATCCAATGTTGCAGTGCACTGTGTTACAGTGTTTTCACTTGACATTTTCAGATTTTTTTATTTTATTTAAAAAATTCTTTAAATGTTCTAAAAATTCTAAAAAACTTCTAAAAATTATAAAAAAATTTGATTTTTTTTGTAAATACAACATGATAGAACTGTAGTGTATCATGTGCCGGTAATATCTGAAGAAAAAAATTGTCAAGATTTAATGGTCAAAATTGGTCAAAGGGCTTAATTGATTTAATTTCTTGGTTCAAGGGCTGAATTTATTAATTTTTTTTTATTCAAGGGCTTAACTAGTTACAAAAAATTTCAGAGGTTTAATTAATTTTTTAGAGCTTCTTACACCCTTTATTTTTATATTAAAGTTAGCCAATGCTGGACATAGTCTTACCCTTTTGATTGCCATCTCCATGCAAGCGAACATGTTCCCTTGAAGGAAGGATAAAACCAGGTTGACACAGTCCACCCAGAAAGTAACCGGCAAAACAATTTGCAGAAACATAAGTAAAAGGAATGCCGGCTTCTTCAATCGCTCTCCTCACCACCATTTTGTCATCGAACGTCACCCTTCCCGGTTCCATCGCATTCTCCATTCTCGCAGGATCCATGCCAAATTCCGATGGCAGGAATCTCTGTTGCATTGCATGTTTTACATGGAGTATAACATAATCAATCAAGCAAAAGCAATGTCTCATTTGTAAATGTAAGCATGTGTTAATTAGCTAAATACCTTAACATTTCCAGCCTCCTTGATGGCATCAACAAGCTTGAGTTGCAGCAGTATTTGGTGGCTTCGGATGTGAACACCGGAGATTGCACAGATAACCACGTCCACTAATTTCACGGCATTCACAAGGCTTCGGTGGTCTTCAAACGAACCGGCGACGAGATGAGCTCCCTGCTGCTTAAACGATAACAACATTTGTACCTTCTCAATATCAACACCAATCTCATTCCTGTGCAGCACATAAGTTTGGTGACCTTGTGCTAAACTTGCCTTGACCAGCCTCCTTCCCAAGTAGCCGGTTCCCCCGACGATGAGCACTTTGCTTTTCATGGCCATGAATATGATCTTTTCTTCTCCCTTTCACACTAATCGATCTGTTGCTTTTCAGATTATCTCCCTTGGGGTTTTTTTATAGGGTAGTGAAAATTTTATTTTTTTAATTAAATTTCCTTAGCTTTGGGTTCACTGTCACATTTATGCTTTTTCTTCAAACTATTTATGCCTTGGCTTTGTTACCAATATAAGTATGTGGTTGTGGTTTGCGTGGTTGGTAAGACGAGACATTGCCAATAATTCAATCAACTGTTTCAATCGCCACGAACACGACAATATACTGTTTAAATATGCTAGGTCCCAAAATTATTAGATGTGGTTTGCGTCGTCGGTAAGATGAGACATTGCAATAATTCAATCAACGACAATATACTGTTTAAATATGCTAGGTCGTAAAAATTATTAGATGAATTTAGCTTACCACGTCATCTTTAGTTTCAACCAATAAAGGTTATTCATCTTATTTTTTTTCAAGGTAAATCTTCATCTCTTTTCTACATATAAATAAGGAGTGAGTAGTTATTTAGAAGTCACTTTGAGATCGCGGGCGGAGCCAGGATCGAATATTGGCATGGGCCAAAATAATGAATTTAAAAAATGCAAGGGTTTATTACGTATTTAAACTCAAAATTCATGGGGCAAGACCTAATTTGTTTAATATTTAAATTTATAAGGACCTAAATTGTTATTGGACAAAAAATTGAGGATATATGCTCATTTTTTAGTTCAACCTAGAGGCGTAAATGAACAGAATGTTTGACAAATTGTTAGTGAATCATTCGTATAACGTTCATTTATTAAGCTAAATAAACAAGTATGATTAACTTTTTCTGTTCGTTGAATAAACGAACGAATACGAACAAAGGTGTATTCTATTCGTTTATGTTCATAAACAAGCTCGTTTATTGGCTTATTTACTTGGTTTCCCTTTTCCTTTTATTTTTTTTACCTTTTAAATATTGTTGAATTATGGACTAAATTGAACACGTGTGAAGTTTTAAGTTCAAATTGTGAAGCCTAATGAGCTTAAAGACTAGTGGTGTAATTCACCATTTTAGAAAACATATAAATGAACATGTTAGCGTTCATATAAATGAATATGTTCGCGAACATTACACGGATATATTCACGAATATTAAACGAACTTGTTCGTGAACGGTAAACAAATGAACACAAACACCATCAAAAACAAATAAACGAGCACAAACATGATATAAGAGATTTAAATGAACCAAACATGAACACCTTCAAATATACATAAACAAACACGAACAAAACATTATTCATTCAAGCACGATTCGTTTACACCCCTAATTCAACCTCTACTTGATTATATATATATATTTAATTTGAATAATCATTTTTATAGGGGCCAAATTGTTATTTGACCAAATTATCAAATAAGTAAACTTTATAACAGGGGTCGGGGCCCCCTTGGACCCCAAGGGAGCTTCGTCCCTGTTTGAGATGGATGTATCTTATTGACTGGGACCACGAATAACGTGGTGAGCCGGATTCATCTAATAATTTCTTATTAGGTCTTATGTTATTTTGAAATTTAATTTAAATATTTTAATTTTGTGATCAAGGGCGAATGCACCATGGTGCATGGTGCGTCAAGTGACCCACCATTAAAAAATAGGATAAACTACTTTGATAATCACTAAATTTTAAGGGTACTTTTACTTTGATCACTAAAATTGAAAATTCTTCATTACAACCACTAACTTTTAATTTAAATTCATTATGATCACTGTTGTAGTGCTTTTAGCCCCATTGAGAAATGTTGATGTGGCATGTTAAAGTCTTCTTCCCAAAAAACTTATTTTTTTTCAAAGTTACAGCTATTGATGAGGTCATAATTTTGATTCATGGAATGGTCATCGATCAATCCCAATGGCTGGAAAGATTTGTTTTGCCAGAAGTTTAACATAATTTAATTTTAAGTTGATCTGATGGTTAACATAGGTGAATCAAAACTAAAAATCTCAATTGAAATTTGTTAATTGTCAAAATAGACAGGAGTCGGAGATAGGGGTCTGATAGTGGTTAGGATGGTTGCTCTGAGTTGGAGCCTGTGTATTACCCTTGCTTCTAGGGTGGTTGTGCTATCTTGAATGAAGGAGAGCCTTTCTCTCTTGTTACATGTCCAGTTTTATACTACTTGGACAAGTGTCATGATAGGACTATCGTGGCACGTTGATTGGACTGGCTATGACTTGACGTTCTAGGTTCCTCTCATCATTTTTAGTGGGCACGTGTGTAAGCATGTGACCGTCGGATGAGACACCGTGTTGCTTGCAATCTTGTTTGTTTGCCACAGATTCAAAGGGTACCGTCCAGTTTACGGGTGATCCTGTGTGTAATGTTTTGCATGCATTGCTATGCTCATCGCCATACGTCCCTTGTGTTACACTGTCCATAGTCTCGTTTACTTCGGTTTTGACATGTGACGGTAGGTGTTTATAGGTACTAACAATTACCCCAAGGTGAGGGAAGGTTATAAAGTGACCTTGGCAAGCCTGAATATTTTTATAGAGGGCTCTTTTGAGTGGGGGTTTTGTGGTAAAAGACTTTCAAACTTGAATGGCAACCTGTCTTTATAAGGGTTATGAAAGTTATACGAAGCATCGTGTGATGGTTTTTTTGGAATAGATCGTTTGATTTTCTTTAAGGATAAATCGTTACGTTCAAAGCTTTAATCATTTTCTTGGAGGTATTAGAGTGTCAGGTCCTTTGTTCCTTGTTGATCATTTTCGCCATCTATTTAGTGTCCAAAAGATGGGAGATCGCGACCACCCTCTGTTTTTTGGAGAGGTAGGTACTCTTAAAAATATTTGGATTTATTGCTTAAAGGGGAAGGGCCCTAATGGTTGGGACGAAGGAGATTGGGATGTTTCCAGAGGGCTTCTTGACAAACGTGCCCTATTGCATGGAAGGTTGGCATTTTGGTGAAGTGGAAAATGAATGGGTTGCTGGAAGTCTTCTAGGTGGTAAAGCCAACTAGAGTATTTTTTTTAATATATCGGCACTTGTTCTCATATTTGGAAACATCATGAGGAAAGTGCGCCCTCGGATGAGGTTTTTGAAGAATTTACTTTCATTTCCCTGAAGGGTTACACTAACGTGATTGCATTTGGTTCTGACTGTAGTCAGGGGAAGAGGAAGCGAGTGGTTTTGAATTTGCCTACTATACCGAGTCTAGAGGAGGGAGTTGCTTTTGTTTTAAACGCAAGTCGAATAAGAGAATGGATATTGGTAATGGCGTTTCATGGATATTGGGAAAGAGGCCAATGGTTGATTTTGGGATTACCGAAATTTTGCTTGAGGTCAAATGTGACACTCATTTGTTTCACTCCCACTTCTAAATTCCTCTTTTGTTGATGCAGGTACTGCTGCTGGGAGCGTTGTTTTCATCTGTTCGGGTGCTGGCCTTCCTACCATTTGTATGTCTTCAGGTATTTTAAGTGACGTGTTATTGCTCTTTTGGGTTTGGAAATTTTGCTATACATTTTGTGACAAGGTTTTGTTTATTTGTCTTATTAGCGGGGCTAACTGTTACGGATTCTATTGTTGTCTATTGCTCTATCAAAGATATGCTTCTTGGGGTTCCGTTTATTAATTATGTACTTGTTTCAAGTACCACGATGAATCTTTTAGGTTCTTTGCCCGTTGATGTTTCTTCGTGTCAAGGTCGGTGAAGCCTTTGCTCCATAGAGCGCGTTTTACCCTTAGAGAGGTTTGTTGAATATAGAGAGTTGGTTTCACCTTGAATCTGCTGCCAGAAGATTGTTTGAGTTGTATTCGAGCAGTCATGGCGCTTCTTCGCCTTGTTCTAATATTGGGAGAACTGTTGATGGGGGTTCTAGGTCTCCCTTAGGAACTATGTTAGGTTCACGTTAGCATGGAAAAGAACACGAAGGCATTTCTTGAGGAGAATGTTAAGCTACATTTGCAAGTGGAATGCTACACTCCTCTGCTTGAGGAGAATGTAAGTTTGCGTTCGCAGGTGGAAAAGTATACTACTCGGTTGAAGGAGCTACAGGAAAACATAAGGTAAATGTTTGGGTGTGGGTAAGTGACCTGCACAGAAAGCATGCAAAGAAGATTGTTGAGAGAAAGGTCTTGTAGTGTGACCATTCTTAGCTTTCAGTTAGTGTGTGGTCCTTTCAATGTTAGCGACGTGGATTTTGGTGCTCTTTGCAAAATGGCCACAAATTTTGATGGGAAAATCCTTCTAGGCCTTCGTGGAAAAAATTTGCTGCCAGGTGTGAAAGCATCGTGGCTCATTTTTTCTTTGATCTGAACGCGCCCTCTTTCCTAAATGATCGTGGTGAAGGTGCAGGCATAGTAGGTGGTGGAGATATGTTGGGTGATTGTGGTGAGGGTGTATAGTTGCTACTGTCATTTATTTTGCTTTTTGTTGTATGGAGATAACCTTGTTTTGGGGATTGTTTTCAGTGGTATTGTTGTTATTACCCTTTCATATCTTTACGTGATCTACTCTTTAGAACTTTGCTTCGATAATTGAAAATGTATGATATGAAAAAGTTGAGATTCGTCTCACTTATTTTTCTTTAGCCAAACAAATGTCCTGTTGAGATTTGAGCCACAAAAAGGGTTAAAACTGTTTGAGTAACGTGAAACTGTTGATGCTTTCGATTTCTTTGCAACTTGTGATACTTTATTTTGTACTTTCCGTATTAACTTTGTCAACTGATGAAGCTTTATAGAAGGATTTATCGAACTTGACGTGTGCAGTTCTTGTTATTATTGTAATCTTATCTGGTTTATTGGATAACATCATTGGTTGTGCTATTTCGGCTATAATTATTTTCTTTGGGACTCATGCACTGTACGGATTTTGACTCTGAACAGTATGAGTAAATTTACTTTGCGAACGTTCGTTTTAGAGCATATGTATAATTTGCTTAGCAGCGATTTACATTATGTGTGTTTATGTGGCCTTATTAATGGGCAGATGTTGGCAGATTGCTTGTGTTTGGTGTCTATTAGCTTCTTTTTGTGGTGATTAAACAATTCGGGTCAAGCCGTGACGAGAGAAAAAGCTTTTATTGGTCGTGACTAGACATATTGGCTTGCTCGTGTATTTATTGATTAGACGTTTTGAGATTGCATGGTTTTAGCTATTTGTTCGAGATTTCGGGATCTGGGAATCAAATGTTGGTGTTAGTGACCCTTCACATAGGTATATGAAACGTCCGTGCTTGGTATGCTTGTTGCCGACTATAAATAGGATGCTTTTGTGTATGCTTTTTTATAACCTAATTTACAAGTGGTTTCCTTTTACCTTATGCGGCTTTATTTTTTTGATTTTTCATGTGCCGCTCTAAGACGAGAAAAGAAAATATGTTCAAGGAGACGAGTGGTTTTCAGGAACCACTTTTAATAGATCCTGGGGAGTTCTAGTATTGCAGTTTGGGTTAGTTGTTTCATCAGACGATAGTATTCAGAAGTCTATAATTAGCCATTTGTAGTAATGGGTGTCAAGAGGCAATGCAGTCGGAAAATCTTGAGCACAAGATTCTCCGAGCAATTTTATGTTGGTGTTTGTTGTTATGGTGGGGAGAGGTGGTAGAGTCAGAGGCATATTACTAAGGCGGTTGATTTGTGCTAGGGTTTGACCAATCTCCCCTTGGTGCAGAGAAGAAGTTTTTGGAGCCAAAAATATGAGAGACTTTTGTCATCTCAATGTGTTCTACCTACTATATTAAGAAGCTCGCTTTGACGATATGCTCTAAATGAGTTATCTTGTTCCCCCTTTTGATTGTCAAGGAGGTTGTTCGTTTGTTAACTTTGGTGCTAGGTACCATAGAGATAAACAAATGCGGCTCAAGCTGAAGATTTGGAGTAATGAAACTCCTCTTGCAAAATTAGGTGCTTTGGAGTAATATCAAGAAGGCTTTGACAGTTAAAATTTAAAACAGGGATATAGATCACGAATTTTTTGTACATTCACGCTTTTTGTGTTGTACTAACATGTTAATAATAATGTTTTTTTAGGGTAGGTTGCTGCCCCGTAGTTAGTAAGAAATTTACGGGTTTTTATTTCCTTTTGAATCACGTGTTAATGAAAATCACTATCTCTCACTTGTTTTAGAAATGTTGCTGCAGTTTTTGTATTTGTTTTGCTTTGTTTCTCATGAGACGATATTGTTTTCCCAAAACGAGCTTTGTTTTGGTGTTGTTAGTTAATTTTGACGACGATGAAGTATGAAATTTCGCTGCTGGATCGCAACGTCAGGTTTTTGCTATAGCAGGTGAAGGTTCGAGATGTTCTTGTTCAAATGGATTTAGATGGTCATTGGATGGGTTTGATAATATGACGAAAAAATGGTCGGATATAGAGAAGCGCTACAAGGATAGGAAAGCTGCTTCCCAGATCCATTGCACTTTTCAAACAGTATTTTGTAGGATGTTCACAAAGAGAAAAAAACAGTCGACTTATGGGCAAAATTAGAACAAATTTATATGAAGAAAACTTTGACCAGCAAGTTGCTCTTGAAGCAACGCCTATACTCCCACAAGTTAGTAGAATGTTTGTGTTACCTCTCCAAAATTACTATTTTAATGCCAATCTCACAATGTTTTTGCTTGTCTTTAAGTACATTTAGTTGCATTTGGTTGTTAAATTCATGCATTTGCATAAGGAGTTAGGAAATAGGGAATTTTTGTGTTTTGTCAGTGTGAAGGGTTGTTTATTGGCATCATTACAGACATGGCAGCACAGCGCATGAGTAGGAATCAAAAGGATCAGAAGACCAATGCCAAGCATCCTTGGCAATACGTTGCCAGAGGAGTTTTGCCAAGAACCCTTGGTAATACCAACCCGAAAAAATAGGACCAGATCAGACTGTAGAAAAATAGCACTTGATCAAGTTCCAAAAAAATAGGATGGCGAAAAAATCGGATGCCAAGTTGTTCTGGCACAGATAGACCGAGCGATGCTGAGCTCGACTAGCGAAAGATCAAAGACTAATGACATCAATCCTAGTCAAGATAACGTCAGCCCTAGTCAAGATGATGTCAGCCATAGGATTCAAAGTGCAGCTAAGATGATCATAAGCCTTAGGCTGCCCAAACTAAAACCCTAAGGCTTATCCTAGGGTTTCTCACGCATGCCTATATAAAGGATATCAAGCAAGAACATAAGAGGCGACACATTGGAGATCAAATTGAGAAAAGGATGCCTTCTTACATAATCTCTTAGTTTATTTGGTTTTTATTTGATGATGTTAAACGATTTTGGTTTTTGGATGGAAACCCCAACCATGAACTAATTTTCTTAAGTTGGTTGGCGGATGTTTGTTTTAAACGTTGATTTTATGCTTTAGTTTCTTTAATGATAAATCTGTTTCGGCAAAGTTTTTCTATTTGGCATACTTGAATTTTTCCTAAATAATCTGCCAAGCGAGAGCTGAACCTAGATGAACTTACTTCGGAAGTGATATAAACCTCTTAGGAGTATAGATTGGTTCTTAATCAAATCGGTTTATTTAAAAACATGCACTATAGAGATATAGGGGTTTGATCGACTTAGGGCAATGACCATCGAGAGAGGCTTTGCTAATTTTGAATCTGCTCGACAAACAATGCCAAGACATGTTGACATTAAAGGCTGGCACGACATGAATAGCGTGAAAACCAGGCATTCCCTACCAATACTCATCATTCATTAAAACACTCTCATTGCCAACGTCTTTACTTTATTTTACTTTTATTACTTTTCTTTTTTTAGTGTCAAAATCAATTCCAAAACAAATCATCTTTTCTTCAAAGGCAAGTAACAATCAAACAATCGAATTCCAAGTCAATCTCTGTGGGATCGATACTCAGCTTAACTGTTGTATTACTTGCAGATCATGTATACTTGCACGCAAAATACTCATCTTGGCACTGTTTTACTAATACATACATTTTGCCCATTTTGCCAGTATTCATAACACACTTCTTCTAGAGAGTCTACAGTTTGTGTCTTGATGACCACCAAACCAATTTCAAGGAGATCGTCTCAGATTTGGAAATGATGGAAGTAAAGTACAATAAGTAAGACTTATGTTTAATTTTACTTTGCTCATTGCTCGTTATATATTCGTTTGTTAGAAGTACCCTCCTACACAGCCTTGATACCCTTACTCTTGAAGAGGTACATGATAATTTGGATTTTTATGACAGGATGCAACATATTATCGAATCTGAGTTCCAAGCAGAGGGTCTCATGGTGCATGGAACGACTAGTTCAGACTACGGAAAAAAGGTGATTGTAATTCCGATAGCCAAAATAAGGGCATATCCAAGTCATCAAATCGAGGTAAAACATGTTATTTCTGCAAAAAGAAAGATCATATTAAATTTGAGTGTTACAAATTACAGAATAAGATAAAGAGGGAATTTGAGAATCAGAATTCTAGTGAAGATGAAGTTGTTATTGTAGAGGAGTACGACGATGGTGAACTTTTAGCTGCTTTCGACGAATAATTTATAGCAAGCGATGAGTGGATTCTTGACTCTAGTAGTATTTTTCATATGAGTCCAAATCGATATTGGTTTGCGACGTATAAACCTATGTCTACATGTGTTGTTTTTTGGGAAATAATGTCTCTTGTAAAGACACATGTATTAGTACAATCAACATTAAGATGTTCGATGAGATTGTTTGAACACTTGGTAATGTGAGGCATGTTCTAGATTTGAGAAGAAATATGATTTTGTTAGGTATTCTGGATTCAAAATGGTGCAGATATTCAAATGAAGGTGGAGCTATGAAAATTTGCAAAGGCTCTCTTGTTTTGATGAAAAGGCATAAAAGGGAAGCCAATTTTTATGTTATGTGAGGTTCAACTATTTTAGATGATGCATCCGGTGTTTCCTCATTCGTGTCAAATGACGATGTTACTGGTGAAGGCGTCTTGACTGAATCAAATAAAAGAAGATTTTGTGGTTAACACGGCAATTGTGGGCATAACGGTTCTGCTATGCAGAAAATAGTTCAATTTCGTGGGTATAACGAATTTGAAAAGAAGAATAGAGTTGAATTCCGTGGGCATACCGTATTTGAGAAGCTTAAGAGAACTCTATTTGCTACAAAGATAAATAATGAGAAAGATAGTATTGCCATTTATGATTGGGGTCGTGTTATTACTCGTGGTGATATAGTTGTGAGCAAAGTTGACATTAATATTGATATGTCCGATGTGAAGACTAAATTACCTTGTACATCTAAGCTTGGGCAAGGCTTGGATTTAGTCGGTGTTCACTGCTGAAGACTACCCCTTGAAGGTGGAGATTTATTCGACAAGAATTTGTCTCAAGGTGGATATTTATTAAAGTTGTGATCCAAATTCTTTTAGGATTTGATTTAAAGTTAGAATCATACGTTTAGTAGATCTTGTTTACTTTACATTAATTAAAGGTAGAAAACTCAGTTTGAATAGAATTTGTTTCTATGCATGTTTCCTTTGTAAACAAGAAACATGTCCCTATAAATAGATACTAGGAATTAAGGGTTTAGACAGAACATCATATATCAATTGTAATCTTTTTCTCCATCACAGTAAAAGTTTTTATCTTTTGGGTTTTCCAGGTAAATTCTTAGTATTGTTTTTCTTTTTTATATTTGCTCTTATTTACTTATCTCATCATTATCGTCCCGGTAGTATAACATCTTGGTTTTAGTGTAGTTTCTTCGTTACACTCTTTCTCTGCCTTAGGTACAAATGGTGAAGTGGTGGGTTACCAGCTAAAATCCCATTGGACGGGATGTTTAATTAGTCTTTGAAGATTCATTTGGGTTGACTGTTCAGGAGAAATTAGACTTCAAGAAATGACGGATTATTCTAGAAAAGTGGTTGGTTTGACGGTCGATGTAATTGTAAGCAGCAATAGTGGACAATAAGTTGTATCATTCGAATTTCTCTGTACTTCTTTAAGATTTATAATTTAAAATTTAAAATTTTGAATTAAAATTTATAATTTATTTTTTAGTGTTAAAGTATAAAAAAGTAGCCGAAAAGAGATAAAGAATATCTGTATCACCACTTTAAATTAGAGTGTTAAATATATTTAACTTTTATAATTTTAACGAAAAAAAGACAATACAATTATAATATTAACTTAACTATGGAAGAGTGTTTCGAAATACAATTTCAACACTTATTTGTTCATCTTGATTTGCATATTCACCTCTCACATAATCCAATTCAATCTTTAAATCAATCAACTACAAATCTTACAATTTAAAATTGAATTGATTTTTTATCAATATTTTTTCAAGTTCAATATATATCAAAATTCTATCATATATAAAAATACTTTTAGATTTGAAAAATTAACTTAATCAGAGATGGAGTCATTATTAGACAATATGATAGGTAAAATCGATCAACTACAAGATTAAAAGGACCTAATAAATATTTAATTTAAAATTTTAAAAAATAAAATTATTATTAAAAAATATTTAGAGACGCCAACCTCTCTCATCACTAAAGTAATTTCGTCTCTAAACTCAACCAAACTTTAACTTGGAGAATGACCAAACTAAAAAGATATTAGTCATGGTTAATTATTAAAAAATAAAATTATTAATAAAAAATATTTAGAGACGCCAACCTCTCTCATCACTAAAGTAATTTCGTCTCTAAACTCAACCAAACTTTAACTTGGAGAATGACCAAACTAAAAATATATTAGTCATGGTTAATTATTAATCTAGAGATTTAGTGTTGGGTAAAAATTCTTCACAAAGTATGTGCTGGTGCCATAAAAGTTTGAGTTGATCTAACATTTCTTTCACCATTATAAATGTAGGGGGGATGCATCATTCGACATGGCTTCTTTTTTCTTCTTCTTCTTCTTTTATATATTTCTGTAAATTAATATTATTGACCTAGATGAACAAAACTCGATGTACAATGTGAAGAAAAATATATACTATCTTTAAGAAAATATTTTTTATTTTTAATTGAGTTAGTATTCGATTAATTTTTAACACTAAAATAAATATTAAATATAATATATTCATTGAATTTTAAGAATATATGCATTTCAAGTTGTAAACATTTACTTTTTTATAAAAAAAAGTATTAATCGGTTCCATTGAAAATATAGATAATGTAACCAACAAGTGTTTGTTGCATTAGTAAGGCACATTGCACTCCTAAGGTGAGGACGCGAGTTCAAACCTTAGAGACTACATTGTTAAGAGGGACAACCTTACACCCCGAACATAAACCGTAAGACGAACATGTATATCAAAAAAATAACGATAATGTTTATATTCAAACAAATTATATGTGGTGAGTGGCTTCTGGGAAACAAGATCAAAACTAATTACTTTTGACTTAATTTAAAAATGCATGAAAATATCAGCTTCAAAAAAATGCATAAAAATATCAAATATGATGTACATTATGCATTACATGACGTTGGTATTTGTTGTACCAAAGATAAAGTTAAAAACAGTGAATTACGTTGGCATTACATGACGTTGGTATTTGTTGTACCAAATGAAATATCAATATTTGTTGGATCGAATAATAAAAGAATATCATATTTAATTATTCCTGTCGTGACCATTTTTTTACCCGAGTATGAATATAACTCGACGATTATTCTTTAAAAATTAGGGTCTTATTTTTTTAATTCATTTAATCTTGAAAAGTTAAATTTTTGACGTGAAATTGATTTTTTCATTAATTAATCATGAACATCAGATTTTTCCTTTTTTAAAATCTTGAAAAATATTTTGAAATTGTCATCGGTCACTTCGAAATAGACCAAACACTATAAAACAACCAGATATTCATTCTTTAAAAATTAGGGCTCGGGAGTCGGTTACGTGTGGGGAATGATTAGCACCCTCACAAACGCCCGTCATCGGTACCTTTTAATTTTACGTGGCATTTTTATATTAATAATTTGAATTTAATTTAACCCTTAATTATTAACTGGATTCAAATTCTAAATGGGGATATCCTTTTTATAAGGAAATATATTTACCCGAATACGAGGTTAAATGCGCCTAAATACGTTAGCACACCCCTATTCGTATTCGAAAATATATTTCTAACATAAAAGGTTTTTAATGCATGATTAATTATTATCTTGTTAATTTTAAGCTCTCACTTATAAAAGGCTCTAATTAATTAAATTGTTTAAGATTATGAATATTATTAAATTTAAAGGTTTCCATGACCTAACACACAAGCAAACACTACACATAATATCGGGTCTACTTGTTGTAAGATAAAGCAAGGAGCCAATCATGGAACGATAAAGCTTAGACTCGACACACTTACCCCTTCATCTTTGTCATGCTTTATGGATGAGCTCATTGGTGTGGCTTGAGGCTTCACATTCTCCAAGCCAAACTTCTTGAGCATGTCTTTTATATACTTTGCTTGATTGACGAAGGTGTCGTCCTTCCTTTGCTTGATTTGGAGCCCCAAGAAAAATGAAAGCTCTCTCATCATGTTCATCTCAAATTCACCTTGCATTAGCTTAGAAAACTCTTGGCAAAACAACTCATTAGTAGAACCGAAAATAATATCATCTACATAAATTTAAACTACTAAGATGTCTTTGCCATATCTTTTAATGAAAAGTGTAGTGTCCACCTTGCCTTTTTCAATAAAAAAGTTTGAAAGCCTTTCATATCAAGCTCTAGGAGCTTGTTTCAAACCATATAAAACTTTAGTGAGTTTGAAAACATGATTTGGATATTTTGGATCCTCAAAACCATGCACTTCTTCATTTATAAAACCATTTAGAAAAGCACTTTTGACATCCATTTGAAAAAGCTTGAACTCATGAAAGCATGCAAATGCAAGAAGCATCCCAATTGCTTCCATTCTAGCTACGGATGCATATGTTTCATCAAAATTGATTCCCTCTTATTGAGTGTAACCTTGAGCAACAAGTATAGCCTTGTCCTCACTATGTTACGACTCTCATCTAGTTTGTTTCTAAAGACTCATTTAGTTCCTATTGTAGATTTATTACTAGGCCTATCAACTAATGTCCATACTTTACTTCTCTCAAATTGATTAAGCTCTTCTTGCATAGCTAATATCCAAAAGTCATATTTTAATGCTCCGTTGATATTTTTAGGCTCAATGCATAAAATGAATGCAACATTATTAAATAGCTTAAGAGAAGAACGAGTGGTTACCCTTTTGGATAGATCACCCAAAATCTCACCACCTTGACATAGTTGAACTCCCTTGGGTAGGTGACCTCCTTTTCCTCAAGAGCCATGTCCTTCAAGGCTTCAATATGTGGATCTTGTGTTTCTTCTTCTTTGGTTAGAACCTCATCTACCTTTGATGTTTTTCCTCCATCAATGGCTTCAATGATTCATACATCATCATCATCACAAGAATCCTTCCTCGTAAGGAGGTTATCATCGAAAACAACATGGATAGACTCTTCAACAACCAAAGTTCTTTTACTAAATACTCGATAGGCTTTAGAGTTTAAAGAGTATCCTAGAAAAATAGCTCCATCACTTTTAGCATCAAATTTACCTAAATTATCTTTTCCATTATTTAAATCAAAACATTTACAACCAAATGGATGAAAATAGCTAATGTTAGGCCTTTTGGATTTCAAAATCTCATAAGGTGTTTTCTTCAAAATAGGACTAATCATTACTGTATTTATGATGTAACAAGTCGTATTAGTGGCTTCCGCCCAAAAATATTTAGGTAAATTGTTTTCACAAAGCATGGTTCTAGCCATTTCTTTTAAAGTACGATTTTTTCTCTCAACTACCATATTTTGTTGAGGAGTGCGAGGAGCCAAAGAATTATGGCTTATAAAATTTTCATTACAAAATCCTCAAAACCTATATTTTGGAATTTGGTTCCATGGTCACTTCTAATATGTGAAATCTTCTGACCAAGGTCATTTTGAGTAATTTTTGAAAATGTGATGAACTTTTCTAAAGCCTCATCCTTAGTACTTAAGAAGAGAACCCATGTGTATCTAGAGTAGTCATCTACTAACACAAATGCATAAAATTTACCACCCAAGCTCATAGTCCTAATTGGCCCAAAGAGATCCATATTGATCAATTGTAACACTCTACATGTAGAAACATCATTAATGGATTTAAATGAAGATCTTTGATGTTTACCCTTAGTACATGCATCACAAAATTTATCTTTAGAAAAATTTAACTTAGGTAAACCTCTTACTAGATTTAGGGAAACTAATTCTCTAAAACATTCATGCTAGCATGTCCTAGTTTCCTATGTCGTAACCATGTATCATGTTCATTTTGTGCTTCTTCTAAATGCGCTATATAAATGTTACCTATGCAATGACCTATGAGCTTTATTTGATTAGTTTTAATGTTCATACTCTTTTCACTGATCATGTGTCTTGAGTATCCACTATTAAGGTACCATGTGTTTTTTTCTTGAAGCTTTGGACTTGTAGTAATGTTCTCCCTACAAACAAAGAATTAATTCTTGATTTTTGGTACCCAAATCATTTTGGGTCTATGAGTATTAGCTCCCAAAAACTTGGTTCCCTTGGGAATCCAAGAAGCAATAGCATGAATATCATTAGAAGCAATAAGTTCTTTAGGAACCCATACACTTCTAATATTTTTACTTCTAGAATGCTTATGGAAGATTTTTTGTTTGTAGTTAACAAAATTTCTTTTCACATATTGGGATTTTGAAGAGCTTGATTTCTCAAAACCATTTTTCCCAATAGTGTTTAAAGAAGTTTTAAGATTATCCACCTCTATTGGGCTCGATTACCACAACTGAATTGCTTGCCAAGTGGTGGAGAAGATATATTTTGGGTGTTTAGAGTGGAAACAAAAAGATAGAAAAATATGGAAAAGGATTTAGAGTGGTTCGACTTTCTAACCAAAGCCTACATCCAGTACCTTAGCTTCCTACTAAGGATTTTCCAATTTACTAAGAATTCTTCCCCTTTTTAAGGATTAGGAGGAAACCTTTACACCTAGACTCACTCACCAAGTCTAGCAACCAAAGCTCACAAACTGAGCTTTGGGAACACTCTTGTACAAAGAGGAAACTTAGCAAACAAAATCCCTCTCTAAAGGTTGATGTTTTTACACTAAAGCCCTCACCCAAAACCTATAATACTTGAGCATACATTGACAATTTGAGCTCACAAGTGTTTGTCTATACAAAGAATGAGAATTAAGCACTAAGACACATTTGACATCATAATGTTGTTGACAATTAAAGCAATAGTCTTCCATAGATGCTTGGAGGTTCCTTTTATACTCCCAATTGAGCTTCTAGTCGTTGGAGACTGTTGGGATTGAATTGGAGCTGTTGGGGCCTTTATTTCTCGCAATAATTGTAGTTTTGAAGCTGTCTGTATCGGTATGCAGGTAGCCGTATCGGTACGCCCTTCTTTAGAACTAGCTGTTGTGCTATTCATAGTTGATGCGTATCGATACGTATAGGAGCGTATCGGTACGGCCTGCAATTTAAAAGACCATTGGAAAATAGTCGTTAGGGGGTTTTGGTTGTTGGGGTTTTTGCCACATAGGCATATTGAAACGCTAAAAGGCATATCGAAACGACCTTCTTCGTATTGATATGGGCAAAACCTGTATCGGTACGGGTTTTGACAGTTTCAAATAGACTGTAGTTGAAACCCTAAGCCATATCGATACGATGAATACCGTATCGGTACAGTTACTTGAAAAACTCAGGTTTGGCTACTTTAAAGACATTTAAATCATTTCAAAACCTTATAAAATCCATCAAACATATTTTCAAGTTGTTTGGACTTAAAATCATTTTTGAAATCTTTTCAATTTAGTCCAAAACTATTTTTCAATTATTATATCAAAACAAATATCCTAACAACCTCTTTGGTGTGATAATCTTGGAAATCGGAAAGAAGTTTTTCTAAATCAAGATTTTTTTTGAGATCATTTGAAATATTTATCAAATACAAAACTTTCTTTTTGAGTTCTGAGTTGGTTTTTCAAAGAGCATCATTTTGAGCTTTTAAGTCAGAAATTGTTTTCTTGTTTTTCAAAATTGATTATTTAAATTTTTCTACCAACTCATCGTAAACCTCTTGTAACTCATCATATGCATCATGCAATTCAACATATGTAAAATCAAAAGATGATGAGTTAGAGGTTATCATAGGATCCTCCTTAAGAGCCATGAGACAAAGGTTGGCCACTTCTTGCTCTTCATCCTTAGATGATTCCTTATCACTTCAAGTTGCCATTTGAGCTTTGAGCTTCTTCTTCTTTCCAAAGCTCTTCCTTTTTAGTTGAGGGCACTCCGTTCGAATGTAACCCAAATTCTTACACTCATAGCATATGAGTTGGTCCTTATCTTTCTTTTTGTTTTTGTTCTTGAAGTCTCATCTTCGGTTAAACTTTATTCCCCTGTTGGACTTCATGAACCGAGTGAACCGTTTGGCTAACATAGCCATCTCTTCATCTTCCTCCTCACTCGAATCACTCTCATAAAAAGAAGCTTTAATAGAAACTCTGAGTTTCTTCTTTTCTACCTCCTTTTTCTCTTTGTCATATCCCGAAAATTAGCCTAGTCAGAAGTAGGTTCCAGTGACCAGAAATTTTGAATCCGATGTGTTAAACGTTTGTAATAATTGACCTTTGTACCCCTATTGTAAATTAAAGTTACATTTTGGTCCTATTTGAGTGAATGAACTTCCTTGTATTAAATTCGAAGCCCAACTGCAAATTCTGAGCTAAGCGTATCAATACGGTCAAGAAAGTATCGATACAGTCCAACTGCCAATAACTAACTTACCTGTTTTAGCATAAGCGTATTGATACGACCATAAGCGTATCGATATGGCCATAAGCGTATCGATACAGGTCCCTTGTTTCGAATCTGTATAAAGCCCAAATTAAAGAAAATTGAAGCAAGGTGCTTACTCACCTCCTTGCTTGGCCTTTCCCATGAGAAAGTCATCAGAAAATATGACTATTGAAGTCATTAGGCAATTTGGAAAGCTAATGACCATTGGGTTTAGGAAAACCCGTGGGTAGAGGAAATGTATCCATTGGTTGATAGATAGGTGAGCCATGATTAGGATGGTCAAATAAGTATTAAAAGAATAAAACAATGTGGAGTCTTATCTTTTGAACTCCCAAAAGCAAAACCCAAAAACCTTATCTTCAAATAAGCAAGTTCATCCATTTCCATCTTCAACCTCAAGCTAAGCTAGAACCTTGGTGCAATCTTCAACCTTCGTTCAAGTTTGATATACCATTTGAAAGCCTACGACTCGGTGAGTAAAATCCTTATATCGATTTGTTAATTTTATCATTTGTTGAGGTTTAATTTCGAAAGTAGGTTTTCTATGTTCAAAAGGAAAGCCAATGAACTAGGAAGTTAATTTCGATATCCCAATTTTGCCTACAAGTTTTGGTAAGCTTGAAATATGTTTAACTTGCTATGAATTCTGAAGGCTTGTTATGTTTTCGCGACCGTATCTGTGTGCCCGATGATGATGACCTTTGGAATCGGATTCTAAGTGAAGCTCATTCTAGCATTTTCTCTGTTCATCCGGGAGCCATCAAGATGTACAAAGATCAAAAGAGCTATATTGGTGGTCTGGTATGAAGAATGAGATCACAGACTTCGTGGTGAGGTGTTTAACTTGTCAACGAGTCAAAACTGAGCACAAGGTGCCTACTAGTCTTCTGCAGCCTATCGAGTTTCCACAGTGGAAATAAGAGCATATTACGATGGACTTCGTAAATGGTCTACCAATGACACCGAAGAAGAATAACACTATTTGGGTCATTGTGGACCAATTCACTAAGTTTGCTCATTCCTTGCCAGTGAGAATGGATTTCAGTTTGCCTAAGCTCGCGGAGCTATACATCCTTAAAGTCATCCATCTACACGGAGTTCCAATATCTATTATTTTCGACCCTTATCCTCGATTTGTAGCCTAGTTTTGGAGGACCTTACTTGAGGCTTTGGGGATGCGAGTGCACCTTAGCACTGCTTTCCATCCTCAAACCGATGGCCAATCTGAGAGAGTTATACAGGTAACCTTAAGTGTTCCTTTGAACCGTATGCATAAGTGTTTTGTATCAATTTTGATTCTTCCTTGTAGATCCTAGAAGGTATGCTCCGAGTCTATGTTATTGACTTTGGAGATACGTAGGAGAAATCCCTACCCTTGGTCGAATTTGTTTACAACAACAGTTATCAGACTTCGATTCAAATGGCTCCGTATGAAGCTCTCTATGGAAGAAGATGTAGAACCCCTCTCTATTGGACCAAACTTGGCGAAGGTAAAATGTTGGGCCCTGATTTATTTCAGGAAACCGAAGAGAGGGTGTCTATTATCCGTGAACGGTTCAAGGCAGCATTCGACTGACAAAAGGCTTATACTGATCTGAAAAGAAGGAACGTTCAGTACAGGTTGGTGAAAAAGCCTTCCTCAAAGTGTCTTCGTGGAAGAAGATCATTCGTTTCAGCAAAAAGGGGAAGTTAAGTCCTCGTTTCATTGGCCCATTTGAAGTGATCGAAAGAGTTGGACCTGTTGCCTACCGATTAGCTCTCCCCGAAGAGTTGAGCAGGATTCATAATGTTTTCCACGTATCTATGTTGCAGAAGTACCAGTCGGATCCTTCCCATGTGATTGAATCGGAATCAGTGGAGATTCAATCCAATCTGATATACGAGGAAGAACCCGTACAGATCCTCGCACGAGAAGTCAAGAGACTTCGTAACAAGTCTGTGCCTTTAGTAAAGGTCCTTTGGAGAAGCCACTCGGTTGAAGAGGCAACGTAGGAACCTGAAGAAACCATGCAAAATCATTATCCTCACCTCTTTGCAAAATGTGAAAATTCGAGGACGAATTTTCTTAAGGGGGAGTTATCACATCTCGAAAATCGGCCTAGTCGGAAGTAGGTTTGGGTGACTGGAAATTTTGAATCCGGTGTGTTAAACGTTTGTAATGATTAACCTTTGTACCCCTCTTGTATAATGATGCTACATTTTGCTCCTATTTGACTGAATAAACTTCCTCGTATGAAATTTGAAGCCTAATTGCAAATTCTGAGCTAGACGTATCGATACGGTCAAGACAGTATCAATACAGTCCAACTGCCAATAACTAACTTAAATGTTTTAGCATTAGCGTATCGATACGGCCACGAGCGTATCGATACGGGTCCCTTGTTTCGAATATGTATGAAGCCCAAATTAAAAGAAATTGAAGCAAGGTGCTTACTCACCTCCTTGCTTGGCCTTTCCTACGTGAAAGTCATTAGAGAAGATGACTATTAAAGTCATTAGCCAATTTGGAAAGCTAATGACCATTGGGTTTACGAAAACCCTTGGGTAGAGGAAATGTTTCCATTGGTTGATGGATAGGTGAGCCATGATTAGGATGGTCAAATAAGTATTAAAAGAATAAAACAATATGGAGTCTCATCTTTTGAACTCCCAAAAGCAAAACCCAAAAACCTTGTCTTCAAATAAGCAAGCTCCTCCATTTCCATCTTCAACCTCAACCTAAGCTAGCACCTTGGTACAATCTCCAACCTTCGTTCAAGTTCGATATACCGTTTGAAAGCCTACAACTCGGTGAGTAAAATCCCTATATCGATTTGTTAATTCCATCATTTGTTGAGGTTTAATTTCAAAAGTAGGTTTTCTATGTTCAAAAGGAAAACCAATGAACTAGGAAGTTAATTTCGATATCCCGATTTTGCCTACAAGTTTTGGTAAGCTTGAAATATGTTTTTGAATCCTTAGGTCAAATTCTAATGCGACTCCTAATTTTGTGCTAGCTTGAATAGTGGAGAATGATCCATTGACATCTCGAAATGAATCTAGGTACAACGGAATTGTAATCATAGAACCCCGTAATCCAGGTGAGTGTAGTAGTGTCAAGGGATAGGCAAGGAGCCATCTCATTGCATTCTTTTATGCTATAATAGCATTTTTGTTTAAAGGCTCACATAGAGCAAGTATGTGTGGATGCTAATGGCTAGCATGGTATGTCCTCACATTACTTTGATATGTCTATGAGTATATGTGTGATATTCGATATGTTATGATTGTGATATGATATGATTCTGACATGATATGATCCTGCTATGATATGTTATAGGGCTAAGACTCAATTCCGATTCTGATACGTTATGGCCTACGGGCATAAAGGTAAGTAATATAATGAAATATGTGTAACCTTGGACATCTGTGAGTTTTGGTTACAATTGGCATGCCATAGGGTTATTTGAGGTCGTATAAGTAAGGGATTGGACTACGGTCCGGGGCTATGGCCTAGATGTGGGGGAGAAAATGATGGATTGTGTAAGGGAATATCTGGAGCTACGACTCAAGGCTACGGCCTATTTTCCGATATAGGTGTGATGAAAAGGGGAATCTGCGTATCCATTTGTTACTATGTCTAAGGAAATCAATATGTGTTAAGCTTTGTTATGATTATATGAAAGTATGATAAATGACTTAAGCATAAGACTTATGTGATTAATAGTGTAATTATGATACTTGAGTATGATGCTATGTTAATTCATGATCATAGTATGCCATTCATGTCATTTAATGTTTTAAGTTTGTTATGACTACTTCACTAGGCTATGTACGCCTAACATATGTGTGTCTTATGCATTTCAGAGTCTGGAGATTTTTCAAGCTCCGATCGTGTAATCTCCGGTTACAAGTCACTTCCGCAAGTTATATGTATGTTTACTTTTGTTCTCGAACTCCTAGTAAGGTGGCATAAGGTTTAGATATGTTGTAATAGCCTATTTTGATGTGGTTGTGTAAGCCTATTAGTAACTAAGTATGGTATGAGTATAATGGCATGTTTGGAAATGACTAAATATACTAAAATGAGCTTAAGAGCCCCATTTGGTAAAATCGTAGTAAACGAATTCGATATGACTTCAAATTTGACACATGATTAGAAATACTGTTTTTATGATTTCTTGTAAAATTTGGTAAAATTTGGGTAATGTTTGGATGGGTAAATCGAATAAAAACTAGCAAATTTCTGTCATTACAAGTCAAGGCGTATCGATACGAGTGATGGCGTATCGGTACGGTTAGGCATAAATTTTTCTTAAGGAACAAGGCGTGTCGATAAGGCTAGGGCGTATCGGTACAAAAATAGGTCACTAGAATTTGGGTTGACCCCGATTCTAATAAGACTAGTAACAAATATGTTCGATAAGTCTTTAGAATGACTATTAAAATATCCTAAACAAGTTCTGAACTCCGATTCCATCTCCAGACTCTGAGTCTATTTTCCAATGACGCTTTTTGACCCGGTTCTCTACTAGTCCGGGAAAGGGGTGTTACAATTGTGGTATCAGAGCCTAGGTTTAGTCGATTCTAGGACTAAATTGAAGACCATTTCGAGCCCGTATGTACTTATGCCACCTAAGAGTTATTTGTATATGTTATCTGTGACTTGCAGCTTACACAATTCAATCTTTTTGTATGATTAGATCTAAAAATGTCAACGCCTACTGATAGACGCGCTATTGATGAACCCAATCTTGGCTTCTCCTCGACTAATGGGGATAATCTAAAGGCCGAAGCAAGGCCTGAACAAGTGGGGCAGAATGACCCATCTCACCCTCCTCCAATTCCACCTGCTCAGCAGGAATATCTGATGCCAATGGCCAATATGATTAAGCAAGTGGTTGTGTCCCTCCGGTAGGAACCACTTTCTCAGCCTGCTGAAATCGCTCAACCTATTTCTCGAGCCCCTATCGACATGCTCAAACAATATCCAATTTATACATTCAGTGTACAAGACTTGGATAATCCCAAGATCGTAGAATACTAGCTAGAAAATACGCTCAAAGTTCTGAATAAGCAAATGAAGTGCCTCGACGAGCACAAGCTAGAATGTACCTTGGCTTTGATCGCTGAAGAAGTAAAAAGTTGGTGGGACACTGTGACGTTCACCGTGCCTGAACGTCGAGTTACGTGGGACTTCTTCCTTCAAGAGTTCTGCAAAAAGTATATCAGTGACCATTATATCGCTGAAAGGCATAAGAGATTACTTCATCTAAGATAATGGGGAAGACCCGTGGAGCAGTACATCCCCGACTTCTGTAAATATGCAAGATATGGTGCCGAGATCATTCGTACAGAGAAAGAGAAATGTCAAATGTTTATAGATGGACTATGTGATGAATTACGTCATCTCTTCGTTGCTTTGGAGATAGAGGACTTTTAGACTCTTGTCAACCGAGCCATTGCTATTGAAGCTTCCCAGAAGGCTTATGAAAGAAGAAAGAGGAACCAAGCCTGGTTCGAAAAGAGGTTCCGAGATGATTTCAAACCTTCAATGCCTCAGAAAAAGGAAGACAGTGGGACCAAAAGTCTGCCACTTTTAGTAGCTGCCACGATCTGGCTATGTGCCACATTTCTAGTCTGCCGGAACATCTGTTGCTCGTACAGCTTCCATTGACAGTACAAGCGGATCCGTGAAGAGTTTTTAGATTCCTTTGTGCAAATTTTTCCAGAAAAGGCACTCGGGATAGTGTCGTAGACAATCTGGATCCTGTTATCTCTGTGGCAAGTTTGGCCACTTTATCTGACAGTGTCCGCAGAATCCTCACACTCCTGCGTCTGTGGCTTTCCAAAACAATCCTAGCAAAGGAATGATAGAAAAGCAGGTGTCATATGGATCCACATGGAGACCTTGCAACAGCAATGCCCTTCCAGCTAGTCGTGACCCTCAAACTTCAGCCCAGATGTACCATGTTCGGGGTCATGAGCAGGAGGATGATCTTGATGTAATTGCAGGTATGGTGGAATTATATTCTGATTTTGTTTATGCACTAGTAGATCCAGGCTCTACGCATTCTTTCATAAATGAACCTTTGATAGAAAAGAGTGCCTCAGACTCCGAACCTGCTACTTTCGAGATTGTTGTTTCTAACCTGCTAGGTGATAGTGTGGTCATTCGGTTGATCTGTAAAGCTTTCCCTATAAAGATCTAAGGGATCCCATTTCTGGCCGACTTGATGGCATTACCCTTTTAGGAATTCAATCTCATCCTAAGCCTTGATTGGCTAGCTGAACATCAAGCCTGGATGGATTGTTCTAAGAAGAAGTTATATCTCTATGGACTCAGTAAGGAGAGTATAACCTTGATGAAATCTGAACCCAAGCCTAAGAAGACTCTTATGTATGCTATAGAGTCTAAAGAAGATCCAAAGCTTGAGAATGTGTCCATAGTAAAAGAGTTTTTCGGTGTGTTTCCTGATGAACTTCCGGGATTCCCTTCCACTAGAGAAGTGGAATTTGGGATAGAAGTGCAACGTAGGACTACTTCGGTCTCTATTACTCTATATAGAATGGCCCTAGTAGAGTTAAGAGAATTAAAGCCCCAAATCTAAGACCTTTTGGATAAAGGGTTCATCCGATCGAGTTCCTCACCCTGGGGAGCACCGGTGTTGTTCGTTAAGAAGAAAGACGAGTCGATGCATTTATGCATTAACTATCTACAGTTTAATAAGGTGACAATCAAGAATAAGTATCCGTTACCGAGAATCGATGATCTTTTTGATAAGTTGAAAGATATTTTCATTTTTTCAAAGATAGATCTTCGATCCGAATATTATCAAATGCTAGTGAAAGAGTCTGATGTTCCAAAGACTGTCTTCCGAACTAGATATGGCTATTACGAATTCCTGGTGATGCTATTTGGGCTTACAAATACACCTGTAGCCTTCATGGATTTGATGAACCGTGTGTTCCGGCCTTACCTAGATAAGTTCGTGGTGGTGTTCATAGATGACATTCTAATCTATTCGAGAGATGCTGCTACTCATGAAGAACATCTCCAGATGGTGCTTCAGACTCTTCGAGAGAAACAAATGTACGCCAAATTTAGCAAATATGAATTTTGGTTGTCCAAAGTATCCTTTCTAGGCCATGTGATCTCTTCTGCGGGAATTCAAGTTGATCCAAAGATGATTTAAGTAATCCTCGATTGGATTCTTCCGAAGAATGTTGGAGAAGTTCGTAGGTTTCTAGGCCTTGCAGGCTACTACCGTAGATTTGTTAAAGGGTTCTCACTGATTGTTGCACCTTTGACGAAGCTTCTCCGTAAGGAAACTCTCTTTGTATAGACAGTGGATCAGCAAAGGAGTTTAGATCAGCTCAAGCAAGTCCTTACTCATGCTCCTGTTTTGGTGCAACCCGAGCTGGGTAAAGACTTCACCGTATACAGCGATGCATTCCCACTTGGGATTAGGTTGTGTATTGATGCAAGAATGAAAGGTTATTGCCTATGTTTCACGTTAACTCAAACCACACGAGCTGAACTATCCCACACATGATTTAGAGTTGGTCGTCGTTGTGTTTGCCTTGAAGATTTAGAGACAATATTTGTATAGTGAAAGTGTTATTTATACATTGATCACAAAAGTCTAAAATATCTTCTGACTCAGAAAGAGTTGAATCTCCGTCAATATCGGTGGATGAAGCTTCTGAAGGACTACGACTTGGTTATAAATTACCATCCTAGTAAAGCCAATGTTGTGGCCGATGCTCTTAGTCAAAAGCCTACCCCTTCTCCAAGATGCCTGAATGCTCACTTTCGACTCAGAAAGTATGGCAAGTTGTTGGCTAAGCTAAGAGATCAGTCCACCATTTTATCTCGAATCAAAGCACTCCAAGAAACCGATGAGGAGTTGCAACCTCTCATTGCCAAGGTCAAGGATAATACAGATCCTGACTTTGCTATGAATTCTGAAGGCTTGTTATGTTTTTGCGACCGTATCTATGTGCCTGATGATGATGATCTTCGAAATCAGATTCTAAGTGAAGCTCATTCTAGCCCTTTCTTTGTTCATTCGGGAGATATCAAGATGTACAAAGATCTAAAAGAGCTATATTGGTGGTCTAGTATGAAGAATGAGATCACAGACTTTGTGGTGAGGTGTTTAACTTGTCAACGAATCAAAGCTAAGCACAAGGTGCCTACTGCTCTTCTGCAGCCTATCGAGTTTCCACAGTGGAAATGGGAGCATATTACGATGGACTTCGTAAATGGTCTATTAATGACACCGAAGAAGAATAACGCTATTTGGGTCATTGTGGACCGATTCACTAAGTCTGCTCATTTCTTTCTAGTGAGAATGGATCTCAGTTTGCCTAAGCTCGCAGAGCTATACATCCGTGAAGTCATCCGTCTACACGGAGTTTTAGTATCTATTTTTTCGACCGTGATCCTTGATTTGCAGCCTGGTTTTGGAGGACCTTATATGAGGCTTTGGGGACGCGAGAGAACCTTAGCACTGCTTTCCATCCTCAAACTAATGGCCAATCTGAGAGAGTTATACAAGTAACTCTAAGTGTTCCTTTGAACCGTATGCATAAGTGTTTTGTATCAATTTCGATTCTTCCTTGTAGATCCTGGAAGATATGATCTGAGCCTATGTTAACGACTTTGGAGATACGTGGGAGAAATCACTACCCTTGGTCGAATTTGCTTACAACAATAGTTATCAGACTTCGATTCAAATAGCTCCGTACGAAGCTCTCTATGGAAGAAGATGTAGAATCCCTCTCTATTGGACAGAACTTGGTGAAGGTAAAATGTTAGGCCCTGGTTTACTTTAGAAAATTATAGAGAGGGTGACTATTATCAGTGAACGGCTCAAGGTAGCATTCGACCGACAAAAGGCTTATACTAATCTAAAAAGAATGAACGTTCAGTATGAGGTTGGTGAGAAAGCCTTCCTCAAAGTGTCTCCGTGGAAGAAGATCCTTCGTTTCGGCAAAAAAGGGAAGTTAAGTCCTCGTTTCATTGGCCCATTCGAAGTGATCGAAAGAGTTGGACATGTTGCCTACTGATTAGCTCTCCCCGAAAAGTTGAGCTGGATACATAATGTTTTCCACGTATCTATGTTACTGAAGTACCGGTCGGATCCTTCCTACGTGATTGAACCAGAATCGGTGGAGATTCAATCCAATATGACATACGAGGAAGAACCCATGCAGATCCTCGCACGAGAAGTCAAGAGACTTTGTAACAAGTTTGTGCCTTTAGTAAAGGTCCTTTGGAGAAGCCACTCGGTTGAAGAGGCAACGTGGGAACCTGAAGAAACAATGCAAAAGTATTATCCTCACCCTTTTGCAAGATTTTAAAATTCGAGAACGAATTTTCTTAAGGGGGAGAGTTGTCACATCTCAAAAATCGGCCTAGTCAGAAGTAGGTTTCAGTGACTGGAAATTTTGAATCCGATGTGTTAAACGTTTGTAATGATTGACCTTTGTACCCCTATTGTATAATGATGTTACATTTTGGTCCTATTTGACTGAATAAACTTCCTTGTATGAAATTCGAAGCCCAATTGCAAATTCTGAGCTACGCATATCGATACGGTCAAGACAGTATCGATACAGTCCAACTGCAAATAACTAACTTACTTGTTTTAGCATGAGCATATTGATACGGCCATGAGCGTATCGATACGGGTTCCCTATTTTGAATCGGTATGAAGCCCACATTAAAGGAAATTTATGCAAGGTGCTTACTCACCTTCTTGCTTGGCCTTTCCCACGTGAAAGTCGTCAGAAAAGATGACTATTAAAGTCATTAGCCAATTTGGAAAGCTAATGACCATTGGGTTTGGGAAAACCCTTGAGTAGAGGAAATGTTTCCATTGGTTGATGGATAGGTGAGCCATGATTAGGATGGTCAAATAAGTATTAAAATAATAAAACAATGTAGAGTCTCATCTTTTGAACTCCAAAAGCAAAACCCAAAAACCTTGTCTTCAAATAAGCAAGCTCCTCTATTTCCATCTTTAACCTCAAGCTAAGCTAGCACCTTGATGCAATCTCCAACCTTTGTTCAAGTTTGATATACCGTTCAAGTTCCATCATTTGTTGAGGTTTAATTTCGAAAGTAGGTTTTCTATGTTCAAAAGGAAAGACAATGAACTAGGAAGTTAATTTCGATATCCCAATTTTGCCTACAAGTTTGGTAAGCTTGAAATATGTTTCTGAATCCTTAGGTCGAATTCTAATGCGACTCCTAATTTTTTGCTAGCTCAAATAGTAGAGAAGGATCCCTTGACATCTCGAAAGGAAGCTGGGCACAACGGAATTGTAATCCTAGAACCCCGTAATCAAGGTGAGTGTAGTAGTGTCAAGGGATAGGCAAGGCGTGTCTATATGGGATTAGTTGTATCAGTACAGGTTTGACGTTCTTTAAATCTAGAAATCTGAAAGTTGGATTAGCATATCGATACTACCCTTAAGGTATCGATACGGTGTTTGTTAAATCTGTTATAAAGAATAAAAAGAAGTTTTAGGGAGTTTGCAAATTGGTCACTAATAACTATATGGACTAATTGATTAGGTTAACGATATCCGATAGTAACGAAACTTTACATGTTAATAATTGGAAGGCTTAATTACAAGTTGGTAGTAAAGAATTCGGATTAGGATCTCTAGTTTGTAAAGTTTATGATTTAGTCCCTAAGTTGGAAAAAGGTTAAAATTGACCCCGATTCTAATAAGAATAGTAACGAATAGGTTCGATAAGTTTTAAGAATGACTAGTAAAATATCCTAAACAAGTTCCAAACTCTGATTCCATCTCTGGACTCTGAATCTATTTTCTGATAACGCTTTTCGACCCGGTTCTCTACTAGACCGGGAAGGGGGTGTTACAATCTTCTTCTCCTCTATTTTCTTTTCTTCATCTCTTCATTGCTTCATTATCTCATGAGTGAGAAGAGATCCCATGAGAGCATCATGCTTTAGTGTCTTCAAATTTTTTGCCTCGATGATTGCGGTTCTTTTCCTGTCCCATGACTCGGGAAGAGAGTATAGGAGTTTTTGGACAAGTTTTTCTTCAGAAATGACCTCACCGAAGCCTTTGAGACCATTTACAATCACCGAGAAGCAATCGAACATCTTTGTGACACTCTCATCTGGCTCTATCTTGAAATTTTCACAGCTCATGTTGAGGAGTCCAATCTTGGTCTCCTTAACATCGTTGGTGCCCTGTAGGTGGTCTCTAGAGTGTCCCACACCTCTTTTGCACTCCTACATGAAGACATCTTTGAATACATATTCGGTCCGAGCACACAAAAGAGAATGTGCAAGGCTTTGTCATTAACTTGAAACTTTCTTCTTTTCGTGCTTGGCCTTGGGAACTTGTCTATCACCCTCTTGTTTCATCAGAATGGATGGCCCTTCCTTGATTACATACCAAAGAGCGTAATCGTTGGATTTGATGAATAGCCTCATCCGGTTCTTCCAATATTGGTAGTTGTCCCTATTGAAGAAATTTGGTTTCGTGATGGATTGTGACTTGTACAAGCTTTGACCCTAGGTAGATTCCATGACTTGATTGTAGATTGGTGTGCGGTTGATCAACTTCTCCAAGATCGACTCAAGAGGATGTTAATCCTTCCAACAAGTGTAGCTTTGATACCAATTGTTTAGTTGATCAAACAATGGCAATTGGCCAAGATGGGGTGAATTGGCTATTTAAAAGTTGAAAGGTGCAAGATGGAAATGTAAGAATTGAACACAAGTAATTTTAGAATGGTTCAAGCTTAGAAAAAGCTCTACATCCACCACCTCAGCACCCTACTAAGGATTTCAACAATTCACTCACTGAATTCGTCCCCTTTTCTCAGCTTAGGAGGAAACCATTACAATAGATCAAAGCTTTCTACCCAAAGCTTGATCAAAGACACTCTTACAAAGAGAAATTGTGGTAAACAGAAAAATGCCTCTCAAAGGTAAATAAGTTTACTCAACTACAAGTTCACACAAACCCAAACTTGAATAAAATTGAATACAATAAAATCTCTCAAGAGGGTTACAATAATTTGACTCTATAAGGCTCAAAAGGATTGGATTTGTGCTTGACTTGTTCAATAATAGTTGTAGCTTTTTAGGCTTGCTTTTATACCTTCCATTGTTTTATATTCGTTTGGGTAGTTGACATCATCAATAGAGCCATTGGGTTCTCTTTTACCCACCATAAATGTTTTGCTGCAACCTACCGTATCAATACGCAGGAGGTCATATCGATACGGACCTGAAATAGAAAGAGCTATTGTGCAGGTAAAACAAATGGCATATCGATACACGGGAGGCCGTATCGAAATGCTATAAGGAGACGTATCGAAACGGGCAAGGCCGTATCGATACTTTTTGCTCACTTGGGCTATTGCCAGAACCTGTATTGGTACACTACATACGTGTATCGATACAGGTTAATTGATTTTCAAAATCGCATGTTTCCAATAACTGACAAGGTAACGTTCGAATCATAAATGAAAATATTTGAGAAGTCTCAACTACCGTATTGATACGTTAGTAGCCGTATCGGTACATTGTTCTTAAATACTAAACCCAGTATGAAGGTCATATCGGTACGCTGTTCTTAAATTTTAAACCCAGTATGAAGGCTGTATCGAAATGGATGGCACCGTATCGAAACGCCTAAGTAAAAATCTTAGCCCATATGAAGGACGTATCGATACAGAAGGAACCGTATTGAAACAGATTCTTACAGTGACCTTTTAAATTAAGCCTGTATCGAAATGCTCGAGGGCGTATCGATACGCTGGGCGTAAAAGTTGAGTTTGGCTTTAAAAACACTTAAAAAAATTTATGGGATTTAAGTTTTTGACTTTGAATAATTTTGTACTTGAAAAATCCTTGTCAATTGAGAGTCTTTGAGATTCTTAAAAATTTATTTTCTTTTACAAATAGGTCCTTAAACAATTTGTTATATCAAAATCAAACTTTGGTTTTACAGAACACCTATTATATAATAGCAATTTTTGAGTTCATAAGATTGTACATTTATCAGGAAACATATGTTGCCCAAGTGGGAGATTGTTGAATTAAAATTCACAATTGTGGGCACATATGTATAATGTATGATGCTGTTATAAAGTATGACACAAAATTAAGTGACAAATTATGTTAGGCGTGTCATGGGTATTAAAGTGTCATGGAAATAAAAGTGTAGATACGGTAAGATATATTTATAATTCAATGGGGGGCAGAGTTATAATAGTTAATAGTTGATTTAAAAATTAACTATATAAAGAGGTAGTGGTCCCCAAGAAATAGGTTAACTTGTATTACTCTTGTCCTCGTTAGAGAATTTTTACGGCAAGGGCTAACCTATCTTCTTGGAAAATCACAACCACCTTCTAGACGATCTCCATCAAAGGATTCAAGGTTTTCAGTCCATTAATAAATTCAGGTATGCTTCCACATTCAGTTTATTGTTCTTAATGATTTGGCATGATAGATCCCTGGTTAGTTTTCATACCTGTTATGTTTTTGGTATTCTTTGGTTCTAACACATTTACGTTCATGAACGTTCGGTGATTCATTGGTTTATGTTCGTTTAAATTTATTTACATATTTTTATTTATATTTATTATTATTCATAAAAAATCTTTCACTTAAAAAAAATTAAAAACATATATTAAAAATATGAAATAAAAAATAAACAATACTCAATGTACGAGACTTCAGACTTCTTTAAAAAATTAACTCTGAAGTTGCAGCTTATATTAATGAATTTTACGGGGTTATTGTTGTTGTGGTTTATATTTATTGATGTTCATTTATGTTTGTTTGTGTTCGTTTATCATTTTAACAAACGGACACGAACAAGCTATATTCCTTAACAAACGAATATGAACAAGAAATTATGTTTATTTAGTTGTTCGTATCCGTTCGTTTGTTCGGTTAAAATTAAATGACCGAACATGAACATACCCTCATCGGTGTTCGCTCGGTTCATTTATAGGCCTAATAATGTCGTTGTTGTTCGAATCGAAAAGAGATGCTGCTATCAACTCCTGGTTATGCATGGTCTTCAGCCCATGAGTGGATGGTAATTAAACGAACCCTTCATCCCTTTTCATCATTAATTATTTCTTCTTATGTTAAATGTTTAATGCCCACAGTCCCACACCACTCAATTGAATTTACAGCCTACCCAAACCTATACAATTTTCCTTCACTTGAACTTCTGGTGGTTAATGTGTTCAATTGTTTACTGTTTCAAGTAGTTTATTGAAACACTTGAACTTCTGGTTCTAATTCCTGAAGTGATTCTTCTTTTTCTTTGATTAATTTCTTGTTGGTGTTCACAGCATAGTCTGGAAATCTAGTGAACTTTTGATGAAATTGAAATTTTGTCCTCAATCATCTGCACTTTGTGCATAATGGTTAATTAAAATTGTACCAAATTGTAGGTTTTTCACTGCAGAAGCCATTGGACTGAAGCAGAAGCTAAACATAAATGGCGGTATAAAAGGGAAAATTAGTTTTCCCCAAAGTTTGGGTTCTTCAAGGAATCTAAAGTTTGTTAGTACTGGATCGAGTATTAGGGTGGTTCTGCGCATGTGCGAGGTGTACGACTGCACAGGGGCCTCGAAAAAAGAGGACCCCGAAATAAAGTATTATACATGTAATTATTTTCTAAGAGAAAATTACCAACAAATCTTGATTTAAAATTAAGATATTTTGGAAAATTAATAAGATGAATAAGATGCGTGTCAGTATATATGGTAGCAATTGGAAGATTAATAAGATGGTTCCCTTAATTTCTCATTTTCTAAAAGTTTGTGCGCGTTCGCGTGCGTGCAATGTTGCTTAAAAATAAACTTTTAATTTTCGGTTTGTAATTTCATATTTTTCTATTGGTAGAAAAAATTTCAAATAAGATGACATTATTTGATGACTTCTTGTTTCATTATGATAAATTACATTTATTGGATGACATTAATCTCAAATCTTATTGCAATAATTTTGAAACGCTCTTAGGAAAGATGTGTTATCTAATGTTAATGGAAATAAATTATTTGTTGAGCTGAAATTACTTAGAGAGCTTTTACCCAAAGAAAAAATAAGAGCAATAGATTTATTAAAGTTTTAAAACGTTTTAGTTGCTTCTTAAATGCGACAATTTCATATGGAGTTTTATTGACTAATACTATTGTTGTTGCTTCTGCAGAACAAAGCTTTTCAAAATTAAAGTCTGTGAACTCATACTTACAGACAATTATGTCACAAGAAAGATTAAATAGACTTGTTTTGATGGCAATCGAGACTGATCTTTTGGAAGAAGTTGATATCGAAAGCATTGTAGATGATTTTGCTTCAAAATATGGAAGAATAACAACACTCTTAAAGTAAAAATGTTAGACTTTTAGATGTTTAAAGTGAGTTTTATGTTGCTTAAGAGAGTAATCCAACATTTTTTATTAAGGAAATTTTATTTGAAAAACAATATTAAAAATTAAGGGCCTCGTTCTATTAAATTGCACATGGCCCCTTAAATCTTTAAACCGCCCCTGTCAAATATGATAACCCCGTTCCCTAGTGATTACAATGACCTTCTTAGACAAGTAAGCCTTTGTATCTTAGGATATGCAATTTAATGCTTCAGCCTCCACATATATGTATGTGTTCTGTGTTTGAGTCTAACTGTGCTCCCAACATTCATTCCCAAAATTTTGTTTTAGTAAAAATAAAATGTTTTTTTGTTAAAATATAATTTGGTGGAGATAAGCTAGCTTAGATGGCATGGAACTGGATCTCCCCCTTCGGTTGTCACAGTTCTTAGACCCGCCGGTCTCGCTCATGGAGGCTCTCAATTATGACTCTGTTGCTGGCAATGTAGCTAGTTAATTTAGATTGTTTTCTTCCTTGTCATTCAAAAAAAAAGTGATGAATTTGTATTTAAATCTCAGTATACCAAAATCTCAGATATAAAGAGGTCTTAGTTATACAAATAGAGAGAGAGCTTAATTTGGACATCTTTTGGCTCCATCAATCTAGCCTTTGACATACATATAAATATAGTTTTTGAATCACAATACCATTTATATTAAGCTTTCATGCATCAAGAACAGTATATGATGAATATAAAAACAAGGGCAAAATACACAAACGGTCAGTAAACTATCTCTAAAATATAAAATGGTCACTAAACTTTCAAAAATTATATAATGATCATTAAACTTTAATTTTTATTACAAAATAATCGTTGGGCCGTTAATTGAGAGACGTGACAATTACAAAATTTTTATAATAACATATTTAGTCTTCAATATTTACACATTCAATCTATTTGAACATCAATAATGAGAGTTAAATTAAAAATAAATTGATTAAACATATTAATATGAAAAATGAAATGTTAGACTATTCAAATTTATGTAATTGTCGCGTCACCCAATTAACAATAATTAACGGCTCAGTGATCATTTTATAACACAAACTAAAATTTAATGTCTATTATATAACATTTATATAACATTTAAAAATTTAATGATCATTTTGTATTTTTACAAATAATTTAGTGACCATTTATGTACTTAACCTAAAAACAAACGACTATTTACTTGTTGCAAACAAATTCATAAGACATTTGTTTACGCCTTCGAAAAACATTAATCATTTAATAATATCTTACCTAATTAAATTATTTTCTTTTATAAAAATTCAGCTAAATATCCAAAAGCCTAAAAGCATTTAGAGAAGCTATGAAAAAAGCAAAAGGATAGTTACAGCTTAGTTATAAAGCATATGGAAAAACAAAATATAAGTTTTCAGTCAAATAATTATTTATATTCAATTTAAACATCTCATTTTAATAAATTTGTAATCAAGTGGCAGGATAAAATATGGTATATTTTGGACACTGCTGAGTGATATATCAGGCAAAGCGACGAAATGCCATCAAGACACAGCAACACTTCATGTTTGGCCTCGAATCTGGGTTGGCGCCGGAACAAATCAAGCCAAGACTCAAAACATTATAAACTCCTCCACAACATGGCTACCTTGTAATCTAGGATCAGTGGCATCAACAATGAGACCTTTTAGGCAAGACTTAGTAACATGAATCAAGTTCACACTAAGAAAGGAATGGCTTAAAGGTTCGGTAGAACCGTAAAATCAATACTTTTCTCAACATTTATAGATGATATAGAATGATGACATTAACAATCCCATCATCCCTCTCATCCACTTGGTGATCTTCCATTTTGTTCCAAGGGTGTCTATCTCTTAACGACTAGCCAACCAGAGAAAAGAATAACCAAGCTTGCCGACTTAGAATTCCGTTTTCCTTTCACTACTTTTGGTGGAAAAGTAGTGGCATCTTCCTGTAACTGTTAATGACAGGGAAAATGCAAATGATATATGAATATATCACAACAAATGATTCGTATGAAATCAGCTGTTTTCAGAACAATCACGATGTGTCACGTCAAGCTTTGGAACTATGGTATATGAGAAACACGAACTGCACCAATTAGCCGTTCTGGCAGCTCGTCCGTTGTATTTGCCTGGGGGCAGAAAGAGAGTGCAACCACTTTTAAGCCAACATACATACATACAACACAAGTGAATGAAAAATCATAAATATGAGTTAATGCCCCATGTCTAATTTCTAGCATTCTAGCAACAATGGGCAATGCCCTGGACTTCCCTATGTAAAATTACAACCTATGTCCAAAACAACACAACCCCCTCATATTATTATGATCTGTTCATTGCCCCCGACATGCCATTAAAAATGAATGCAATATGTACTGCAACACTGATTGCTTCAGCTTATGCTGCTTCCTATTTAGGTCTCTTCGCTTGGCAATCAATAACAAAAGCATATATTTTTTCAATATAGAGAGCTTTGAGACAACTGATGTTTCAGAAGACCCATACCTGTACAAGGAAAGCCATGTCAACCGTCAATGTCGTAATTACACCAATGACAAGCCCCAAAACTCCATTAGCAACCGTAGAAGAGCCTATGTCAATATCAACCTACAGAGTGAAAGAAACAAGAAACTCATATCATGTTGAGTAAAAAAAGACCTTTAATTAATGCTACATTGAAGTATTAAAAAAATCATAATGATGCTTACTTCTAAATACTTGGGACCACGAATATAATTGCAATCAACTGCTTTCCCCAACAAACAAGGGGTGCTACCAACACTCTGCCGCACAATCCATGATCCCTGCAAAATTCAATGCTAACGATTTAAGAACAAGTTTCAACGGAGCAAAGTTAGAAATAGTATCACGGCAGTGACGCACCCTCACATTCTTTTCTCGGCAAAAATTAACCACTGGAGAAAATTCTAACATTTAATCTATAAACATTTCCCACATTCACATTTATGATAGCACAAGTACATTATTAATGCAAATAGTAATGAGGCTAAAACTGTAGACAGACTTAGTCAACTAAAGAGAGAACAATTCTTATAACTTTCACCAGATTCAACATGCATTTCTAGATCAATAGCCCCACTGATTGAAAAGTGCTTCAGAGAGAACACTTCAGTCCCAAAGATATCTACTTCCATATTGTTAACCTCAACACCATTACTGTCGTTATAACCACAAGAAATCCATTGTTTTCCACTTCTTTTGTGTCAACTTCAGTATCAGATGGTTTTGTACTCTCTTCTTTTGGAATGTCAGAAGCTTCATTAGAGGCTTCTGAATGAAACTCTGATCCTTCAACAGGTTCATCTCCATTCACAATTACCATGGGGATACTTCCAACTTCAGGACTGTTCTGAACAGTTACAAATCTCTTGGAAAAATAAGGATCTAGATTGCGCAACTGATTGTTCATCCAGTCTCCCAATGATTTTAAAATACTCACTAAGCACTTCATAGCTTCAAGTTTCATAGTTGCTTCATGGTGTAGCAATCCATTGACCGTTCTTTCAAATATGTTATAGATGAATTGACATCGCAATCATAGTTGAAAAAAATATTACCAAGGTCTGAATTCCTCCAGAAGAAGAGCTGCCATTTTTTTTGCTGAAACTTAGGGTGAGCAACGTTTTCCAAGACCGCGAGAAAAATCATAGGAAAAAATACTCCAATATTAACTTTCGGGCCATCTCAAAACCTTGACACTAGACTAAAGAAAATGGAGCAAGAAAGCTGGAAAACTAGCATGGGAGTTGAAGCACTGTTCAATATGATAGACGCAACCAAGCATAAATTGAACGTGACAATTCCTCAATCTTACATCGTAATGCAGCCAATTCTGTTCTTGACCCTGATTTCCTGTTCCTCAACCTTGAACACGTCCAACCATGGCTTATAGACAAATCCTAATATAAACCCTAGGATCTAATTAGGCACTAATACCCAAAATTGATGTGGTTTAGGGAAAATAAAAGAAAATCAATAGAATTAGAGTTGAACAAACGAATAAGAAAGAAGATGGAACTCTAGAAAACGTACGTGATAAAAAAAACACTAGTTTCTCTCTATTAGTTCAAAGAAAATAATAATGAAGCTGTGGCTGTAAATATTTTACAGAATAAAGTTTTTTGATCCTAGCCCTAGATCTAAACCCTAAAAATAACTAATAATCCTAACCATTTATCTATTAGTCTAATAATTAATAAATAAGACTAAAATAACGAAATAACAGAATAGTGAAAGCTCCGGCACCAAATTTCTAATACAAGCTTTCAAGTGTGGTACACCAAAGGCAAATCCGTTGTGGTTCGGATGAACACAGCCTCATAACTTTGATAAAGAAAAACATATATAATATGACCAATGCACCTTGTTATGCCTTTTAACTTGTGCATATCCATGCTTCCATGCATAAAGGAAATAAAAAAAAAAAAAAACACAATAACATAAGGAAAACATGACTGGGAACCCAGGTATATCTGGATTCATAGCTTTCATTTATGCCAGGTCAAGGAACATGAATTTTAGTGTATTTGGATTTCGTTTGATATATAAATTGTGAGAATGAAATGCACACGCCAAATATTAGTTATAATTATATATTTGAAAGGTATAAGAAGATGAAGTTCAAATTCACAAAAAAATGAACAATAAATCGATAAATTTGAAAATAACCAAGAAGGTTAGATTTGCATGCATCTTTTACACTATTTTTACTGACCAAATTTATTAAAATTCAAGTTCCCAAAAGAAATCTTAGTGTTCATAAAGTACAGGAGCTCTTTGGTATATAGTACTTACTGTTTCTATGATGACAAAGTGTAGAGGCCTAATAGACAACAGTCGATGAAAGACAAGAATTGGAAGCACAATTAAAATGAAGACTGCTTCCAACTGACTCAATCACCATGATTTGAACATTTATCAAACTAGTGAAGAAAGATACCTTTCGTACTGATGGAATAAGCTTCAGCCTACTATTGCGAAATTCATCATCACCATCAACAAATCGCCGCAAAAGAGATCCTGATACTAATTCCCTTGTCACAAAATAGAATACCATACTATAGTGTGTTGAGCCAGGAACCTGAAACAAATTCAACATTATCCACTCAACATTACCATCAGTCTAGATACAATATCACCTGCCTGCATAATGAAGACTTACTTGAACATTAAAGACAAAAGAGAAAAACCCCTTTTTTGAAGCAACCTACAAAGACAGAATCCACGGGGAATCAAAGACCTATAAAATATACTCCATAATGGAATTCCTACAATAACGTTGACAGTGACAACACAAGAACTTTAAGCAGTATATGCTTAGGGTCTTGCAAGAAATACTGGTGAACCATCAGTTTTGATCCAACACAACCAACTAAAGAAACTTGGTCAGGAAAAAAACATGACTTTGCAAGTTCAATGATTCCCTACTCGTTTCCTTTTTCCCCTAAAAAAGGTATCATGTTCAGAGTAATAATGTAACCACATTAACCTAATTTGAAGCTCCTTTTACTAAGTCAAATAATTCAAGTTTATCCTTCATCGTTTCCATTAAAAAAGGTATCCTGTTTAGCTTGTACAGAATCTGCCAGGTATAATTTATCTAATCAAGAATGTGAATATGTTTAAACGTTATGGGTTCTATTCTCAATATACTATTTCAGAAGTTTGGTGTCCTGGGTTGAAGTCTTAGCAAGCAGATTGGGTGGGAAAAAGAATGATGTTGCAACCTAATCGATTAACCTAACAAGTAATTTTGATTTGCCACTAGCATTCCTGAATCCAATTTGAACAACTACTATGCAGCTTGAGGAGTTAGCACAGCAAGGTAATTATAAGTTAACCAACCAATTCCAATGCACCCAGATTCCATGTGTAATAAAATGTTCATCATGATTACTAGTAAAGGTTCGAACAACACTGCAGAACTGAGAAACCATGCATATCAAGTGCAGTAGAAATCACTTAATATTACCAACCAGATACGAGCACTAAATAGGCTAAAGACTCACTTGTGCAGCACAGCCTTGACAACTAGCAACATGATCTATTATTTTTGTGTCTTTAAACCAATCAACAGCAACAAGATCCATTAAATGCTTTCCCGCAGGAATCTTCATTGCATATGGGGAAAAATGATAACATAACCAATACTTCAGATATCAACGTAAAAAACAGTAAACAGAAGAAATAAGCACAAGAATGTGAACCTTTGTTTTGTCGTAGCAAAAATGCTTGCTACGGACTCTGAAATTGTTACCATCCGATATTCTCCAACAGTCACGAGAATTATCACGGTCATCACGCCGTAGATTACCAGAAAAGCATGACAAATCAATTGTCTCAATTGGTTCTTCTTCCAGGGCTTTAATTCATAAAATATATTGTATATTAGAGATGAGAAGTCAGCCTATAAGTTAAAAAATCTTATCCAATCACATAAAACAAACCAATGTAACATTATTAGGACCCACCTGTTCTGTTGACATCATAGTCACTTTTAGTAGGATATGCCTGAAAATTTAGGGGAAAGAAGAAACCCATAGATAGTTAGGAACGAGTCAAACAGAAATTACATAAAGATTGTGGCAACACAAAACCTCTTGTTCTGCTTCAAGCATTTGTTCTTCATCTTCATCAGAGTATTCATCCATCAACAAAGAGTTCCGGCTTGCAGCATGCATTTGATCAAGAGAAGGTGCAGGGGGAACAGATAACTCATCTATCTTTTGAGTTTTCTTCAAGGGAATTGAAGCTGAAGCCATATTGACCATAACTGGGATTCTAGGAGGCGCACCCCTTTCATCTGTTTGGGCAAACCATTCACGCAATCCTGTCATAGAGGTAAACAACCTTAAAAGAGATAGATGAACAGAGACTGACACTGAAACGAACAAGATGGGAATGAAATTTTCTTGAGATCCCCTTGCACCATTCTATCTTTTTTCTTCTTCAAGCTGTTCACTTGGACAGGAGTGGGAAATCAAGATGCAAAACAGACTGGCATCACAATAAAAACAAGATATTTTCATTTTTCTTTACATTGATTGAAATAATGAGAACAAAAAAAAGCTTCATTCCAAGGGTGATTGTACGTGATTTTGATTTGTGAAGGTTAGGCATTCAGCTACTAAGATTGTGAGTGTTATTTAAAAATATTTTAATTAGAAGCAATATATGTCCTGTCAGCTGGGTTGCATGCTTGAACGCATAGACTCTTTTTGAAATTTTCACTGTGAAATAGGAACATAAGATTGTCCAACTTAAATTATTGTAAGCATTGATTAAAAAGTAGTTTGTTTTAATCTTTACGACACATGAAATACATGCACATAGGTATAAATATAATCTTATTGTTTAGTTATAGAAGGAGTTTGCCAATGAAATGCTTTCTTTTAATTAATGTGTGTTGCCTTGAATGTACAGTCATGCAATTGAGAGTGAGAAATCTTATATATGGTATGGAGTAAATTTGGTTGTAAAGTATCAACCATTTCTTGTAAATTGCTAGAGCACGAAGGGCTGGTTGAAGAAGGAACCAAAGTAGATCATTAATTGTACTGATCTTTTGGCATGATATGTATGTAAATAATGAAGTATGAGATGTAAACCTTCTTGGATAGTAACCCCTGTTATGAAATCGTTATGCATCTCACTCGTGTATCGTTATTGTATCTTTGGAATGAATTGATAGCATGATGAGAAAATGGATAATTACCATGCACTTAGTGAATAGTCTCGGGTTTGATGGTTGAGAAACACTGAGTATGGTTGAAAGTGAGATAAAATGAATCTATGTTTGTTAATTAGTTGTAGTTGCGCATGATGTGTATCTTACTAATGACTGACCTTGTTATTTTTTAGGTTAGATTGATTTTAATCGAGTTTGGGGGACAAGCAGGATCAGAAGCAAGATAAAAGTATGTTTTGAATATATCTTAGAACTCATTTGCAGTTGGCGCAAGTATATATATAGTTTGGCTCACATCATTTTGGTTATCTTTGGAAGTTGTGTAAATAATTAAGTAAGAGATTTAGGTGAGCATGGTAACTTGGTATACATCTTTAAATGTGGTTGAATTAGAATGGTATGCTTCTGTGGTATATGGTTGGAACAACATGTTATGCTTCTATGTTTGTGAATGGATTTGTTTGTGGTTAAGATGTTATGGTGCGAAAAACCTTTAGGAAATAGGTATATGATTGTTGTTCCTTCCATTCGAATGGTTGTAATAAGCTTATCTCATATATATATATATAATTATAATCTTGTGAAGTAATCAGGTGACCAGGTTAAAGGTTAATTAGAAATTTACCATGAGATTGTATCCTAGAGTATGATAGCGAGAATGTAGGTTAAATTGGTTTATGTAATGATAATAACCTTAGTAATGGAATGAATGCTCTAATAAGCACATGAAATTTTTAGTGTCACGTATAGGCGAACTTTTGTTCAAATGATCCATCCTAAGAATGAAAGTTTTGTTAATGCAGTAATTATCGAAGGGGGTTTTGGAACCCCTGAAGAATTTTAATATGTAATATGAGCCAAGCCGTTTTTTAGTAGAATATAGTATACGCTTTAAGAAGAATAGGTAAGAAACGTTTCGTCATTTCCCTAATAACAAAGGTTTCTTAACGTTGTAATATGATATATTAAGTTCTGAAAAAGTTAAGGGTATTCCTTTTATTGAGGGACATCATACGAGCATAGTGGTTAATGCAATATAAAGCACTACCATGTTATACTTATATCAACAACAGTTCAAAAATTTGTTCACGTGGAACGTAATTGGCTACATAATATGATTGCCTATCATAAAGTATATCTACCTATGTAACAAATCATCCATAATTGAGAGAGCATATAACAACTCAATATATAATCCAAGATGAAACCATAACCATAAATTAAAAGTAACCGACAAAGTCCATGCACAATTCAATAACCAAAGTCAACAGATGTCCAAAATACCATTGCATAAATCCATTGAAACTATAACAGAACATAAGTCATAAGCATCCGGTGCATCCGAATGCAATGTTGGTGGGAAAAGATGACCCCGAACATCACTCATGTCGTGCTCTAGAGATGTGAGATGACCATCTAAGCTATGAATCATGGCGGTAGACTCCTCATGCGACGTACGAAGAAATGCATCAATGTTGTCAAAATGACTAATCATGGTCGCATATATGGATTCAATGGTCATTGGAGGTGGACTATCCGCTGCATCAACATTCCCATGAGCAACGCGAGCTTCGCCTTCATCTTTTTTATGAACCCACTCCCCATGAATAAACCTCTATCTGGCCTTTTTAGCCGTTATCTTATTAATCTTACTCTTCAGACGAATGGCAGGATCAAGGGAGGTGTTAATATTTAGCTTCTCAAAGATGTGACATAGAACACATCCATAATTGATAGAGCTACAGGGTTTGCGAATGATTTTAACAAGCGAGTCGAAGATGATTTGGGCAACATTTGGACGATTGCCAGTACGGAGTTAGTGTAACCACCAATAGTCTGTATGTCGCATGCGAGTGCATTTTTTCCACCGGAAGGCCGAAAAAACCAAGTGATGAATAGATGAAGAAGCCTATTATTGATGTGAAGGTGAGTAGGACTCTCATCATCAAACTTGATAGGAACACTTTCAGACTCTTTACAAGCACCACTGTTAGGGATACCAAGATGTTTGCCTATACTTTTCGGTGTGATTTCAATTTCGTTTTCCATAAGATACGAATCAATGGAGATAACCTCATTGTGCTTGCCCTTCACAAGCCTAGCATTGGCATAAAACACTTTCACTAGGTTATGAAAGACATGAGGTTTAATATCTAGAAACTCCATCCATCCCCATTCCATAAACAAAGGAAAGAATTTGAAATTATAGAGCTTAGAGGTTAAAAAGTCTAGATCTATAGTTCGCTCGGCTATAATGTCTTTGGCCTCGTAGATTTGATGAAAATGAGCGAGGTTTTCATCATCATTAAAATAAAGATTCAAGAAATTAGGGTTTTAAAGTTGTGCTAGAATGGCACGAGAGGATTTACTCGTTTCTCTACGCGGACATTTAGCTCTTGGAGCCATGACAATAACAAAGGTTTTAAGGTAAATATTTTGGGTTAGGAATTTTATCAAATACTTGGTGGGCAAGAAAAACTAAGTTTTCTAAGGATACTGAGAATGATCCACTAAAACCTCCTACAAGATAAGAAACAAGTACCAGCATATATCAATCGCCATTTATCAATTTCAAGCATCAATTTTTAAAAATTTATATGATTTTCAAAATAGCCAGAAACATGTAGGTAGTCAAAAATTTTAGATGTTGATAAAATCCTCTTCGAAAAAAAAAGCAACCAAAAAATTCTAATCCTATTAAAGATTTTTAATGTGCGATTTAGATAAACTTACCCTCAGAAATTGAAGAAGACGACGAAGCAGCCCAAGGATGTAAGAAATTTTGCTACACTCAGGTACTACACTTGAGAATGGATTTCCAAACTATTTGTGGGGATTTCGGTTTGCAGGCAAGAGGCGAGATGTTTCGAAAAGCAATTCTCTGAGGGTTTGCATGTTGTGCAACTATGCAAGGGGTTTCAAAAATTTAGGTTCTCTTTAGGGTTTTGACGTTGTGCAACTATGTAAGGGGTAGTTATAGTTTTCAAACCAATTGGTGGCTTCCAAAAGCAGTCGCCAAAAAGGTTTCAATACCGAAAGTGACGGGTTTCGAAACCCCTACACTAAGTTTGTAAGGAATTTGGTACATACTATCTTTCTTACAACTTTTGAAAGGATTTAGGTATACTTTATAGTAATTTGTGTACATACACAAATTCTTACATTTCTCGTAGGAAATTATGTTTTCTCGTAGGAAATTATGTATGTACAAAAATCCCAACACTAAGTTGAGCCCGTTTGGGCCATGGTGAGTAGGTGTAAGAAATTCGGTACATATCATGTTTCTTACAACTTTTGTAAAGATTTGTGTATACTTTGTAGTAATTTGTGCACATACAAAAATCCTTACATTTCTTGTACAAAATTATGTTTTCTCGTAGGAAATTATGTATGTATAAAAAACCCTACACTAAGTTGAGCCATTTTGGGCCATGGTGAGTAGGTGTAAGAAATTCGGTGCATACCATTTTTCTTACAACTTTTGTAAGGATTTGTGTATACTTTGTAGTAATTTGTACACAAATCCTTACATTTCTTGTACCAAATTATGTTTTCTCAAAAAAAATTATGTATGTACACAAATCCCTACACTAAGTTGAGCCCATCTGGGCCATGGCGAGTAGGTGTAAGAAATTTGGTACATACCATTTTTCTTAGAACTTTTGTAATAATTTGTGTATACTTTGTAGCAATTTGTGTACATACACAAATCCTTACATTTCTTGTACCAAATTATGTTTTCTCGTAGGAAATTATGTATGTACACAAAATCCTACACTAAGTTGAGCCCATTTGGGCCATGGTGAGTAGGTGTAAGGAATTCGGTACATACCGTTTTTCTTACAAATTTTGTAAAGATTTGTGTATACTATGTAGTCATTTGTGTACATACACAAATCCCTACATTTCTTGTACAAAATTATGTTTTCTTGTAGGAAATTATGTAGGTACACAAATCCCTACACTAAGTTGAGCCCGTTTGGGCCATGGTGAGTAGGTGTAAAAAATTCGGTACATACCATTTTTCTTACAACTTTTGTAAGGATTTGTGTATACTTTGTAGTAATTTGTGTACATACACAAATCCTTACATTTCTTGTACCAAATTATGTTTTCTCAAAAAAATTATGTATGTACACAAATCCCTACACTAAGTTGAGCCCATCTGGGCCATGGCGAGTAGGTGTAAGAAATTTGGTACATACCATTTTTCTTAGAACTTTTGTAAGAATTTGTGTATACTTTGTAGCAATTTGTGTACATACACAAATCCTTACATTTCTTGTACCAAATTATGTTTTCTCGTAGGAAATTATGTATGTACACAAAATCCTACACTAAGTTGAGCCCATTTGGGCCATGGTGAGTAGGTGTAAGGAATTCGGTACATACCGTTTTTCTTACAAATTTTGTAAGGATTTGTGTATACTATGTAGTCATTTGTGTACATACACAAATCCCTACATTTCTTGTACAAAATTATGTTTTCTTGTAGGAAATTATGTAGGTACACAAATCCCTACACTAAGTTGAGCCCGTTTGGGCCATGGTGAGTAGGTGTAAAAAATTCGGTACATACCGTTTTTCTTACAACTTTTGTAAGAATTTGTGTATACTTTGTAGTAATTTGTGGACATACACAAATCCTTACATTTCTTGTACCAAATTATTTTTTCTCGTAGGAAATTATGTATGTACACAAAGCCCTAAACCCAGATCAGCCCATTTGGGCCATGGTGAGTAGGTGTAAGAAATTCGGTACATACCGTTTTCCTACAACTTTTGTAAGGATTTGTGTATACTTTGTAGAAATTTGTGTACATACACAAATCCTTACATTTCTTGTACCAAATTATGTTTTCTCGTAGGAAATTATGTATGTACACAAATCCCTACACTAAGTTGAGCCCCTTTGGGCCATGGTGAGTATGTGTATGAAATTTGGTACATACCATTTTTCTTACAACTTTTGTAAGGATTTGTGTATACATTGTACTAATTTTTGTACATACACAAATCCCTGCATTTCTTGTACCAAATTATGTTTTCTCATAGCAAATTATGTATGTATACAAATCCCTACACTAAGTTGAGCACCTTTGGGCCATGGTGAGTAGGTGTAAGAAATTCGGTACATACCGTTTTTCTTACAACTTTTGTAAGGATTTGTGTATACTTTGTAGTAATTTGTGGACAGACCCAAATCCTTACATTTCTTGTACCAAATTATTTTTTCTCGTAGGAAATTATGTATGTACAGAAATCCTTACATTAAGTTGAGCCTATTTGGGCCATGGTGAGTAGTTATAAGAAATTCGGTACTTACCGTTTTTCTTACAAGTTTTGTAAGTATTTGTGTACACTTTGTAGTAATTTTTGTACACACGCAAATCTTTACATTTCTTGTACCAAATTATGTTTTCTCGTAGGAAATTATGTATGTACACAAATCCCAAGACTAAGTTGAGCCCATTTGGGCCATGGTGAGTAGGTGTAAGAAATTCGATACATACCATTTTTCTTACAACTTTTGTAAGGATTTGTGTATACTTTGTAGTAATTTGTGGACATACACAAATCCTTACATTTCTTGTACCAACTTATGTTTTCTCGTAGGAATTTATGTAAGTATACAAAACCCTACACTAAGTTGAGTCCCTTTGGGCCATGGTGATTAGGTGTAAGAAATTCGGTACATACCGTTTTTCTTACAAATTTTGTTAGGATTTGTGTATACTTTGTAGTCATTTGTGTACATACACAAATCCTTACATTTCTTATACCAAATTATGTTTTCTCATAGGAAATTATGTATGTACACAAATCCTTACACTAAGTTGAGCCCCTTTGGGCCTTGGTGAAATTTTGTAAGGAATTTAGTACATACCGTTTTTCTTATAAATTCTGTAAGGATACGTGTATACTTTGTAGTAATTTGTGTACATACACAAATCCTTATATTTCTTGTACCAAATTATGTTTTCTCGCTAGAAATTATGTATGTACACATATCCTTACACTAAGTTGAGCCCCTTTGGGCCTTGGTGAAATTTAATAAGAAATTTGGTACATACCATTTTTCTTACAACTCTTGTAAGGATTTGTGTATACTTTGTAGTAATTTGTGTACATACACAAATCATTACATTTCTTTTACCAAATTATGTTTTCTCGTAGGAAATTATGTATTTACAAAAATCCTTACACTAAGTTGAGCCCCTTTGGTCATTGGTGAAATTTTGTATGAAATTCGGTACATACCATTTTTCTTACAACTTTTTTAAGGATTTGTGTATACTTTGTAGTAATTTGTTTACAAACACAAGTCCTTACATTTCTTTTACCAAATTATGCTTTCTCATAGGAAATTATGTATGTACACAAATCCTTACACTAAGTTGAGCCATTTGGGCCTTGGTGAAATTATGAAATGAATTCGGTACATACTGTTTTTCTTATAACTTTTGTAAGGATTTGTGTATACTTTGTAGTAATTTGTGTCATACACAAATCCAAAAATTTCTTATTCCAAATTATGTTTTCTCGTATGAAATTTTGTATGTACACAAATTCTTACACTAAGTTGAGCCCCTTTGGGCCTTGGTGTGTAGGTGAAAGAAATTCGGTACATACCGTTTTACTTACAAATTTTTTAAGGATTTGTGTATACGTTGTAGTCATTTGTGTACATACACAAATCCTTACATTTCTTGTATCAAATTATGTTTTCTCGTAGGAAATTTTGTATGTACACAAATCCTTACACTAAGTTGAGCCCCTTTGGGTCTTAGAGAAATTTTGTAAGGAATTCAGTACATACCGTTTTTCTTACAACTTTTATAAGGATTTGTGTATACTTTGTAGTAATTTGTGTGCATGCACAAATCCTTACATTTCTTGTACAAAATTATGTTTTCTCGTAGGAAATTTTGTATGTACTCAAATCCTTACAATAACTTGAGCCCCTTTAGGCCTTGGTGATATTTTGTAAGAAATTCGGTACATATTGTTTTTCTTACAACTTTTTTAACGATTTATGTATACTTTTTAGTAATTTGTGTACATACACATATCCATACATTTTTTGTACCAAATTATGTTTTCTCGTAGGAAATTATGTATGTACACAAATCCTTACACTAAGTTGAGCCCCTTTGGGCCTTGGTAAAATTTTGTAAGAAATTCGGTACATACCATTTTTCTTATAACTTTTGTAAGGATTTGTGTATACTTTGTATTAATTTGTGTACATACACAAATCCTTAAATTTCTTGTACCAAATTATGTTTTCTCGTAGGAAATTATGTATGTACACAAATCCTTACACTAAGGTGAGCCCTTTGGGCCTTGGTGAAATTGTGTAAGGAATTCGGTACATTCCGTTTTTCTTACAACTTTTGTAAGGATTTGTGTGTACTTTGTAGTAATTTGTATACATACACAAATCCTTACATTTCTTGTACCAAATTATGTTTTCTCGTAAGAAATTTTGTATGTACACAAAAACTTACACTGAGATGAGCCCCTTTGGGCCTAGGTGAAATTCCCAAATTATGTTTTCTCGTAGGAAATTATGTATGTACACAAATTCTTACACTAAGTTGAGCCCTTTGGGCCTTGGTGAAAGTTTGTAAGGAATTCAGTACATACCGATTTTCTTACAACTTTTGTAAGGATACGTGTATGCATTATAGTAATTTATGTACATACACAAATCCTTATATTTCTTGTACCAAATTATGTTTTCTCGTTGGAAATTATGTATGTACACATATCCTTACACTAAGTTGAGCCCCTTTGGGCCTTGGTGAAATTTAATAAGAAATTTGGTACATACCATTTTTCTTACAACTTTTGTAAGGATTTGTGTATATTTTGTAATAATTTGTGTACATACACAAATCCTTACATTTCTTGTACCAAATTATGTTTTCTCATAGGAAAATATGTATTTACAAAAATCCTTACACTAAGTTGAGCCCCTTTGGGCCTTGGTGAAATTTTGTAAGAAATTTGGTACATACCATTTTTCTTACAACTTTTCTAAGGACTTGTGTATACTTTGTAGTAATTTGTTTACATACACAAATCCTTACATTTCTTTTACCAAATTATGCTTTCTCGTAGGAAATTACGTATGTACACAAATCCTTACACTAAGTTGAGCCCTTTGGGCCTTGGTGAAATTGTGTAATGAATTTGGTATATACTGTTTTTCTTATAACATTTGTAAAGATTTGTATATACTTTGTAGTAATTTGTGTCATACACAAATCCAAAAATTTCTTATTCCAAAGTATGTTTTCTCGTAGGAAATTTTGTATGTACACAAATTCTTACACTAAGTTGAGCCCCTTTGGGCCTTGTTGTGTAGGTGAAAGAAATTCGGTACATGCCATTTTTTCTTACAAATTTTTTAAGGATTTGTGTATACTTTGTAGTCATTTGTGTACTTGCACAAATCCTTACACTTCTTGTACCAAATTATGTTTTCTCGTAGGAAATTTTGTATGTACACAAATCCTTACACTAAGTTGAGCCCCTTTGGGTCTTGGAGAAATTTTGTAAGGAATATAGTACATACCGTTTTTCTTACAACTTTTATAAGGATTTGTGAATACTTTGTAGTAATTTGTGTACATGCACAAATCCTTACATTTCTTGTACAAAATTATGTTTTCTCGTAGGAAATTATGTATGTACTCAAATCCTTACACTAAGTTGAGCCCCTTTAGGCCTTGGTGATATTTTGTAAGAAATTTGGCATATACCGTTTTTCTTACAACTTTTTAACGATTTGTGTATACTTTGTAGTAATTTGTGTACATACACAAATCCTTACATTTCTTGTACCAAATTATGTTTTCTCGTAGGAAATTATGTATGTACACAAATCCTTACACTAAGTTGAGCCCTTTGGGCCTTGGTAAAATTTGTAAGAAATTCGGTACATACCATTTTTCTTATAACTTTTGTAAGGATTTGTGTATACTTTGTATTAATTTGTGTACATACACAAATCCTTACATTTCTTGTACCAAATTATGTTTTCTCGTAGGAAATTATGTATGTACACAAATCCTTACACTAAGTTGAGCCATTTTGGCCTTGGTGAAATTTTGTAAGGAATTCGGTACATTCCGTTTTTCGTACAACTTTTGTAAGGATTTGTGTATACTTTGTAGTAATTTGTGTACATACACAAATCCTTACATTTCTTGTACCAAATTATGTTTTCTCGTAGGAAATTTTGTATGTACACAAATCCTTACACTGAGTTAAGCCCCTTTGGGCCTAGGTGAAATTTTGTAAGGAATTCGGTACATACCGTTTTTCTTACAACTTTTGTAAGCATTTGTGTATACTTTGTAGTAATTTGTGTACATACACAAATCCTTACATTTCTTGTACAAATTTATGTTTTCTTGTAGGAAATTTTGTATGTACACAAATCTTTACACTAAGTTCCTTACACTAAGTTGAGCCCCTTTGGGCCTAGGTGAAATTTTGTAAGGAATTCGGTACATTCTGTTTTTTCTTACAATTTTTTTAAGGATTTCTGTATACTTTGTAGTAATTTGTGTACATACACATATCCTTACATTTCTTGTACCAAATTTTGTTTTATCGTAGGAAATTTTGTATGTACACAAATCCTTACACTAAGTTGAGCCCTTTTGGGCCTAGGTGAAATTTTGTAAGAAATTCGGTACATATTGTTTTTCTTACAACGTTTGTAAGGATTTGTGTATACTTTGTAATAATTTGTGTATATACATAAATCCTTACATTTCTTGTACCAAATTATGTTTTCTCGTAGGAAATTGTTTATGTACACAAATTCTTACACTAAGTTGAGCCCATTTGGGCCTTGTTTAAATTTTATAAGAAATTCGGTACATACCGTTTTTCTTACAACTTTTGTAAGGATTTGTGTATACTTTGTAGTAATTTGTATAAATACACAAATCCTTACATTTCTTGTACCCAATTATGTTTTCCCGTAGGATATTATGTATGTACACTAATCCTTACACTAAGTTGATCCCCTTTGGGCCTTGGTGAAATTTTATAAGGAATTCGGTACATACCGTTTTTCTTACAACTTTTGTAAGGATTTTTGTATACTTTGTAGTAATTTGTGTACATACACAAATCCTTACATTTCTTGTACCAAATTATGTTTTCTCGTAGGAAATTTTGTATGTACACAAATCCTTACACTGAGTTAAGCCCCTTTGGGCCTAGGTGAAATTTTGTAAGGAATTCGGTACATACCGTTTTTCTTACAACTTTTGTAAGCATTTGTGTATACTTTGTAGTAATTTGTGTACATACACAAATCCTTACATTTCTTGTACAAAATTATGTTTTCTCGTAGGAAATTTTGTATGTACACAAATCCTTACACTAAGTTGAGCCCCTTTGGGCCTAGGTGAAATTTTGTAAGGAATTCGGTACATTCCGTTTTTTCTTACAAATTTTTCTAAGGATATCTGTATACTTTGTAGTAATTTGTGTACATACACAAATCCTTACATTTCTTGTACCAAATTTTGTTTTATCGTAGGAAATTTTGTATGTACACAAATCCTTACACTAAGTTGAGCCCTTTTGGGCCTAGGTGAAATTTTGTAAGAAATTCGTTACATACTGTTTTTCTTACAACGTTTGTAAGGATTTGTGTATACTTTGTAATAATTTGTGTACATACATAAATCCTTACATTTCTTGTACCAAATTATGTTTTCTCATAGGAAATTGTTTATGTACACAAATTCTTACACTAAGTTGAGCCCATTTGGGCCTTGTTTAAATTTTATAAGAAATTCGGTACATACCGTTTTTCTTACAACTTTTGTAAGGATTTATGTATACTTTGTAGTAATTTGTATAAATACACAAATCCTTACATTTCTTGTACCCAATTATGTTTTCTCGTAGGATATTATGTATGTACGCAAATCCTTACACTAAGTTGATCCCCTTTGGGCCTTGGTGAAATTTTATAAGGAATTCGGTACATACCGTTTTTCTTACAACTTTTGTAAGGATTTGTGTATACTTTGTAGTAATTTGTGTACATACACAAATCCTTACATTTCTTGTACCAAATTATGTTTTCTCGTAGGAAATTTTGTATGTACACAAATCCTTACACTGAGTTAAGCCCCTTTGGGCCTAGGTGAAATTTTGTAAGGAATTCGGTACATACCGTTTTTCTTACAACTTTTGTAAGCATTTGTGTATACTTTGTAGTAATTTGTGTACATACACAAATCCTTACATTTCTTGTACAAAATTATGTTTTCTCGTAGGAAATTTTGTATGTACACAAATCCTTACACTATGTTGAGCCCCTTTGGGCCTAGGTGAAATTTTGTAAGGAATTCGGTACATACCGTTTTTCTTACAACTTTTGTAAGCATTTGTGTATACTTTGTAGTAATTTGTGTACATACACAAATCCTTACATTTCTTGTACCAAATTTTGTTTTATCGTAGGAAATTTTGTATGTACACAAATCCTTACGTTGTAACATTTTATGTATATACCTTTTTTCTTACAGTTTTTGTAAGGAATTATGTATGTACACAAATCCTTGCGTTGTAACATTTTATGTATATACCGTTTTTCTTACAGTTTTTGTAAGAAATTATGTACATGCATCGTAAGAATTTATGTACACATTTTACTCGATTAACCGTTCGGCCTTCATTTAGCCTTCAATTAAGGGTCGTTCCCTAGAATCTCTCATTGTTTGGTTGAGAGAAGAGAACAAGGATTACATAAAGGTTATCCTCAGGCCTCCCCTCCTACTGCAATATGACCTGCAAAACTTGATCCGGGGGCTGTAGGAAATAATGGAATCCTCTAGCTGAATTCAGTCCAATATTTTCCATAACATCAGCTGTCCTCTGAAGTTATTATTTAATTTCATAATCCAGTTTACTCTTATCTATCACACATACACATTTTATTATATTATTTCCTACTTTTATAAAGTTATTGATACATTGCATTTGGAGGCAAAATTAAGGGAATATTTTTTTAGAGAAATAATTACAAAACTATTCTTATTAATAGTTATGTAAAAAATATCATCTTTCGGTCTACGTAAGGTAAATTCGCATTTTGCTAAAAGTAAGTTTTAAATTCGCGCTTAGCTAAAAGTGAGTTTCCTGTAAAAGAATTTAGTAAATTTTTATTTTTATTTCTTACCCACTCAACACATAACTCGCGTTTAGCTAAGCACAAGTTTAAAACTCGCTTTTGGCTAAACGTGAGTTTACCTTACGTGGACTAAAAGAGGTATTTTCCACATAACTATTAATGTAGTTAATTTTCCAATTATTTACCTAAAAAATAATATTCCCTTAATTTTTCTGTATTTAAAACACCATATCCGCCATATAAATTCACACGGTTCAAAATGCAATATACAAGTACAACTTAATTATTTGATACAATTCATGTATATTTTTAATAGCAAATATTAAAACATTACCAAATGTCTTCTTTGATAAATACTGAGGGGAGGATTATTATGGGGTTCGATAAATATTGATGCATTGTTTTGTCTCGTTCTTTGTCATGGTGATAACAAAGGACAAATGATGAGGTGTGGGTGCTTGGTTTGGGTTGTTTTTGTTGGGAAGCAAAGTGTGGAACAATTCCCCTTGAGATTAACAAGCTAAAATAAAGAAATAAACTATAAAATAATACAATAAAAGAACACAAGATTTACGTGGAAACTCCCAACCGGAAAAAAACCACGATCGTTGTCAAAGACAACCCGAGAAATCGCTATGTGAAAATTGTTTCAACACACAAACTATTCTAACAATCATGTACCCTGTGTACAGCCAAGAAAATATTTAACTACACCTTGCACTACTCTAATACAAGAGAATAGAAAGGAATTTAAAAGGAAAATATAACTCTCAATACTTGACTTGGTACATATAAAAATGGAAATGGTTAGGCCTATTTATAGTTGAGTTCCAATGACTAACTTACAAATTGCCTAATCTTTAGTGACCAGGAAAATAATTATCCCATGAATTATTTCCTACCCAACTTGTTGTTACCATTTTCAATATTCGGTGCAACCACTTTAGGCTTTGGTGGCTGCTATCTTTGACAAGGGCAAGAGCTGTGAATTTCAAGCTATTTTCCAACAAATCTCTATCATGACTTGAAATTCCACCGCTTTCACAATCTCAAAATAGAAATTGTCGTACTCCATCATAAACATTACATCTTTATAAAAATAAACCTCAACACGTCGAAATTGTTGAAACTTATGGTGCAACTTCCATGTTGGCTTCCTCTAAAATTTCATTAGCCATCGACACCACTCACCTTGCATCAATGCCAACCAATGCTTGTGTATAACTTCAAATCCTCTAGTAACAACTCATCATTTTCCATGGTAGAGCGGGATACCATGATGACGTACTTCTCAACTTCATAGATCAAAGTCATCTCCTATGACAAGCGAGACGATGTTAGTTTTTGATTCGAAGCCTTTTGCTGAACTTGCTCATGCTGGACAATTATTTTCTTACATGTCTAGCCTTTCCGCACCTTCAGCAAACTACATTCTTTTTCTTCTTCTCATTCTCTACTAATATTGAATCTGTTGAATCATGAACTATGAAATCACGACCTCTGTTCTTCAACCTTCTCTCCTAAAAATGAGCTTATTGGAAATCTCTGAAAAATTTAAAATTTCCTTCCCATATATCAAACTAGGTTTCGTGTGCTCATAGGAAGTCGGAAGAGACAATATAAGCCATAGAGCTTTATTTTCATCATTAATCTTAACTCCAATAGTCTCTAATTCAGTAACAATATGATTGAGTGCACTGAAATGATCTAAGATCCCATAACTTTCATCCATACGTAAAGTATGAAACTTCTCATTAAGATGAGTCTTACGCGTGCAAGTATACACGGTTAACAAGTAATACAATAGTAAGCTGAGTATCGAATTCACAGGGTTTGACCAAGAACTTATTTGCTCAATCTTTATGTGTTTGAAAGTATTTAAAAGTGTTTGAAATGTTTTGGGTTTTAGATTAAAAAGATGGAAAAAATAGTGTGGTGAAAATGAAAAGCAGTATGGCAATGAAGTGTTCAATTGAATGATGAGCATTAGCAAGGGATGTCTGGATTTCACACTACTTATGCCAGCCTTTAACAATGTCATGCCTTGGTTTATTGCCGAGCAGATTAAAAATAGTATTGCATCTATCGATGGCAATACCCTAAGTTAACCGTGATAAAACCCCTATATGTCTATAGTGAAGTTTTTCATTAATTAACTTGATTAAGTGTCAATCTTTACTCCTAAGGGGTAGACTCACTTCTAAAGTAAGTTCATCTACTTGAACATCTTCTGTCAAATCTTTTTGCCTTAGTATATGGCAACTGATCGTTTCCCCTTAAGTCTGTTAAGATATTAAGGTGCAATAAGCACGAAATGGCAACTGTCGTATGGTAATGGATTTAGAAAAATAATGCCAAGACATTCTAATTATTAAAAATCAAATATAAAATAAGCGTTAATCACAAACATCCCCTAACCAACTGTAAAGGCTTAGTTCATGGTTGGGGGGTTAATCCACAAAATGTCATCGTTTGTCATCATCTTTTCAAAATAAAAATAAATAAAACTAAGAGAGTGGGCAAGAAAGAGATTCGTCTATGCAACCCTTCAAATGCTCTAGAGCTTTCAGTCTTATCTGGTCAAACCACATCGCCTCTCGGTTCACTATGGTGCAGCTCTCTTCAATCTGATCTCTCCTCAAGTGGTTGTTTGATCTCCATTAAATAGGCTTCTGTGGAAACCCTAGGATAAGCCTTTGAGTTTGAATTTTGAATGCGCAAGGGATAAGACGCGTGATCATCTTATCTAGATTTGAATTCTAGGGCTGGCGTGTACAAGGTCCAACGGCTACTTTGACAGAGCATCAAACTTAGATCCTTTGCTAGCCGAGCTTGGAATTATTTGGTCCATCTATGCCAACTGTTTCTTGGCAATTCTCTGTTTCTTTTCCTGCGTTCTATGCCAGCGTTTCTTTGTCATGTCTGTCTGGCTATATCCTACATCAAAACTAGCAAAATAATCATTCACACTAGCAATGGAATGGCTCCTTAAATGCTTATATAAACGAATGATTTTAACATCTATATGCAACTAAATGCACTCAAAGGGCAAACAAAGTGTCGCTACCCCCTTTTGGAAGGCCCGACATTTTGAAAACTAACATACACGGAGTCGCCTCCAATCTTTTTTAAAAAAGTGTGATTGGATCACTTTTAAAAATGAGGTTATTTTAATACAACGTTTTATTTATTAAAACAACATTTTTGGTCTATGAAAACCAGAAAAATAGGTTCGGGGGTCGGTTACGAGTGGGGAAGGGTTAACACCCCCACCACGCTCAAAAGTTGGTACTTTATTGATTTCAAAAAGTATTTTCAAAGCTAGAATTTGCAAGTTCACAAAATTTCGATTTATTCGTATGTTTTTATGAATATAGATCTATTTTAACCCGTCATTTCCGTTAGGTAAGACACAACGTTAATTAGTTTTCACTTATTTAACAAAACAACAGAAACAATTAAATGTGTTATAGCTTTTTAAAATAAAACCTAATTAGTGATTAATCCCTAAAATATCTATATTCATTTTAGCTATTAATGTTTTAGTAAAATTAAGTTCGTTTTATTAAGAATATGAAGGAAATTTTACTTCAAATATGTCTCTAATCTAGGCTTATTAAGGAACCTATTCCTAGGGTTTTAACAAACAACATATGTACATAAAAAAACAATTAAAATATTCAAATTAAATAAATAAAAATAAATACTAAATTTTAAATAAAGGAATGGGATAATTAACTTTTATTTTTTAAAAGAAAATCTGAATTAGGGACTAAATTAAAAGAAAATAAAATATGAAGGATAAAATAAAATGAAATGTGAAATTCGGTGGTCGATTTAGAAGAAAATGACGAAATTGAAAAATTGGAAAACTAGGGAGCCGCAGTGAAAGATCCAGAAAAGAAGGGCGCGGGTTGAAGAGCGGATTTGGGTCGGGTCTCGGGTTGGTATATATATCAATTATCAGAAACAAAAAAAAAACATTTCCCTCCCATTCTCAAAACGGATCAAACCAACTTTCCTTCAAATTCTCTAAGTGTTCTTCGTGTTCTTCATTAACTGAAGAACAAGATGAACATCCGTCGTGCCAGCCGCCTTCCAGTGGTAAAATTTCCTAGAAATTTCATCTTTTTCCAGAATCCGACGAGCCCCAATTCGCATTTTCGTTCCCGAAGCTACATCAAAATCAACATATACAGCAGCGCTTCGGAAAACAAAGGTAAAAAAAGAACTTATCCCTTTTCTTTATTTAAAACAACGAATATATAAAATAAAATTACCAGAAAAGAAGAGCTTGCTTTATTTCTTTGGAAATGTCGAATACACCTACTTGCTTGCTTCAAAATCCGAATATTATTTGTGCATTTGCTATCTAAATTGTGTCTGATGATTGTTCTGTCTGATTCTTGTGTACTGTTACATGGATTACAATGGGTTTATATAGGTACAAAAATGGTTGATTTTCAAGCACAAATCCTTGATTTCTTCCCCTGGATTGTCTCCGATTTGATTCGGATTGAGCCAAATTAAAGCCATGGCTTCAATTTAGGGATTATCTTTTGACTTGGCTTTTATCTTGGATTTTAATCCATGTTTGCTTCCTTTTGCATGTTTTTGGTGGCTTTGATTGTCAAAGGAGATGCCGAAAAGGGGTGAACGGTGACAGAATCAGCTTGGGTGCTCGCCGGAGAAGATAAAACGATTGGCGGAAATTGAAATGTCGTGCGTGTGGCTGCCACGCGCGAGTGGTGATCCGCGTGCCTTGCTCTAGAGCGATCTGGGTCGTTAGATCTCATCTAGATCTAACGGTTGAGAAACGAGGCACCTATTCTTCTCCAACTGGCGAGATCTGTGCCGTTGGATACATCATTGATCCAACGGACATCTTTTAGCTGCACATAAACACAAAGAGAGAGCATTAGTGTTTAGCTCAATTTAGACTGGGTCGAACGGACCTTTATTGTGTGGACATGTAACCTTTCTAAATGGACTTGTATTTTATGGGTTTTATACAAATGGACTGCCTATGTATTTTTTATATTTTGGGTTTTATACTAACTATTATACTAACTATAACACTAAAAAAAGTATATACAATGATAATACTACTACATTAACAATATGCCACTAGCACATAACAATAATACTAATAACAATGTAACACCAATATATAACAATTATACTAATATAATAAAAGTGAAAATTTAGTGACAACAGTTGCCCCTCTTTGGTCATTTCGGTAAAACATGAATAGAGTAAAGAACAAAGGACACTGATTTTCACCAATTGCCAAACCTGTCACTACTCAATGCCTGAATAGACTGGCTGGTTACGCTCTCCTCATGCTTGAATGGATAAATAGGTTCTATTCTCCTCAAGCCTGAATAGATAGGCATGTTCAAAAAGGTTTCATCCTCCTGATGCTCGAATGGATAGGCAGGTTCTATTCTTCTCAAGCCCGAATAGATAGGCAGGTTTTTAAAAAAGGTTCCATCCTCCTGATGCTCAGATAGATAAGCAGGTTCCATTCTTCTGATGCCCGAACGAATAGACATGGTCTGAAAAAGTTTCCACCCTCCTTATGCTCGGATGGATAAACGGGTTCTATTCTCCTCACGCTCGAATAGATAAGCGGGTTCTATCCTTCTTATGCTCGGATAGGTAAGCAGCCTAAAAAAGGTTCCATCCTTCTGATGCTCGGATGGATAAGCAATGCTCTAAACCTGTCAAAAATAAATGGATGCTACTATGATATGCATGCTCTTAAGGATGCCTATCAAATGAATGCATGTTGCTTTTCTTTTGCCTTTTAAATTTCTTTCATTATTTTCTATCAGGTAGCGGGCATAAAAGAAACTGTGAAGTTCCAAGAAACTTGGACTGTATCATCTCAAACATTTCTCAACTCTGGCAAGAGATTGTAGGTGTTTATTCTGACCCATCTCATCAAAGGAGGAAGCAAAATGAATTCCTTTCATTTCTCCACACTGAATAAGTTTTTGCACAATGTTATTAGGATCACAACGAGCAAGAAAGCTAACAACTACCCATCTTTCAACCCTAGATGGCTCTAACGATTTCTTATTGTTAACATTCCACTGACCAAGAAATCTTTGCCATTCTCATTTTTTAGAAAGTTCCTAATCTTTTGCACATTTGCTTGCTCAATCCAGCTATCTTGTTCTCCTAGTTGGAAGGACTGACTTTATCCTCATATTCTTTAACACTCTTCTAGCCTTCGTCAAACTATCATTGTAGTTGATACATTAATGTTTAGTGACAAGCCTCCTTGAATGAAGATTCTATTGTTCTTCCAATGTTTGTAAAATTGTTCTCATTGTCATGAAAGAAAGATTTAACTATCATCAATATTCAGTGACAGGCTTTCTTGAATGGCCTTGAAACTTGAATGAAAACCCTTATATCTCTAGTTGTCTCCCCCAATGTCTGTAAAATTATTCTCATTTTTGTGGGAGTCGGACTATTTTGTGTATGCCTCTCTGTTTTGCAACATGCTATCCTAAGATCAAACCCTACGGGTTTTTAGAACTTTTAGATTCTTATCATTTTGAATTGCTTGCATAGAAATCTCCGCGGCAAAACTTATTTCCACCTTGAACAACTTCATATGCTTTTTCATGTCCTAAGTTCAAAACTTAACCACAGAATGCCTCATAGTTCTGACACCTTTTTAAACAAATTTCAAAGTAATGCTCAAAAACCTTTTACATGTTTTAAATAATGTCAAACTTTTAAATTCTCATTTCAATGCAAGATGCTTATGTGAAAAAGGAAAAAAGGTTCAAGCAAAGAAAAGAAAGTTTAAAAGAAGTAAAATTTTATGAATGTTGTGGCAAACAGAAAGGAAATTACAAATATTCAAATATCAATGACCAAAACTCCTCATTATCAAAACGCGGTGAAGTGTCCTGAATGCTACCCATGTCGAGCAGACTTCAAAAATGGTGACAATGCGAGAAGATATATAAATCATATATGTCCCCGAGAGAATTATCCATCAAATACCAAATACATGAGCTGCCCTTTTGTGGGTTTTCAACTCAAGTCCTCCTTTGGTTTCAAAATGCCCTTTACGAGTTTTCATTTTGAAATCCCCATTTTCTTTTTCTTCTTTTTCCTTTTTTTTCTTTTTCTTTTTTTTCTTTTGCTTTTTTCCTTTTCTTTTTTCTTTTTTTACTTTTTCAAACATAATACTTTTTGACTGAATTCGAGTTTATCGGGCTCTGAAGTTCATCACCATCCATTTCAGCCAAAATTAATGCCCCACATGAGAAAACTTTTGTTACAATGTAAGGTCCATCCCAATTTGGTGCCCATATTCCTCAGGAATCACTTTGAATTGGTAACTTCTTCTTTAACACCAAATCACCTTCTTGGATTCTCTCGGGCGAACTTTCTTCTCATGTACCCTTATCATCCTTCTTTTGTACATCTGCCCATGACACAATGCCTTCAACCTCTTTTCATCAATTAGATTCAGCTGGTCATATCTCGCCAGGATCCATTCTGCTTCCTCCAATTTTGCTTCTATTAAGACGCGGAGCGATGGAATCTCTACCTCAATTGGCAATATTGCTTCTAATCCATACACCATAGAAAATGGTGTTGCCTCGGTAGACGTTCGCACTGTAGTTCGGTATGCCTATAAGGCAAACGGTAATTTCTCATGCCAGTCTTTATATGTGTCAACCATTTTTCTGACTATCTTCTTGATATTCTTATTTACAGCTCCACTTCCCCGTTCATCTTTGGGCGATATATCACTGAGTTATGATGTTTGATGTTGAACTGGTCACAGACTCTTGCTATCATCTTATTATTCGGATTAGAGGCATTATCAGTTATGATAATTTCAGGCAAGCCATGTCGACAAATGATTTCTTTTTTCAAGAATTTGTAAACTTTAGATCTTGTGACGTTTGCATACGAGGCTGCTCCAACCCACTTTGTGAAATAGTCAACAACTACCAGAATAAATCGATGTCCATTTGACGTCTTTGGATGAATCTATCGATGACATCTATGCCTTACATGGAAAATGGCCAAGGAGCTAACATAACATGGAGTGACTGAGGAGGTGTATGAACCTTGTCAGCATAAATTTGGCATTTGTGGCATTTACGAGAATAATTGATGCAATCCCCTTCCATAGTCGGCCAATAATATCCAAAGCGCATGATTCTTCTAGCCATGGTGAGGCCGCTAGGGTGAGTTCCACAAACTCCCTCATGAACCTCTTTTAGGATCAGCTGAGCTTTTTTTGCATCCTCACATCTTAAAAGCACCTGATCTCGACTTCTCTTGTACAAAATTTCTCCATCAAGAACATACCCCGATGCCAATTTCCTGATCATTTTCTTTTCATTTTTTGTTGCCTGAGGCGGGTATTGCTGCGACTTTATATACCGAAGAATGTCGTAGTACCATGGCAAGCCATCTGCTTCTTCTTCCACGTCATAGCAATGAGCTAGAGAATCTAACATTTGCAATTTGATAGGCATCATCCTAGAACCTTCACTTGCTTTGAACATGGCAGCTAAAGTAGCTAAGGCATCAGCCATCTGATTGTCTTCTCTGGGAAGATACTTAAAGGTGATCTCATCGAATTCTTTAGTTAATTCAAGGACCAACTTGTGATATTTTATCAGCTTTGCATCTTTCGTCTCCCATTCACCTTGTATCTGATAGATAACTAATGTTGAGTCTCAAAAAACTTTCAGATTGCGTATTTTCCTTTAAATAGCTTCTCTTAGTCCCAATACGCAAGCCTCATATTCTGCCATATTATTGGTGTAGAAGAATTTCAAACGACAGGTGAAAGGGTAATAATCCTCATCCGGTGAAACCAAAATTGCCCCAATACCACGTCCTAAAGCGTTTGCAACACCATCGAAGTTCAAGATCCATGATTCTGTTGGAGCCTCAACATCTTCTGAAATACGCATCATCTCTTCATCAGGAAAATTAAAATTTAATGCTTCAGAGTCATCACAGGCGCCACTTGTCGAAAAGTCAGCTATGACACTCCCATTTACTATTTTCTGACTTACATATCGGATATCAAACTTTGACAATAACATTTGCCAACGTGCTAATCTTCCCGACAGGGCTGGAGCTTCCATTATGAACTTTAAAGGATCCAATTTCAAAATTAGCCACGTAGTGTGATATAGTATATACTGCTTGAGCCTCTTAGTTGCCCATACTAAAGCGCAACATAGCCTCTCTATTGAGGAGTATCTGGTCTCGCAGTTGGTGAACTTCTTGCTCAGGTAATATATTGCCTTTTCATTCTTTCCAATTTCATCATGTTGTCCCAACACACAGGCCATAGAGTTTTCATACACCGTCAAGTATAGAATCAATGGTTTCCTGGGAACTGGTGGTACTAGCATAGGAGGATTAGTTAACTGCTCTTTGATTCTTTCTAAGGCTACCTGACATTCATCATTCTATGTGTTTGGGTTATTCTTCCAAAGTAGCCTGAACATTGGATCATATTTATCAGTTGATTGGGAGATAAAACGGGCGATGTAATTTAACCTCCCTAGGAAACCCCGAACCTCTTTATATGTTTGAGGTGGTGAGAGCTCTTGTATGGCCTTAATCTTATCTGGATCAATCTCAATTCCTCTCTTGCTTACCACAAAGCCTAATAATTTTCCAAATGTAACCCCAAATGTACACTTGTTTGGGTTAATCTTTAGCTGGAATTTCCTCAACCTTTGAAAGAGTTTTTGTAGGCTCGCCAAATGCTCCTCTTTAGATCAGGATTTGGTGATCATATCGTCCACGTATACTTCTATTTCCCAATGCACCATATCATGAAAAAGGGTGACCATGGATCTTTGATAGGTTGCCCCCGCATTCTTTAAACCAAAGGGCTTACCTTATAGCAAAAGGTTCCCCACAATTTTATGAAGGTAGTCTTTTCTATATCTTCTGGGCACATTTTAATCTGGTTATACCAGGAGAAACCATCCATGAAAGAGAAAATAGAGTTCCCAGCTGTGTTATCCAATAATGTGTCGATGTATGGTAACGGGAAATTATCTTTGGGCTTGCTCTATTGAGGTCCCTGTAATCAAGGCACATACGTACTTTTCCATCTTTTTTTAGGAACCGGGACAATGTTAGCCACCCATTCTGGATATTTTGCTACTTTGAGAAACTATGCATCAAATTGCTTCTTCACTTCATCTCTAATTTTTATGAGTATCTCAGCTTTCATCCTTCTTAGTTTCTGCTTCACAGGCTCGCATCCCACCTTTATAGAAAGCCAATGTACAACAATGTCAGTGTCAAGACCAGGCATGTCTTGGTATGACCAGGCAAAAATATCTTTGAATTCCTTTAGAAGCTCTATTAGGTTTTGTCGAGTATTAGCTGTAATGGTTGTGCCAATCTTCACTTCGTGTTTTTCTTCTTCTGTGCCAAGATTTAGAATTTCTAGCTCTTCCTTATATGGTAGAATTTGTTTCTCTTCTCCTTCTACCATTTTGAGCAGATCATTGGGCAAGTCATATTCTTCTTCATCGTCAACATTCTCAATTTCTTCTAGGCATAAAGGTAGTTCAAAATCAACCTCAAGGTCTGACTCGGAGTCGTTTGTGCTATTGATATCTGAAGGCCTGTAGAGAAAAGGGCATAGAACATATACAAAGAAAATAGATGAATGGGATGATTGGAATAATTTGTTTTTAGTTTTTATTTTGCTTTGAGTTTTACTTATGAAAAGAGTTTACCACACAAGATTTGTTGAAAGAAAAAGATGCATCTTTATTGAAATTCAAATTATAAGTTTGGACATAGACCCTTTACATAAGATTCCTAATTGCCTTCGGGTCTAAAGGCAAAAGGGTAGGTTTTGAGAATTACTCTAAAACTGTCTCAAAGACTAGATGAATTTCTTCAGCAGTCAAGTTCAGAGCAGAGGAAAATCATGGACAGGTACTTGTTCTCTCATTCTTCATCTATTATAGCATGATGCTTAGCTTCTCAAATGCTTCACACGGGTCATTCTTTCCTTTCTCCTTCTCACTAACTTGGATATTTGGATCCAAAAAGCCTACAGATCTAAAATTATGGCTCATGGTGGAAATGTCATTGGCTCTCACTCAATTTCTTCTCCTTTCAATCTTGCCCTCCTCTTTCTTGGTGTTTTCTAATCTCTGCTCTTCTTTGCCAATGGTTAGGTTTGAAACCTATCCCAAATCAGTTATTCTTGGATTGGATAACCACGGGATATAACCTTCCTTAGTGCCTCTTCCCAAATCCTTTCCCAGCTTTAGCTCTTTTTTCTAAGTGTTTGCTTCACCGGCATTTTCACGCAGCTGGATAATTCTGATTCTAGTACTTTACTTCCTTTGGTGACAAAGGTTGCACTGACTAGCTCTAATGTCCTAAAGTGACACTCGAGCACACCCTCATTAACCTCAATGTAGGGTGCATTAGTGCCTACTGATGCAATGATTTCCTCCTTTGCACCTATCGTTACTAGCTGACAATCAATCATAAATTTTAACTTTTGGTGTAAAGTGGAGGGGACCGCTCCTACTGTATGAATCCATGGACGCTTAAGTAAGCAACTGTAACTGGGTTTATGTCTATGACCACAAACTCTACTTTGAAAGTTGATGGTCCGATTTGCAAAGGTACTTCAATTCTTCCTATCACCTCTCTCTGTGATCCATTGAATGCTCTCATAGTGTTTTGATAAGCCCTCATGTGTGAACTGTCTTTTGGTAGCTTCTTTAATGTTGCCAATGGGAGAACATTTACGGTTGATCCATTATCAATTAAAACCCCTGCCAACATGTATCCTTTGCACCTTGTGGAAATATGAAGGGCCTTGCATGATCCTATCCCTCCTTCAGGTATTTCCTCATCATTAAAAGAAATAAAATTATTCACAGTGATATTACCGACCATCATATCCATCTTATCGGCCGAAATCTCCTTTGGCACGAACGTTCGATTCAGAATCTTCAACAAGGCCTCGCAGTGACCCTCAGAACTCAGTAACAGAGACAACCTAGAGATTCAGGCTGGAAGCTTGTGAAGCTACTCCACCACACTGTACTCACTATGCTTGAGTATCTTTAGAAATTCTTGAGCTTCTGACTCCTTGACAGGCTCATGATACACTGATGGCTTCCCTCTAAAGAAATCTATTTCGTCTTTTTTCTCTGGCTTTTCAGTAACAGTTTTTCTTTATACGGCATCTCTGTCTTCTACCGTTGGCGTGGAGAGTAATCTTTCACTCCTTGTGAAGCAACTTACTTCATTTATTGGTTTTTCCTTTGTCTTATCTCTATCTGATGATTCTCCCGGAGTTGTCACGAGAGGGTATAGTTCCAAGGGACCTACTTGTTGTCCTTAAATGGGAATCGAGTTGGTGCCTTAATTATTAGTTGCGGGGCCACACTTTTTGTAGGTTCATTTACACTTGCCTTGGTCTTGATAACCAAAGGCTTCATCTTTGTATAATCTTTCCTTGGGTTTGTCTTTTCTATTACACATACATCCGTCATGTGCTCCTTGCTTACTTTCTCGAAAAATTCAAGTTCTTTACTATCCATCTTAGCCGGAACCAGGCGTTTGAATTCTGAGTAGCATTCAATCTCATGTCCTCCTACTCTATGATACTCGCAATATAGTCCATCTTCAACCGACATCTCTTGGGCTTCTCCTTCTAACAACCCAGCTGCAACCATTTGGGTCCATACCCATTTCATTGATGCCTTGACTTCAGCAACATATCTTTTGACCCTCGTGTCCTCTTCTTCGATAATGGCATTCACTCCTGCTTTCTGGTGATTGGGCAGAGGGTTTTCTTCCTCTTCAAATGTTTCGAATGACAACATGCCTAATTTCCTCAGGTCATCTACCACTCTTTTGAAGGTAGTACAATTTTCAATTGTATGCCCCCTAATACCTGCATGATACCCATATTGCGCCTTTTCATCGTACCACGCGGGAAATGGAGGTGAGAAAGGAGGAACATGGCGTGGTAGTACCATCTGAGACTTGATCAATTCAGTGAACAGTTCTGCATATGTCATTGGAATGGGAGGGAAGTATGGCTTTGAGTTCACTTGATATCTTCACTCTTCCTTCGGTGAGTTTGTTGCAACAGGGGTTGGAATTGAAGCATTGGGCTTATTGAAAACCACCCCCTTTGAATAATAGGGGTTGTATACATTGGTTGCATTCACCTCACTCTCTCTCTCTTCTTGTAGGGTTTCTTTGTTTCTCTTCCATCCAATTTTCCACTCTTGATAGCTGCCAAGATCAACTCGACATTCATTAACATGTCCATAAAGCTTTTGGTTACGTGATTTATCATACGATAATAAAATGAACCTTTCAAGGTTTCTACAAACATTGGGGTGATTTCATTCTCAAGCAATGACGGCTGAACCTGAGCAACTACATCCCTCCACCTTTGCGCGTATTGACGGAAACTTTCATGATGCTTTTGTTCCATCCCTTGTTGATCCAATTTGGTTAGTGACATGTTTGTACTGCTCATTAAAAGCTCTTGATAAATCCTTCTATGATCAAATATTGACCTGACTTAACTGCGTATACCAACGTGCAGCTGATCCCACTAAGCTATCTTAGAAGCAATGAATAAGTAGCATCTTGTTGTCCAAGTACATTGACATGTTCCTGCAGTACATGATTAGATAGGCATGTGGTTCCATTGTACTTCTTAAAATTAAGGACCTTGAAATTTCAGGGGCATCACCAAACTCAGCTCCCTAACATCCACTCCTCCATGAATTCTTCCTTCTTGGAAGGATTTGATCATTCTTTCAAGCTTCTCATATCGATCCTCCCATTTCTTTTTGGCCTTAGCTTTATTAGCAATTTCATCGAGATCGAGCACCTCATAGTTGTAAGCCCCTTTAGTGCTTGCCTTTGACTCATTCCGGGTGGAAGTTTCAGCAAAGTGGGAAGTTATCTTAACCTTCGGTGTAGAAGCTTCCTTTTGCATTCCAGGATGGATGAAAGTCATTCCCTGGAATCGGGGTAGAGCATTGGTTTCCTCAACAGTTTCTGCTGCATCTAGGTTCTTAAACCCTAGCATAGCCGCAATCGAGCTGACTGTCTTTCGATGTACCAGCTCCATTTCTTGTTTCAAGTCAGTTTCTAACTTATCTAATCGATCTTGGGTTCTTTTGTGGTTAACTTCCAAGGCCGCCACTATATCTTCCATTACTTTCGTTTGTGACTGTGTACCGTACTTGTGGGTTGTTTTGGCTATTTTGGCATTTTCTGTCATTTTTATATTTAAGTTAGTGTCTTGTTATGTTATAAATGCATGCAATGCTATTTAAAGACCAACAGACAAACAAAAGAATGATGCAAATGCATGGATACAAACGAAGGAATATTGGTTCAATGAAATGTCTGCTTTTAGAGACAGCTTTATTGAATGTCAAAAGGTCCTTATTACATCAACTTTTCTATATCTTTTACAAATATTTTTCAGCACAAGCTCCTAATTCCTTGATTTCCTCAACTAGCCATATAAGCCTTGGTCCCACCTCCCCTACTAGCTTGATGTACCGATGAAGAACTGCAGCTTCGGTGGCAAGCATCGTCACATGTTGAGCCATATCTTGAACTTGAGTCATGATAATCTTATCAAATTCATCTCATTCTTGGAACCTTCGTGCATTATCTCTAAGACGCGTAAACCAGTAATCATTGCCTCTATCAGCTATATCATCAAGGACCAAGATCTTTGTTCTGTATTCTTGAATGACGTTATCCATTTCTTCCACTTGCTCTCTCAAGGCATCATTCTCATTCAAGTTAGCTTAGAGTTCCACATAGGTGTGATCGTTCTGAAACTTGTGAAGAGTCTGGTTTAAGTCATCCAACTTATCTTGCAATTCGGTGACAAAATTATGGCTTTGTTTCAACTTCTTACAAGTCTCATCATATGCTGCATGTAATTCAAGCAGATGGTACTTATTGTTCTGGGCTTTCCTTTTCAAAGCAGCCACGTTCTCTTTTTCTTTCTCTAGAGTTTGTTTACCTCTCTCATTTTCTACCAATTGTTTATTCTTCGTTTTTTCCTCTGTGAGTGCCATCTATACTTTTCAATCTCCCGTTTGCCTCGTTCTCTTTCTTTGCCCACAGCTTGTTCAATTTCTTGCCTCTACTAATCTGGGCTTTTCCGCAAGTTAGCATTACGAACCTTAGTCTGAATTTTGAGGAAGTCAACCCTTTGGATCTCATACTTTTCTTTCAAATCCAAGTACAGCTTTATTACCCGATCTGTCTCTCCTTTGAATTTGTCTACGTCAAGCTGTGACTCAAACTTACCTTGTTGGTTCTGTTCTTGCAGGGCCTCTATCTCTAACTTGGCTCTCTTTAACTCTTCTCTTAGGATATCAGCTTCAGAATGGACCACTTTCAAGTGTTCTTCTAAAGACTTGGCTTGGCCAGGTGAAGGTAATATGACCTTGTCATTCATTCTTATGTGTCTCCAAACATCATAGTCAGGGGTGTACATGCAGTGACTATCATATTCTACCTCTATATGATAACAGTTGTTCCACGAGTCATTAATCATTTGTACCTTCTGTCTGTACTTTCCCTAGAATTTGAACTCTGACGAATTGAGACCGGTAGTGAATGGGATGAACTGCCGAGAACCATAATGTTGAGATACTAGCAAAGGAGCACATCCAATCCTTTCCCACAAACCTAACAGCATCAGGAAATTAAAATCTCCACACTTGTATAGGATCTTAGCATGGCTCATCCAAGGTACCCTCCATTTGATGTCTTCATCACAACGGTCTTTGAAAATGTCCACCCATTTGCTTTCCTTGATAACTGGCCAATCTTTTGCCAAGAATTCATGAAGAGGAGAGAAGTTTGGGGAGAATACATTCGACAGAGTCAAAGTTGGGCATTTCCAAAAATGGCTTAGGGCCCAATCCTGAAGTAATGGAGCACACCCTCCAAAGCACACACCTTCCACCTTTCTGCATGTATTCAATGAGATAAAAGTTTCAGCTAACACAGCAGGTATTGGATTAACTCCCATTTTCAGCTAATCAAAGAAGTCAAGCAATGCTACATCAATGTTTCCCGGGACCCTTGGGAAGATGACCAAACCGTAGATCGCAATTGCTAGGAGATCCACTCTCTTTTCTTTATCTGGGTGAACTGGAATTATGTTTTTGATACTTGTCTAAGGAAAGGAAAAACTGCCACCTCTTTTTTGTATCAATCTTTTAACCCATCCATCACTCATGCCAGCGAAAGCTTGAAGTCTTGAGTGCGGATTTATGTTCTTAGGAGGCTTAGCATAGACCCAACTCCTCTTCACTTTGCGTAAGTTGAACAGAGCCCAGTATTCTTCAAACATGGGCATCATATCCTCTCCGTTAAAGGTAAAGCAGCAATACCCCGGATTCTAGAATTGGACCAAAGCCTTCAAGAATTGTTCATCGACCTTCACATACAACAAATATGATGTATCTCCGTAGGTTTCATAGAACAACTGATTGACCTCATAGTCAATGTGCTCCCAGACTTTCTGCAGCTCATGCACATTATTCTACTTAATGCTGATATGGGTATATTCTGAAGTTTCTATTTCATGATCAGCTGCCAAACTGTCCCCATACGTTCGCTGATTAACTTCAGACTAGTGACAAACCTTTGTATTCTTTTCTTCCAATTTCATGACCCTTCCATCCATGGTTACAACTTTCCTAACTGAGCAGATATTTTAAAGAACCAAAACCCTTCTTGAAAAGGAATGATGATGCAAGATTAGACATGCAAAACAACAAAAACAAAGAAAAAGATTGATATAATGAAAAAAAGGGCCCAAAATAATTTCATTGCGTACATAACTTCGGGCAGGCATTCCAACATTCCAGGACATGTCTCCACGGATTATCTTTGTGAAATGATTTTGACCAAACTAAAAAAGAACCTAAGTTTTCCATATGGCTCTAATGGGGTAGGCTCTAGATTTTCAAACTTGGTTAGGTTCTAAAATGGTACCCGAGCTGTCCTTGTTGTCCCCTACTAAGGGTAGCAAGACCTCTGCTTCTTGCCCATTATAGGCTTCAAACAGACCAAGTTCAACTCAGGAGGACTCACTTCCTATGTCTTCTCGAAGGATCAGTATCCTTACGAAGACATGAGGCATATGAGTCCCGAAGGTACTTGCTAGGCTCATACAGAGAATCAATATTCTTACATGAGCAAAGCGTTTTCCCCCCACTTAATCAAACGAGACAAGCTCGGGAATAGAGCTTTTGAACAATTTTGGAATGCGTAAAATAGAGTTATATTCATTAAATAAACAAAAAAATTGAAAATTTGTGAACTTGCAAATTCCATTCTTTTTTTAAAAACATTTTAAAACCAATTTGTGCCCTGAACCTCTTTTATTTTTTTTTGAAAAAAACAAAAAACGTCCCCAGCGGAGTCGCCAAGCTGTCGCTACCCCCTTTTGGAAGGCTCGACATTTTGAAAACTAAAATACACGGAGTCGCCACCAATCTTTTTTAAAAAAATGTGATTGAAAAACTTTTAAAAATGAGGTTATTTTAATAAAACGTTTTATTTATTAAAACAACATTTTTGGTCTATGAAAACCAGAAAAATAGGTTTGGGGGTCGGATACGAGTGGGGAAGGGTTAGCACCCTTACCACGCCCAAAAGTTGGTACTTTATTGATTTGAAAAAGTATTTTCAAAACTGGAATTTGCAAGTTCACAAAATTCTGATTTATTCGTCTGTTTTTATGAATATATATCTATTTTAATGGCCTTACCGCCCGGAAAATGAACTCCAATCACCGCCAACACTCCTAGTGCTAATCCGTCATTTTCGTTTGGTAAGACACCTCATTAATTAGTTTTCACTTATTTAACAAAACAACAGAAACAATTAAATGTGTTATAGCTTTTTAAAATAAAACCTAATTGGTGATTAATCCCTAAAATATCTATATTCATTTTATCTATTAAGGTTTTAGTAAAATTAAGTTCGTTTTATTAAGAATATGAAGGAAATTTTACTTCAAAGATGTCTCTAATCTAGGCTTATCGAGGAACCTATTCCTAGGGTTTTAAAAACATATGTACATAAAAAACAACTAAAATATTCAAATTAAATTAAATAAGCAAAAATAAATACTAAATTTTAAATAAAAGAATGGGATAATTAACTTTTATTTTTTAAAAGAAAATCTGAACTAGGGACTAAATTAAAAGAAAATAAAATATGAAGGTTAAAATAAAATGAAAAGTGAAATTTGATGGTCAATTTAGAAGATAAGGACAGAATTGAAAGATTGGAAAACTGGGGAGCCGCGGTGAAAGACCCAGAAAAGAAGGGTGCGGGTTAAAGAGTGGATATGGGTCGGGTCTCGGGTTGGCATATATATCAATTATCAGAAACAAAAAAATATTTCTCTCTCATTCGCAAAACGGATCAAACCACATTTCCTTCAAATTCTCTAAAGTGTTCTCCGTGTTCTTCATGAACCGAAGAACACGATGAACATCCGTCGTGCCGACCGTCTTTCACTGGCGTCGGCGGCAAAATTTCCCAGAAAGTTTATCTTTTTCCAGAATACGATGAGCCCCAATTCACATTTTTGCTCCCGGAGCTACATCGAAATCAACATATACGGGGGCGCTTCGCAAAACAAAGGTAAAAAAAGAACTTATCCCTTTTCTTTATTTAAAACAATGAATATATAAAAGAAAATTACCAGAAAAGAATATGTAACACCCCATCCCCGAGTTAGCAGTAACTCGGTTCAGGAGCGTTACCGAAAGCGAAAACAAAGCAGTAGATAGGTTACTTGTCGAACAAGTAACCTTGATATACTTGACTTGCAACGCAAGTAACCCAAACCAAACATTACAAGTCATACAATACATACAAGTAGTCCACATTAAACAAACCCAATATACATAGCATGCTAATTTAGGTACAAATTTGTTCCATTTCATACTTATATCCTAAGTTACCATTATCATATTTCTATTCCATCCAATTCACATACATCATTCAAACAACAATCTCAAGTGTGGCATACTTCACAATAGGTTACTATTAAACATGATTCAACTTTCATTCCTATTATAATTTCATGTACTCTATTCGATTGATACAAGGAGATTACTTAACTTATTTCAATTAGCTTTCTTGCATCTCAAGTTACTACTTATTCAACCAATTAACAAGTTCAATACAAAGCATCTAACTTACATTCTTATTACATATTCATGCCCTATTCGAACTATATGGTGATCCCTAATCACATTTCATTTGATTCTTTACAATCAAGTCATACAATTTCATAGCATACTTAGTTAGTACATTGTTAATGCATGCTTAAACATACCTTAGCCTCAAACTCAACATTGCTGAATTATGCCAATAGCCATAGGAACAAATGTATGGTCATACAAATTGGTCTAGCATTCGAATTAAACAAGGTTCAACAAACATTAAAATTCTATCATATTATGCGCAGCATTATACCAACTTATATACATATCAACCAAGTCATATACATAGTTTAAATCATCCAAATTGGTTACATGATAGGCCCATCAAAACATTACATATACTAGTCTTAACAACACCACAAAATGCATGATCAAGACTACCTATTACAAGTTCTAGTGCCACCAAACTAGGAGTATACAAAGAGTATAAAATCATACTTTCAAGCTTGCTTCAAGGTGTTGCTTCAATCTCAAGATATCCTCTTGATAATGTCTTTAATCTGTTATGGGAAGAATGAAGAGTATAGTGGTAAGTACAAGTTATGTACTTAGTGAGGTAACACTTAGTCTAGACAATTTCCAAGCATACATATCCAATTTTACATGTAATTCAAGGAATCAAAACCATCACTATAAGACACATGTTATTCGAATAAATAGGGTAAACTTAGGCAACTTCACATATCATACAATCAACATAGCAACATCTATCATAATACCCATGTGCTATTCGAATATCTTGCTTAGAAGACAAGCAACCAATACTTCAATTACCAAGTAGGCATTCTTACACATAGTCATCATTTATCCATTTCTTTCATGAGAAGTAACTAGTTATACAACCATTCATGTGTTATCTATCAAGGCAAGGAAGTTCATTCAAGAACTTTACAATTCAAGCAATGTTCATATCACACATCCAAGCAAACAATGTCCATTCAAGTTATTAAGTCATCTTATAACACCCTTGGTAAGTATTTTAGTAGATAATCAAATATTCAACAATATACACCGAAGTGCCAATATTATGCACCGTAGTGCCAATATGCACATTCGTGCCAATATGCACCGTAGTGCCAATATGTACCGTCGTACCAATATGCACTGTAGTGCCAATATGAGCTCAAGATTCTAAGGCATGCCCTCCTATCTATCCAAACTAGCTACCAAGGTTGTTGATTATCCATTTCATTCAAGCTTTATACAATTCATTATCCAATTCAAGATTATGCCATTCAAAGGCCAAGCCCTTAGGCTTATGGAGTCTTAACTCCCAAAACAAAATCTATCAATGCCATTCGAATGGCATGAATACAAAGTGGTACCATTTTTCATTTCAACCAGCCATGAACATCAATCACAAACACATGCATATGTATGCAATGTGCGTACCTTATTCTCCAAGCAAGCATGCCATTTCTTACCTTTGGCATAAGCAATGCAACATGTCAAGCATTTTATTTCATTTGCTTAACACCAAAGTAAACACATATATCATGGCATCAAACAAGTTATCATACATGTCATTCTTCCCTTAATTAGCCAAATATGTATTAGGTCATGTTACATGGCAATAACATTGAATTAAGACAATAACAAGGTTGGTTAGGACCTAGTCCCAACCCTAAGGATAGTTACACTCACAATACTCCTAGCAATCAATTGTCTTGTATCCAAATACATTTGCCTATAGCTTTGGGATTTCCACTCCTATCTTCCTCTTCCCCAACTTGCTGCTCTTTGTCTAGCAAGCATGACACATACATTTCATCAAAACAAGCACATAATGTCACACAATTATAGTAGCAATATTACCACATTTGTACCTAACATTTAGCTACTGTTTTTATGCTTTATTTTAAGCATTTCTTACTTGTTCATCTCCATATTGTTATTAACTCATTTTAAGACATAACTGGACAGATTATAATGTCCCAAAACTGTTTTGGAAACAATTATACACTGTTGTCTGGCAGTTTGCACACTGTCGCCTAGCAGTTTGCACACTGTCCCTCTAAATGGTCATATCTTTTAATCCGTACGTCGAAATTTTGATTAATATACACCGTTGGAAAGCTAACAAAATTTTATTTAAGACCATAATAGACTTGCATTTTATTTCTTATCCAATTAATACAGTTTATTGTTCAAAGATAGGGCATTTACACTGCCTGGACAGTTTGCACTGTCCAGCAATTTCTATTTACAATTTTCAGCATAGGACCCAGTTTTCAGTTCTGTTTTCACCTAATGAAAGTAAACATACTAAGGATCATTTCATTAAAATTTCAGCCCTGAATTTGATCTATACAATTTTTGGTGAATTTTCAAAGTGACTACCCAGAACAGAGCAATTCTGAGCATATTGCACCTAATCACATTTTAATGCCTTAAATTCATTTTAACCAATGTTTTTGCCCTATAATTCATTTCATATGATATCCTAAACATTTATTCAATGTTAATCCATTATTCAAGGCAGCCAAAACAGAGTAAGTTGGTTACAATGCTTAATTTTGCATGTTTACTCAATTTCAATTCAACAAAACAGTTTCTATGTTATATGACTATGTTAATACTTTTATCTTTCATTTCCAGCATTGTTTGCTAACCAATTTAGCTTGTTTAATACCTTAATTACATTACCTAATCATGATCATAATCAATTCATTAGTTCCATAGCTCAATTTCAAGTTCTAACCATTCAATTCTTACTTCAACATCTCATTTCAATTTTCCAGCAACCTATCTTTGTTACACTATCACAAACACATAATTTCCAGCATGGTACCTAGTGTTTATTCTCCAAATCTGCATGATTCTACAACAATTTAATCATCTAATCATATATTCAATAGTTAATTTCATCTAACCTCATCAAAACAGTCCAATTCAATAAGTATAGTTGCTTATTCAATTGAACAAAGGTAGAATCATACTTACTTTGCTTCTAGCTTTAATTGCCTTACAAAATCTTATACATGCAAGCATATTTTTCCTTCTTCAATGGCTGATTTCTCAATCTTTCTTTCTCTCTATTTTCTCTCTTCTATTCGGCCAACAAGAGAAATGAAGAAGATGATGACAACATCTAATCCAAGTTATTGGATTTGTGCATTGTCTAAAATATCCCTTAATTAATCCTTAATATTAACTTAATCAATGGCATTAGGGGAAACAAGGAATTTAGCATGCATTTCCCTTCTTTCTTATTTAATTCAATGTAGTCACTTTAAATTGGTCACTTATTTCATTCATTCTTTCAATTAGACCCTTGACTAATCAATTTAGCTTAATTCTAGATTCAATTAAGCTATCAACTTATGCAAATTGGTTCCAATACTTCTAGGCTAGGATTTGGGGTGTTACAAAAGATCTTGCTTTATTTCTTTAGAAATGTTGAATACACCTGCTTGCTTGCTTCGAAATCCGAATGCTATTTGTGCATTTGCTATCTAAATTGTGTATGATGATTGCTTTGTCTGATTCTTGTGTATTGTTACATGGATTACAATGGGTTTATATAGGTACAAAAATGCTTGAATTTCAAGCATAAATCCCTGATTTCTTCCCTTGGATTGTCTCCGATCTGATTCGGATTGAGCCGAATTAAAGCCATGGCTTCAATTTAGGGATTATCTTTTGACTTTGCTTTTATCTTGGAATTTAATCCTTGTTTGCTTCCTTTTGCATGTTTCTGGTGGCTTTGATTGTCGAGGAACACGCCGGCAAGGGGTGAACGGTGATGGAATCAGCTCGGGTGCTCTCCAGAGAATGTGAAATGACTGGACGAAATTGAAACATCGCGTGCGTGGCTGCCACGCACAAGTGGTGATCCACGTGCCTTGCTCTAGAATGATCTAGGTCGTTAGATCTCGTCCATATCTAACAGTTGAGAAATGAGGCACCTATTCTTCTCCAGCTGGCGAGATCTGTGTCGTTGGATTCATCCTTTATCCAACAGTCATCTTTTAGCTGTGCATAAGCACAAAGAGAGAGCATTAGGGTTTAGCTCAATTTAGACTGGGCCGAACGGGCCTTTATTGTGTGGACATGTAACCTCTCTAAATGGACTTGTATTTTATGTGTTTTATACAAATGGATTGCCTATGTATTTTTTATATTTTGGGTTTTATACTAACTATTATATTAACTATAACACTAAAAAAGTATATACAATGATAATACTAAAAAAAGTAGAAGCCCCAATGTCATGGAGAACTTCCTTGACAATCTTAACTGACTCTGAGGTGGCAAGAGTGTTAGCAGTGGCGGATAAGGTAGGTTTGGCGGGTGTGGTAGCAGTTTTGGCAAGGCTTTGGATTCCTTCTTCTTCGGATTCTGGTGGTGTGTCTGCTTTGGCATATTCAACTTGTATTGGCGAAACTGGAATGGTGGCATCAAATTGGGTCGGAGTGTGGACAGAATGGGGACTGACTGGCATGTCATCCTTGGCAAGGAGGTCGGCAAGGAACATAGGGAATACTGGCAGTGTGTGGACAGACATGTCCTCAAGTGTTTTCTTCATGGCATGGTCCCTGGCATGAATATACTGCCAAAGCATCGAGTTCTGCTCCTAGGCTTTCTCTAACTTCTGGATGATGACCTCCTGATGTTGGTATATCTAGGAAAGCACTGCCACTGAACCAGCTGGCATCAAAGTCGCAAGTTCTGCCTTTGGCACAGACTTGGCAGCTTTCTCATTTCCTTTCTCCTTGGCAATTAGTTGCCTCCACATGACATGAGTGATAGTTATTCCCTTGGTCTCTTGAGCTTTATCTGTATCAAGCTTTGGCACGCTATACTACATGCAAATGTTAGAAATCAATAAAGGAAAAGACAAACTCCCATTATCCTTAGTAGAGCATTAATAGGTTTCGTTAGTAATGATACGGTCGAAGTTGATCTTGCAGCCCATGATGATTGAATGCAACAATGTTAGTCTTTCCTCTGAGACAGTTTCATTATGGATGGTCGACATCAGGTTTGCCTTCAAACAGTGATTCTACCATTTTTGGCGGTGGCTTCAATGCTAGTCACTCTGTCGTCCTATGGCCCTTCAATGTCACAGTCCACGTAGTGTCGGGCTCACATAAGTCCTTCAACATCGTCCTTCTCTTTGCATCATCCAAATAATCCACGAACTCAGAGTGCTTCTCATCTGCACCATCCAATTTAAATAAAGCATTAATAGATCCTTCATCGAATCGAAAGCACATACCTCTTATAAGCAAGAAAGGTAAGTATTTAGTCGTGAGATAAGCATAAAACTCCCAGACAATGTTAGAGTAGATGTTCCCTTTCTGTTGGCAAAACAACTCCCACTTGTGCTAGCTCACCACCGCCATGGCATGCACTACGTATCGATACAGATGGTCACCATATCGATATAGGCTCCTTAATCCTTAACCGTTTTAACGGTCATAACATAGGCGTATCGGTACGACCTCTCAAGTACTGATACCGATACAGGTAAATCTGTTAAAAGTTAATTTGAATAAGTTTGGAACATTGCATATTGGTCACTGAACATTGTATAGTTAAATTGAAGAGGTAATTGGACTCAGATTATCTTTAAAATTCGTAGGATCATTGAATATATGTTGAATTTTAGTGTAGTAAGATTATTTCGGAAAAGGACCTCTAAAATATTGAATTCATAGATTAGTCTCTAAAACTTGTAAAAGTCTAAAATTGGTCCGAAACCGACAATCATAGTATTGTACTGAGTTATTAAGCTTATTGGATCGATATTTGTGGTTTGAAAAGAATGTCTTTGTTAAATTACCGAATTTTGATTAAAATCATTACACCAATCATCGTATTGTTCACCGGTAGCATACTCTGACCTGGTTCTCTACCAGGCCGAGAAGGGGTGTTACAATTATGGTTGAGAACGAAGCAGCTATGACCAAGGAAGAAATTGTTGGGGCCGAGAAAGAAGCTGCCGTGACTGGGAAAACAGTTCTTGTTGTGATCGGGAAAGAAACTGTTGTGACCGAGGAAGAAGCTGTTATGACCCGGGGAAAAGCTACTGTTTTAACCAAGTTTGAAGCTGCCTATGCCAAAATGTCTAATACTCATAAGGTTGCCCCTGGAACTTTTCATTCTGATTTTGAGATCTGGCTGGCCAGTCAACCTATGTCGTCCCTCAACATTATGCAAACTAAGCAAGACCCGGTCTCTCGTGTCCCCAAAAGAAACGTCCCTTTTCTTAAGGCTGTCAACAATATCACTCTGGCAAAACGTATCCAATCCTCTCCATCTTTGACTCCTAAAGTCTCTCTAATTACACAAGCTGGGTTAAGTAGCGTTATTAACTCTGCGATGGAGGTTGTCAATCAACCCCGCCGAGAGAAATGAGGATCCTATGGTGGAAATGTCACGGGCTTAGGAAACCCCGGATAGTTCGCTCTTTTGGGCAAGTTGTTTCTCGTAAGCTCCCACGTGTTATTTTCCTTTGTTAAACGCATTTGAAAAGGTGCAATAGTGATAGAATTAAATTTGCTTTAAATATGGAGGGATGTATCACTGTTGACAACGACCCTAGTTACACTAGTTTAATGCTACTTTAGTACTCTTGTATTCACATTGATGCTATTATTACCTCTGGTTCCGATCATTTTCACTTCTTCGATATTCATGGCAGCTTTAAGCCAAGTTTCAAACATAGAACTTGGGATTTGCTCGACCGTCTCCGTAACTCCTCTTCTCTCTCATGGCTTGTAGGAGGGGATTTTAATGAGATCCTTCATGACAATGAGAAACAAGGGGGCGTCGTAAAATCCGCAACCATATTGAGAGCTTTTGAGACTGTCTTACATGGAATGGTTTGTTTGATTGCAAGCCTGCTAAAGGCTGGTTTACATGGACTAAATTTGGCCCTCGTGCTTCTCCTATATATGAATGCCTAGATCGCTTTGTGGCTGATGGAAACTGGATCTCCTCTTTCTCTAGCTATCAAGCTTTGTCTGAATACAGTGCTAATTTTGATCACTGCCTTATCATTTTGGATACTGCTTGGACTCGACAACAACATGCTCCCGTGCTAGGGAGGATCACTTTCGATTTGACAATTTTTGGGCATAAGATATTGCTTGTGTCTCGAAAGTTTAGGATGCTTGGCATCATACTACCAGAATTGTTCTTGATAAAATTATTGATGTTGGTGGGGCCCTTAAATCGTGGCAAGACCACCAATGTGACTCCACTTGGCAGCGTATTAAAGACCTCCAAGAACAAATCAATTACTGCCTCAACCATCCCCTCTCAAGCTCAGACATGGAAGTCTTCCTTGCTACAAAATATGAGCTGAGACATTTGCTCAATAAAAAGGAAACCTATTGGGCACAACGGTCTAGAGTCACCTGGCTTTCTCAAGGGGACCATAATACCTCGTACTCCCATGCTAGAGCTTCCGGTAGAATAAAGAAGAAATTTATCAAGGCTTTGTTTGATGCGCATGGTCAATGGCATGAAGGCACATAAGATGTTATGACTGTTGTCACTGATTATTTTCAATCCTTCTTTGCCTCATCCTCTCAGGTCACTGGTTAACAGTTGCTTGATAATATCATCCCCTCCGTAGCGCCATGCATGAATGATTCTTTAACTAAAGATTTCACTACTGATGAGATTCTTGCTGCTTTTTGGGATATAACCACAAATAAAGCAGCTGGCATAGATGGTCTACCGAGCAGCTTCTTCAGGCAACACTGGGAAACTGTTGGCACGGATGTTATTGGCCTTTGTATGGATCTTCTTAAAGGCAATACGGACTTGTCTGTTGTGAATAAAACGATCATGTTCCTTATTCCAAAAGTTTCTGAACCTACAAATATGAAGCAGCTTCACCCCATAAGCTTGTGCACCGTCATTTACAAGATCGTTGCAAAAGTTCTTGTTAACAGGGTGAAGCCCATTCTCTCTTTTTTGCATTAATAAAAACCAGGCTGCATTTGTTAAGGGTCACTCGATATCTGACAACATCCTCGATGCTTATGAATTGGTTCATTCCCTTCATTCAGCTAGAAGCAGTTCCAATAAGGGAGCTGCTCTTAAGTTGAATATGGAGAAAGCCTTCGATCGTGTTGAATGGTCCTTTCTTTGGAATGCCATGTAAAGTTAGCTTTTGCATCTTCTTGGGTTAACATTATCATGATATGTGTTTCGACTGTCTCGTTTACTGCTCATGTCAATGGTTCTTTATCCCCAGTTTTCCTTCTATAATAGGGATTGCATCAAGGGGATCCCCTTTCCTTGTTCTTGTTTCTCATTTGTACCCAAAGGCTCTCGGCAACCCTTACGCTTGAGCAACATGCTAGTCGTCTTCATGGTTTATGCGCAAGCCGTATTGACCTTATGTTACTCATCTGTTGTACATCGATGACAGTTTGATTTTTCTTCGTAATAATATTGATAAAGCCTTATGTCTCAAAGACATTCTTCTTTCATATGCACCATTTTTAGGGCAGATCGTTAATTTTGATAAATCTACAATCTTCTTTAGTCTGCACACCTCTCCAGGTTATAAAATGGATGTGCATAACATCATTGGTGTTCGCAAGGTCGACGACCCTAGCATCTATTTCAGCATTCTTTTTTAATTAGCAGAAATAAATCAATTGCCCTTGGTTATGTTCGTGATAAAGTGATTTCCCGTGTCACGAGCTGGACCAATAATTTGCTTTCATATAGTGGTCGGGAAATCTTTATTAAGTCTATGGCGCAAACTTTGCCTCAATATCTTATATCTTGTTATCTTCTTCCCTAGACCCTTGTCAACGATATGGCTCGTTCTATGCGTAGCTATTGGTGGATTGGTCGGAGTAACAAGCGTAGTTGGCCACTTGTGTCTTGGGCCAATGTTTGCACGCCCAAGAGTGTGGGGGTGTCGGCTTCCATGATATGCACCTCTTCAATGTTGCCTTGCTCGGTAAGCAATTATGGCGTATTATTTTTGAACCTGAATCTTTGCTTTCTCATGTTTTCAGGGCTAAGTACTTCCCTCAGGGAACATTCTTGACACACCAATTTCCGAGAGAGCTTCATTTGCTTAGAAGAGCCTCCACCACTCCATGACTATGTTGTTTGAATGTTTCTTTTGGACCCTTGGCATTGACAGCATTGCCAGTATGCACCAGGACCGTTGGGGAGGGATGATCTCCATCAATCTCCTAGACAACTACTTGGATACTCCGGAACTGTCTGTCCAATGTCGTGATTTCATGCATGCGGGTTAACCTTGTTAGAATGATCGGCTTGTTCGCAATGTTTCCTTATCTAGTGACGTGGAGTCTATCCTTTATGTCCCTATATCAGATCGTCAAGACACCATCATTTGGGGCAGTCACGTTACAAGTATATATACGGTTAAATCTGGTTACTTATACTTACAACGCCCTCTTCTTATGTTGGCAGGCCTTCTCAGATTTAGAAGATTATGTCAAAGTTGTCGGTTACTACTGAAGTTCACACCTCTGGATGGCGCATTGGACGAGATACTCTACCTACCGAAAGCAGACCCAAAGCTGCCAACTTAGCCCCAGGTCATTGCCCTTTGTGTTTGCATGACTTTGAGACAACTTTTCATGCCCTTCGTGATTGTCTTGCCTCGGCTGAAGCTCTCCTTTTTACGGGCTTACCTCAGCATATTGTGACCAGCCATGAATCTTCTACCCTCACTTGGCTTGAGGATGATGGTTTTTTTCTCTCCATTGATTCATTTGCCCTCTTCCTCATTGTTCTTTGGAATAGAGAAAATGATTGGGTCTATGAGAAATGGCTACAGCCTGTTTGGGTTTTGGTTTCCAATACACATTGCCTTCACCATGACTATCATGCAGCTATGTCTACTCACTCTCGCTCTCAACATTTTACCTGCCTCGCTATTGCTGAGTCGTGTTGGAGTCTCCCTGCTGCCGATTTTGTCAAGGTTAACGTGGATGGAGCCTTTGATCCTAGCTGCCATGCTGCGGATGTTGGAGTGATTGCTAGGGACGAGCATGGCTCGGTTCTTTGTGGCCTTGCCCATCATACCTTGAGCTGTTCGGACGCTTCGGTCGCGGAAGCCCACGCTCTTATAGCAGGCCTACATTTGACTCATGATAGGGCTAGACTTATGTCATTTTTAAATCCGATGCAGCGTTTATGGTTAACAAGATGAACCGTCACACCACGGACCTTTCAGCTTTAAGTCCTCACCTAGACCATGCGCGCCACCTTTTACATATACATAGAGGCTTTAGCATTTCTTTTATTCATCGCTCTGCGAATAATGTAGCCCATTCGTTGGCATCTTTGGCCCTTCGGTCCAATTTTTTTTTTGTTTTTTGACTCGGTTTGTCTTGAGAGTTGTTCTTTGATTGTATGTAATGATCTTTCATCTTTACTTCAATTTAGTGCTGGTTTTAGTGAGATTTTTTAACGAGATTTTTTCTTTTTCAAAAAAAAAAAATTTATCCTTAATTACTTAACTCAAATTGATTGTTAAACTAAGGTTTCTACATGCATAATGATATGTTACTTTAATATTAATATTATATTAATATAATAATATAAAATAATATTAACTTAAAATTAAACTAATAATAATATTATTACAATAATATAAAAATAACACTAATATTAATACTAATATATTAAAATAATATTAATATACTCAACTAATATTAATAGTAAATATGAAATATATTGAATTATTATATTAAATTAATATACTAAATATAATAAATTAATTAATATTTTAATTTTTATTTCATATTAATATTATATAAATTTAATAATATAAAACTACACTACTAATCCTTAAACTTTTAGGATGCTTTCACTTTAGCCAGTGAACTTTTAAAACATACAATACAATCATCGAACGTATTATTTGCCTTCATTACGATCACTATTATTAAGAAATGATGGTGTGACACGTTAAAAGTCTCCTTCTCAAAACTCCCCCTAATTTTCTAAAGTAAAAAACGTTGCATAAGTCCATTTTTGATGAATAGAACGATTGTCTATCAATTCTAACGGCAGGAAGGCAACATTTTAGCCTGGAGATTAACATATTTTGATTTTAAGCTAATATGGCGGTTAATAATGAAGAATCTAAAAATTTTAGCTTTTTATTATTGATTGAAGTATCACCTCCTTTTGTTGTCATGTTTGTTGTCGTTTGGTTTCTCTGATCGAAAGGGTCATCGAACTACTCAACTTTTTCTTCTCTTTATTTCCTCCAATTCAAACTCGCCAGAAAACCTTTTAATATTCTCAAATCTTAATCAAACTAAAGGCTAAAATTTTTCGTTTCACCTTTGTTAACTATCAGATCAGTTTGAAATTGAACTATGTTAATCTTCTGCTTGTACGAAGTCTTTACACTGTTGGAATTGATCGACAATCGCTATGTTCATTTAAAACATGACCTTTATTGTAGCTGTCAGTATAGGTTACCCTGATTAATTCTCAAATCATTTCTTCTTTTACCGAAAAATACAATTACTTAAATAAGTAATTTTTCGCAGTTTATTTCTCATCCATAACTTTATTTAAGAGTTATAGTGATGAGTTAGCAGATAGACCATTTGGACACATTTAATATGAACTAAAGTAACATGTAACTAAGTTTCGACTCTCCATATATTAATTGCATGGTTATTTAGATCATAGAGTCATTCGGCTAAAGTATCATGGTTGAGAACTCCCACATACAAAAATATTACAGAAAGATAAATTCCGAGTAACATTTATCTAACGATCTTGCCGTAAATATACAATCTTATGTTCCCTTAAGGTTTTACCTATTCAACTAATTTGATCATTTTATCGTAATGGATCCAAATAACGGAAATTATTAGTACATAAATTAATAATTAAATCATTCATCCTTGATGAGTAACCTACTACTTTGAGACTTATCGATTTTTGATAAATTAAAGTATGCAAATCATACATATATTCTAATGCGTAGATTAAAAAAAAAGTTTTATAGTCCTTAGGAAATAATGAAATCTTAAACTATTCCATTAGAAATATTGCATCCCCAAGATTTATGTTCTCATTTTGGTCCTCTCAAACAAAATCCTGGATTCTCCCTACATACATACATAGTCCTACATTTTATTTAAGATTAAGGTTCAGTGGATTCTTTCCTTCTAACTAAAGAGGACGATCGAAAACTAGAGATTTTAGTTTGATTCTTTCCATATTCACAACAGCTTTCGAACGTTTAGAGAATGTCTATAAAAAGAAGAAGCTTTAAAAGTTGTGAATACTGAATATCTTGAGTTGTTATATTAAGTGTTTGGCTGGGAAACAAGTAGAGGGTGAAAAATCAAGATTGTTTAAGTACGAGGGTGTGCTACAATAATAAAAGATGAAAAAAAGACGACATTTTCAAAGTTTTTTCATTTAACTAGTATTTTTCCTGTAATGAAGAACAATATATATGTATAAAAATGTCTCCATTCCAGTCCTGTTTATGAGTGAAAGGTAGAGTTAATGAGATCAATGAAATTACACTGTTTGATCATAAGAACACGACGCCTTCTCCCAATCCAAGAAGTCGTCCACGGCGGATCACCCGAGACAACCCGGTAGCCCGCATTTGCGTACAATGTGCGAGCGCCCAAGTCATCTTCGTAAGCCCGAAGGACAAGATACTTGAAACCCCATAAAACCGACAGCATCTCGCAAGCTTTCAACAAACAAGTACCCATCTTCTTCCTCCTGTTAATCAACCACAATTATAGCCCACGCTCAACCGCACAGCACCGCAAAAAAATCTAACAAGAAAGACACATGTATTGAAATATCGTTACCGAAAGCGTTTTGAAACAGCAAGTCCCGAAACATAAAGATATTCCTCCGCCCCATGAAGGTGTCGAAGAACATCACCGTCTCTCAATGCCGTGACATCCACCACACCGACCAGCTTAGCATCCGAGGAAGACTCCGCCACTAAACATGAGTACCTGGTTCCGACACACACATTTAATTAAGTAAACATTCCTATAGTAAGAAAAGTTACCTATATAAGTGATTTAAATAGCGAGCCTTATATAACGATTTAGGTATCATCTTAAATTGCGTTAACCGTAGGCTGTAATTAATATGTTCGCAATAATATCAGTTATTAACAAAATTTACGACTACAATACCCGCGATGAGTATAACAACACTTATTATGTCTTCAACTGCCATAAACGCAATACAAGTGAAAACGGGTCTAACCTCAATTTAAATCCATAACTTATATACCTGTTCGGAGGTGAGTTCCTAAGTTTGTACATCAGCCCTGCTAGTACCTCCGCCTGTTAATAAATAATGAGAGCATTAAACCTCTTAATTTGTTCTTCTTTCTGTTTTTTTTTCATATTTAGGAGTAAAACTCATACAAGTCCTTAATTAATTATTCCATTACATTCTCATTTGGACCTCTATTTTTATAATGTTATTAATGAGTCCAAGGTAATAACACTATTATCGTTAAAGTAAGCAAATTAAACTGAAGGGCTAAAATTATAAATCTCAACATAGAAGGAGGACTCAAATCATAATTAGACCAAACACAAACGGAAAGAAATCACAGGCAAGAGTAAAAGGAAAGAGAAAGAGAAAGGGAAAAGGAACCTTGAAGAAGTGAAAGAACAAATCATCAAAAAGAGGCATTGGTTGATGGAAGGCTTCAGCCTGAATCTGAGCAACTTCCCTAAACTCAATATGATCCTCCTCCAATCTCCTTACTTTCCATCCATTCTCACTTGCCAAGTACAAAGGTTGCTGCTCCTCTTTGTATTCCCACCTTCCATTATTATCTCCCCCTGCTTTTCCGGTCAGCTCCATACTTGCCTTACCGGATGATATCGAGCTCGAAGAAGAAGAAGAAGAAGAGCACTGCACCACACAGCCATTGCCGGTTGCAGTTTTCTGGCCACGGGTACTGAGTTTAACCCGAGCGTAGGTGTGGTGGTGCAGGCGAGGCTCTTTCCACACACTTGTTGAAATAAAAGAAGGGTGGCGTAGAAAGTGAGCCATGATGCATCACTCTGTTTTCCCCGATGGAATTGAATTGGACTTTGCCACCATTCTCTTACAACCACTATTTTCTGTCTGTCTCTCTCCTACACAATTCTCTACTCAAGTATTGTTTTATTTGTTATTTGACAACTGACCCTCTACTCTGTAAAACATAGGAATGGTATATCAAGTAAATGATTTTTTTTATTGATCGAGATTTATTTGGACGAGTCAGTCTGGTATTAAGTTAATGATTGAATCCATTATTTAATTTAGTGTTTACAATAATTATTTTTTATTGAGATACAATTATAATTATAAAAAGGTATAAATCACATTTATGAGTAAAAATTAGTTTTGGACTTTTGGTTTGGTTTGCACTTTCTTTTTTGTGGTTCAAATAAATCGTATCTATAATCAGTATTTTAATTTTGGATAAGATACAAATGATCACTGCATTAAATAAATATAATATTTTGATCACTAAAATTTTAGAAATTACAAAATAGTCATTACATTTATCAAATTATTATTAAACTTTATCAAATTATTACATTAATGATTATTAAAATTTATCAAATTGTTATAAAATGATTATTGAATTTATTAAAATTTTTATAACGTGTAGTAATCATTTTATAACAATAATTTAATAAATTAAATGATTATTTTATAATAATTTTATAATAAGATTGTTCTCTCAATTTAATTTATTTTTTTACCAGCAATAAAATTTAAATTTTTTATTTTATTTAAATAATTTAATATTTCATCTATTAAAATAATATATTGTTGATTTTTACTTAAATTTAATGATAATTTGTGGACAATTGCAAGAAGTTATTTAGGAAAGGTGAAGAGATAAGATGGGCAGCATATATATACGAGTGCATTGAGTAGGCTTAGGACCATAAATGAACATCGGACGTGGTGAGTTTTAAGCCTAACACGTGGGAGTGAATGAATTCGTGGTATTCAACAACTGTTAGTGGTGGCCCACTAATAGGCTAATAGTAATAACCCATTACTGTCATGGGCTCGTAAAAGCAATGAAACATGGTTCGGCCGTTTTCGCTGATCCAGTGTAAGATGTATTTATACTGCAATACGATCCACACTACCATGAGAACTTACTCTTAATAGTATAATCAAAATTTAATACCAATTTCAGCTGAAAAGATGTTCATCTAAAAATATCTAAGCACCTACGTATGATAAGGGGGACAAAATTCGATTTGACTTGAAAATTTTAATTATTTGATTCGACTCAACACTAAAAAATTAATTCGTAATTTTATAAACTTGAATTGAATAAAAAAAATTCAAATAAAGTTTGAGTTATAAAATAGAAATTCAAATAACTCAAATATCTCAAAATTTTTAGTAATTAGTTGATCAATTTTCGAGTCGAGTTTGTTAATTCTGCCTGATATATTATGTATATCACATTTAAATAAATAAATAAATATATGGGTATAGAAAGCCGTTTAAATTAGAACCAATATGTATTATAACATTCTAAATAATTTCAATTAAATTTGTACAAAAACTCGAAAACTCTATTTGACTCGAATTTCATAAACTCGAACCGAATCGAAAAAATTTCAAATAAAGATTGAATTGTAAAATAAGACTTGTAAACTCGAATAACTCGACTCGATCAAACGTCCAACCCTAAATTGTATACCTTATCAAATAGTTAGATATTATCACGTAATCGAACCAGTACATTAAAAAGAATTAATACCATTTTTAATTTTTTATTATTACTAAGAATATGATATTAATGTGACGTTTACAAATAACATGAGAAAAAGTTCAATAATATTTATATGCTTTAGTTATGATTGCTGCTGGTGAAAAGTTAGGTAAGTGTTCCTTCACTTGTGTTTAGGACAATGTTTATTGTGTCAAGTCCACTCTTGTGGATAGTTTCAAACATAGTTTTTTTTATTATTTTAATTGTCATTTTTTTTCAAATTAAGTGAATTATTTCATATTAGACTAGGTTTTTAGAAGATAATATTTGAGAATTCTTGTGAGATTGCAAATTTGAAAACTTGCTATTTGTTAGAATGTAATGAGTTGTAGTTAGCTGTTAATTAGTTGATAATTTGATGTAGTTGGGTCAATCTGTTGGGCCGTTTCTGAATAGGGTTATAGATACCCTGGTTATTGTAATGGGCTTGACCATCTTGATCAATCACTCTTTGTAACCCTCTTAATTCAATACAATATTTCCTTATTGTGTTTCAGGCTTTCAGCTAAAATTCTCTAAAAACCTAACTGTCGTACAATCTTCTTCCGCACTCGCTGTCGCTCATCATTACGATGCCGGAGTTCTCACACTATCTACCGTAAATTTCCTTATTCGAATTGGAATTTTTTAAGAGAAAAATATTTACCACTTAAAATAATAAATTGTAGATTGTTTTCTACCCTTTGATGAAGATAATTATAGATTATCTCAAAGGAGATTTCATTTTTCTTATTTACTTAGCTACAAGGACGTTTATAGCCTATTTAAACGAGAATCGAGAGAGGATCACATGAATAGCAAAAGAAAAACCTCTAATCTTACAAAATGATATAGGTTTAGGACAATGGCATGTTGAGGGGATAGGTATATCCCTAATTTTACAAAATTAAATAACACAAATCAAAGTTGATACGAATAGTAGGAGTAAAAAATGAGAGAGCATCGATAGTGGATTATAAGGACAGTAAGAGCAAGAACTTCAATTTTGAAAATAAGAAAATATTCGCACCTGAAATTGATATTGTTGTACTCTTTCTTTTAAAAATTCCAATATCGTCACATTCAATATTTTCTTATTTTTAAAATTGAGGTTCTTTCTCTTATAAATCCATTATCAATGCTTTTGAAATACTATTCATATCAACTTTGACTTGTGTTCTTTAATTTTGTAAAATTAGGGATATACCTATCCCTCAACATGGCATATTTAAGAGAGGGTCTCTTTAATGGTAGAATTGAAAAAGCCCAATATTGCAAAATGTTAAAGTGTCAAGGGAGGCCACTTAGACAACGAGAGGGAAAACTCTCTAGTCATTCAAAATGAAAGAGCGATGGGCATTAGGGGTGCTTATTGAGTTGAGCAACTCACAAATAACTCGACTCGAGTTATTTTGAATCGAGCTCTTAGCAAGTTGAGTTGAGCAAGGTCCAACTTAATTCGATAAGTTCGTGAGCAGTTCGTTATTTTTTTCTTATAAATTCTTTTATGATTTTTTAGTGGCCACCTTAAAAAAACTTATGTTTCAAAAAGTTCAAATACTAGTTGAAAACTCAAGAAAAGTTCAATGAATTGCTAGGTAATTTACCCATAAAATTTTGATTTCAAATTTCTAAAACGTTTTGTATTTCCCGTGAATTAAAAAAAGTTAATTTGTATTAATAAGAAATTAAATTATAATAACGAGCCTTTTCCTTTTTTATTAAAGTCTTTTCTTTTTATTTTATTATTACTTTATGTATAAAAGTAGAAGATGTGGAAAATTTTCAGTTTCCACTTCTCATATAAAAAAATACGATTGAAATTTAAAACTTAAAAATTCCTAAGGCATTTTCTCTTTTGTTGTTCATCGAAATTGTTGAGAAACTAAAAAGAGTCTCACACTCGAATATCGACTTCATCTCTAACTCGGTCATGGCAGGTTCGTTTGTTTATCTCCTCAGACCTCACGTTTTTTTCATTATGAATTTCTATGTTTGTATTAAGCTCTAATAGTATTACTAGATTTTACTTATATTTAAAAAAACAAGGTAAAAATTTTGGCTAGCTTAACGAGCACGAGTGGAGCAAAAATTTTTCAAGCTTAACGAGCAATGAGATTCTTTAACGAATACGAATCGAGCACTACTCAATTCGCGATCAACTCACACGATAAGCACCCTATGCGGATCATGTGGGGTGTGGGAGGGGAACCCAATCTTGTAAGATAAAAGAGGCTGGTGTAACACCACGTGGAGATATGAGTGAACATTCGATTGAGTTCAATTAAGTCGAGTAAAGTGTCGAATTAGTCGAGTTAAGGAGTTTTATTTTATAACTCAAATTTCATTAGAAAATTTTTGAGTCTAGTCTAATCGAGTTGTTTGAGTTTATGTTCTAATTTAATTATAAACATTTATCATGTTTTGATACTAATTGATTCTAGTTTAAAAGATTTTCTATAACCATATACGATATACATATATATTTTTTTATATTTTTCATATGCAATATACATATATCAGGCAAAGTTGATGGACTTAACTCGAACTTGAAAATTGATACACTAATTACTAAAAATTTCGAGTTATTCAAAAATCCATTTTATAACTCAAACTTTATTTAAAAAAATTTCAAGCCAAATTTATAAAATTACAATTCGAGTTAAATTAAATAAAAATTTTATATTTTCAAGTCGAGACAAATTTTTTTCACCGATAAAGATGTCACTGATCTTGCAAAATGAGGGAGGCTTGGAACAATGGCACGTGAAGGAGATAAAAAGATGCACAATTCTGTAAAATGAGGAAATACGGGTAGTTCTACAGTTAGACACGTTATAAATAGGCTAATATTAGGCATACCGGTATAAGCGATAGCCTGTAACTACAGAATTTGTTACGAAGCGGTTGCAAAATTTGTTATAGTAATTGTAAGAAAAGTGGTAGTTACAGAAAAGCTTATCATGGTAGTAAATTTTGTAGCTACCTTATATCTTAAAGGATTACTCTATATGTTAGAAAACGCATTATAAATACGATACCTACAACATATCTCACCCAACCTACCTAATTCTTTACAAAATATATAGTAAAAATTGTAACTACCGAATTTATGAACCCGTATCTCCTAATCTCAATCCAACACAACTTATGGTAAGGAATTTTGTAGCTACCTTAAATCTTAAAGGATTACTCTATATGTTAGAAAACGCATGAGAAATACAATACCTCCAACATATCTCAAGAAACCTACATGATTCGTTACAACATATATAGAAAAAATAGTAACTATCGAATTATTAACCCATATCTCATAATCTCAAACCAACCCAACTTATGGTAAGAAATATTGTAGCTACCTTCAATCTTAAAGGATTACTCTATATGTTAGAAAATGCTTGAGAAATACAATACCTACAACATATCAAACACAACCTACATAATTCGTTACAAAACCTATAGTAAACTAGGTAACTATGGGATTTATTACCTCATATCTCCAAACCTTAAACCAAACCAACTTATGGTAAGGAATTTTGTAGCTACTTTATCTCTTAAATGGTTACTCTAAATGTTACAGAACGCATGAGAAATACGATACCTACATCATATCTAACACAACCTACGTAATTCGTTACAAAATATATAGTAAACTAGGTAACTACGAAATATATTACCCATATCTCCTAATCTTAAACCAACCCAACTTATGGTAAGGAACTTTGTAGCTACCTTATCTCTTAAAGGATTACTTTATATGTCAGAAAACGCATGAGAAATACAATACCTACAACATATCTAACACAACCTACATAATTAGTTACAAAACCTATAGTAAACTAAGTAACTATGAAATTTATTACCCCATATCTCCAAACCTTAAACCGAACCAACTTATGGTAAGGTATTTTGCAGATATCTTATCTCTTAAAGGATTACTCTAAATGTTACAGAACGCATGAGAAATGTGATACCTACATCATATCTAACACAACCTACGTAATTCGTTACAAAATATATAGTAAACTAGGTAACTACGGAATATATTACCCCATATCTCCTAATCTTAAACCAACCCAACTTCTGGTAAGGAATTTTGTAGCTACCTTATCTCTTAAAGGATTACTCTAAATGTTACAGAACGCATGAGAAATACGATACCTACATCATATCTAACACAACCTACGTAATTCGTTACAAAATATATAGTAAACTAGGTAACTACAAAATATATTACCCTGTATCTCCTAATCGTAAACCAAGCCAACTTATGGTAAGAAATTTTGTAGCTACCTTATCTCTTAAAAGATTACTCTATATTTTTCACGTAAGTTATTGTAAAAACGTAACTACTTAATTTAGTACCTTATGTCTCCTACTCTTATAATTGAAATATTTATAATAAACAATGTTGCATGGGTACCGTTCATGTTGTATCGGTATTGTTCTTGTTGGACCGGTATTGGTCATATAGAATCGATATTGTTCATGCAGTATCTGTACTAATATAATGGTCTGTCGTTTCTGAAATTGTTAAACTATAAACGACAAACCATTGGAATATAATATAGTAGGGCAAATTTTAGATCGTGCAAAATATTGTACCGTTACAAGTTTAAAACATCCATAATTACATTAGACGATTTGCTGAAACATATGGAAATAAACAAAAAGATTCGAAGTTCTGAAACATATGGAAATAAATCAAAAGTAACAACACCGAATATTTCCACATCATCAAAGTCCCTAAACATCACTCGAAACAAAATATAACGTACCAAATTAACCAAAGTATTATCAGCACAAGTCACAACAACTAACATTAAAACCAACATAACAAACATAATTAAGCATCGGACGACGGTGGTCGGCTATTCAAGTCCGGAGAGGGAGCAGCAACCTGTGTAGGCAATGTGTCCAACCGAGCAACAACAACAGCACGAAGTTCCTCCAACTGAGTTTGCATGGCCAACTGTTGACTGCGAATTTCGGTAAGTCTCACATTTAAATGAGATTGCATAGCTGCAAATTTTTGTAAGTTTCTCATCTACCAAATCAACATATGAAACCTTCGACCTCACTTTATGCTTCAAACCAAGTTCATTCCTATTACATTTCTCAGTCACGCATCCAACATCAACACATTCATTTCTTAACCCTAAAACAGCTTCAACATCCTCCACCATTACACAAATATCATGCCCATTAAACTTCATCGTTGAACTTTCAATATCAAAGCTTTCCACTAACTCACGACACAAATCGCGACGAATTTCCTGCAATTTTAATCCAAGTAAACCCCAAACCCAAGTTCTATGACTACACCATCCATCTTTTTATTCTTCATTTCTTGAAACAAATTCAACAACTTCTTTATGCTCCACCTTGTGGGTGCTTCCTACAAACATACAAATATTTAAATCAACATTAGACATCTATAAAATACTAACAACTATTACTAAGCTCCACTACATTGTCTACAAAGTAATGCAACTCTTATCTTCTTAACCTTCTTAACAGTAGCCATATCTTCGCCTTTTGATTTTGCTTCTGTATATGTTTCATTCTGCTGCAAGTACATTTCAATGTACGACATTTTTTCATCATCAGTCATTTTCCCCCATTTCCTTCCCAATGTTTTCTTCACCTTTATCATTCAGAATATATTACAATTTTACCTCATGTACACATTACTGGAAAATTAAATAAACACATTCAACAATTCAAAATTTCACACTTACCTCATTAGTCATTTTCTTCTTCTCACCCTTTGCATTCATTTATACTATACATACATTCATTCAAACATATCATATTTAAACTTCAATTCAACAAATTAACCAATTTCAAATATTCAATACAAATTCAACTTTAACTTACTAAAAGTTCAAAAAGCCAGACACAGGTTTAAGGGCCTCAACCACCACAACCGTCTCATCCTTCGCACCTTCTACATCCAAATTTCTTTCTTCATCCATGCTCACACACCTACCAACAAAACATAAGTTTATTTATATCACATCACTTTATACCACACATAAAACATAACAGAACATTTTATTAATGGTTATCATACCATATTATTTATTAACATGTCTCCCTCCATGTTAAAAACTATTTTTACCTACATATGTGAAATTTCAATCTACTAGTATCGATATCATTAATAGATACTGATACCATTTCCCTATTCGATGTTAATCCACTTATTCTCATATTTGTACTACTATTATAGTACCGACATCATATCAATCCTACCGATATTTTTAGAAAAGTACCGATGCCCCCACATTTCCTATCCCTTCTAGTTCCCTTCCTTCTATCCCTACTCTCACCCAGCATCGGTATTTGATGAACAATACCGATGCTTCTAACTCTGAACCGTTTTTCAACCTCCACATTCCTAACAAAATTCACCAAATCAAACCCAAAAACTATATGCGAAATGCAGTGTCTCAGTATACTAGATAAACATTATTAAACTCCTAATCTTAATCCCACAAAATCATTATAAAACCCTCACTTTCTCGAAAAGCCAAGTAATTTTCCATACACAATTTTCATTTCGACTAACACGAAAACTAAACCTTATTTTCATGCAAACAACACTTTCTTACCTGAATTTACTCCCTACAAACTGCCCCTTCAATGATTTTTGCCTCTAAGATGAAAGAAAAGTTTTGACTGGGGAGGGAGAGTTGAAGTTGAAATCGAAAAATTGGTGTCGGTACTGATTCAACTCCAATAACAGGGTCTTAATTTTAGGTGATTGGTTAACCGGTTCTTCCTTTACCCTTTTTTCCATCAACGGCTCAGATTGATCGCACCAAGATCTAACGGTCGTAATGTAGGTGTCTAAGATTAGCCTAATTTTATGGTGTCTAATATTATAATCACCCGAGGAAATACCTAGAGAACGCCACATAAACTTATTTTGGGGGGATGTGGCCTACGCTAAGAGGCCCAACAGATTTGAGAGCCCAATTTGCAGAACATATAGGAGATTCGAGGTCAGGATGCGTGTGTGCACTGTGCACCAAGCTTGGTGGGAGAGATGCGGCCTAACTCGCTGGCCAAGTTTTGTTTATTTTTTTAGTAGTGTTAAAGTGATTATAAGGTAGTATTTGTTTATTTTTCTCTTACTCATTTAATAATGTATATACATTGCAAACAAAACTGTTCGAACTTGAATCTCCTAAGATAAACATTATCATCTTTTCCACTAGAACTAATAGTTGGATTCTTCTTTCAAAAGTTTTTATATACATAAGAGGGATCTATTTATATCAGTGTAAAATTAAGTGAGTTTTATACATTTATTAGGCATAAAACCAAAATTAGCACACCATCATTTGACCAAATGATCACTTTGGTCCCTATTATATTTTTGGAACATTTTAGCTCTTAATGTTTCAACTTCTGATCAAATAACTTTGTTTAGAAGGAAGCCGCTAGTTGACTAACGGTCAACACTTTTTTACTGATATGACATGTCCATGTGGACTAGAATGATGATGTGATATTACAATAAATTTCTTGAATAACTACTTACCATCAGATGTCAAATTTTCAATTCAATATCTCCCTCAAACTTTTACTTCAAGAAGGAAGTCACGCGGCTAGAAAAAAAAAGTTGACTCAAACTATGTTGAGGTAATTTCTTTTTTTTTCGAGAAAATACTAAAATAGTTAAAGAAGCTGATTTAGGTAATGGGTTGGGTTAATGAAGTGTTGAAATCGAAATATTAAATGTAATAGACTAATAGTAATCCTTTTATCGAAATTGCTTTGGAAATATAGAATTAAAAATCAAAGGTTGTAGCAAAGCTTGTGATGGAATTTTTAAGTTATTTAATTATATTTTAGCGCTTCAGGTATTTTGGTGGTGAATGATGTTGCTTGTTGTAGCTGTAATTGCTTTAGAATTGGATGATGAAGTTGTTGAAATTGAAAATTCAAGGAAGTAACATTGTTTGCAAATTGGGTTGAAGTGTTATGTTGTGTGTTGGGGTTGTTCTCCTTAAGCATTTTTTAAATAAAAATATCTTGTGTTGTGAATTATTTCAAAGATAGTATTATTGCCTGCAATTATTTCAGTTTGAATTATTTATTTAGGGTTTGGCTTTTTCTGTAGACTTCCTTGCAAGGCAGAATTTGCTTGTTGTGAATTAGTTTTATTTACAGTTGGATTATAGGCATTGTTTGTAATGACTTGGGTTTGAGGTTTCGGAGTTGTTTAAGGTTATGGTACTTCACATTTCCTGAGTGGAGTTTTCTCTTTGTGGATAGGGTTGTAAACGAACCAAACGTTCAACGAACTGTTCGTGAACCGTTCGGCAGAAAGTTTGTTTATTTATTAAAAGAACGAACATGAACAAGATTTTTTGTACGTTTAATTAAATGAACGAACACAAACAAAGGACTCGTTCGTGAACATTTGGTAATTCGTTCGTTTATGTTCGTTCAAATTTATTCACATATATCCATTTATATTTATTATTTTTCATTAAAAAGTATTATATTTTTTTAAAAAAAATTAAATTTGTTCACATATGTTCGTTTAAATTTATTTACATAAATCCTTTTATGTTCGTTCATTTGTGTTCATTTACGTTCGTTTACCATTTAAATGAACAAACATAAACAAACACGAACAAGCTGCATTCCTTAACAAACAAACAAGAAATTAAGTTCGTTTAGTTTTTCGTGTTTGTTCATTTGTTCGGTTAAAATTAAACGAACATGAACATACCCTCGTTCGGTACGTTTACGAGCCTAATTGTGGATAGGTTTGAGTTTACATCAAAATGTATGGTTGAGATTAACAATAGGATATGTGAAGATTATCTCTTGGAAAAGAAAAGTAAGGACTTAATCGCAGCCATCCATTTTTCCCATCCAACGATCCATAAAACGTGTAAAACTTAAAAAAAAATTACACTGCGTAAGTGGATCCTAACCCATAGCCATTGGATGGGTGAAATAGATGGATGAGATTAATTCATTACTTTTTTTTCAAGTGATAATCTTCACATATCATACTTTTAATCTCATCCATTCATTTTACTTATCCAATGAGTATGAATTAGTATAAAACTAGTTGAGCTATATATATACACATCAAAATGGTGATAGAATATACCCAAACAATATATATATATATATATAGAAATTGTTCTATTTTCATATTCGCTCATGGTGATAAATATGAAATGATGCGTCTTCATTTGTGTATTTCTGGTTACACCTATTTTTTATTACTTGTCACATAAATTTAGCCATGCTAAAACTTAGCTTTATATATATTACCAACCTAAAAACTTAAACTTCTCTCTGACTTAGAGCGCCGCAATTAATTTTTCTTTTTCTTTTTTTTATTTGTTTTCTTAGTCGTGGTTGACAATTAATTTTAGTATTGGTTGTTGACTATCAGAGTTTATTATTTTTTTTATATTTTTTAATAAAATCCTTGTATTTGTGGCACGCTTATTTCTATCTCTGTATCACACTTTTTTTTTGTTTTTGTGGTTCATTTCATCTGTTGTTTTGATATGATTTCAGCATTCTTTAGTGGTCGTTTGGTGCTCATACAAAAACCTTTACGGCACTAGTTTTTTATTTTAATTCTGTTTGGTGGTCATAAAAAGATAAATCCTCACTCGATTGATGGTTGTTTGCCGGTGTAATCATACTTGGGTAGCAGAACAATCTACCTGATAGTTTGGTTCGCTCATCACTCCTTTGTCACCTGTAAAGCGTCTCGTTTGGATATACACAAAGAGATTCAGAAAGGTTTTTGAATTTTGACAGTATGCCAATCTCTATAAAAAAAATTTGTACCTTTGAGTTGTATTAGATTTTAGTAGACTAGTTCTTATTATTCTCCCTTCTGAATGCATTGTACTTATAATATCTAATACCTTTCATAATTTTCAATAACATTACGTTGCTATTGTCGAAAAAAATAAAAAAGGCTTTTGTTATATGTTAGCTTTATTTTTAATCTTCATATGTTGCATTCTGTCTTTTCAGTTACATATTTAACGCATTAGAGCAGGGACTTAGGACTAGAGTATGAGCTTAACTCCCCAAACAGAAGCTTAGTTTTCCAACATTCACACCCAAGTCCAAGCAAGATTGATATTGGCATATGTTAGTGATAATTTAGTGATTCTTTTCTCCATCATGTGATTATGTAAGGTACGGGACAACTGAGATGAATTATCGAATTTTTGATTGATTTTTTTAAAAAAATATTACATGTAATTGTATTTATTATCAATCAATGAATTATTAAATTTAAAATTTTGGATTCGTCTTGCTGGTGGTTAGACGCTTAGCCTTTCACCAACCAGATACAAGTTTGATTCTCCCTGCCTCCATTATATAGTTTATTTCTTAGTTCACTGTGAAACCAATCAACCATGACACATACAATTAATTTAATAAATATTTCTTTGTAACATCGTGTCATGAACCCAATCCACAAGGACTTACCGTGTCAGTAAAAACGTTAACCGTTAGTCAACTAACGATTTCTTTTCAAATAGGATTATTTTGATTAAAAATTACAACGTTAAAGGTTAAAATACTCTAAATAGGGGTAATTTTAAGTGAAAACCCCATTTTAAATAATTATTTAAAGAAATGACCCCCCTCAGAGCTTTATTTAGAAAAATGACCCCCAAATATGCCACATACAGAGAACTCGCGTTCTGCGAGAAGCGAGTTCCGACCTCGCTTTATGTGAAACGCGAGTTGTTCAAACATGGCATCACTTTTCAGAATAACGAACTTAAGAGGACCTCGTTTTTTGCAAAACGCGAGGTCCCTGAGAATTTGAAGAGTCGGCTGAATATATCGCGGGTTGTGCAGAAAGCGAGTTCTTTGTAAATCGGGGTAGCAGAACAGGAGTCCATGGGCATGTTTGAGCGATATTTCGAGGCTATTAATCGTATAATTTCAGTAAACGACGAGTTTAGGTGCGTAGTACTGGAACTTGTCTTTCATTCGACACCAATATGGGCAAGTTCGGTGCATTATAAACCGAGTAAAATTCGCGTTGAAAACGGTACCATAGCTTATTTTTGTGAATGACTGAAAAGTTAAAGAGCGTAATAATCTTTTCCGGTTTATTTATCGGGTTTTTAATGTACGTTATTGTTTATCCGACAAAGAACGAAAATAAATATAAAATCTAAAACTATGTAAAAAATAAGGCAAAATAAAATATTTAAAAATTATAAAATAATAAATAAAGTTGATAAATAAACATCCCTCGTCCTAATGACGCTTATGTCCACCCGTTCTGCAGCTGGGTGCATGACGATCTCGTGGCGGATTCCTCTGAGTGACATGTACTCCATCGTCGTCATCGTCCTCATCATCGGCGCCATGATCGTCTCCGAAACGCGAACCACCGCTGACACCGGGGTCGGTGTAGAACAAACTCTGCGGCAGCGTCTGCTCAACAATGTTGTATTCGAACTGTGCTGCCAATGGTGGAACATCCAACACCGGAGGAACATATGCAAAAGACAGTGTCGGGTAATATGGTGGAGGCACCGACATAAAAGGACGAAAGACATCCATCATAAAAAGCTCGGGTGGAGGCCCCGTTTGCTGAAACGTTTGAGGACCACCCATCTATAGAAACGATGATGAAGTTGTATGAATGTTGGTTCTAGCGCTGGTGTCGAAGGCTCTGCCCTGGACTGATCTGCTGCTCGCGTTGTTCTAGAGGACGAGGCCCCTATAGTGTGTGTTCGACGTCTCTGGCTTTCAGGCCCTATTCTGGTACCGCGCTGTGTCGGCTGGCCTTAGGTGGCGTGATGTTGTGCGGGCGGGTGGTTTTGGAAGGCAGCACAATTTCTCGCTGGCGCTCCTCCAGAGTCAGTATATGCGGCTTCCCATTTTAGTAGTACCACTGCCTATAGTCAAATGTGACGTCTTGGTTCACAATGGGTACACAGATGGACATCCGCCTACTATACCTTGTCATCCATTGCCCGACCCAGTCAGCGTGATAATGGCCCCAATGGACTTCCATCTTCCCCTACCGCGTTAACCGATGTAATTCGTCCAAATTGGGTGGCGGCTCCAGAACCCTTTGGACGTAGCCAAATTGTCACATAACCCGGTCGTTAGGATGCCACTCAACAATTTCGTAGTTGATGAGTGGCACCAGCAGCAACCAGACGTGAGAGCCGTCCATGATGTCTTGCGGAATATAGTCTCGAATTGGAGGAGCAGCGTACGGAGTCCACATGAACTGAATAAAAAATTTTGAATGTGAGTTATAAAATTTTTTTGCTGAATTTTTTTTGAGGAATTAAGAAAAAATATCCAAAATCCTGACCTCGTTTTGTATCTTGTCGAGCACCAGTCTGTAGTTTCGTTGTGTCTCTGGCAGTACCTGGTCAGTGAGTGGAAGGCACCACCTGTCATTAATGAAAATGAATTTAAAAAATTGCAATAGTTTAAAAACATATTCTTAAAATAAAATAAATTTAATTTAATTAAATTAAATAATTTTAATAGTACCTCCGAATAATCGAGAATAGGTATGGGGTAAGCTGTCTAGGCCGCGGGCTTAAAAAGGGCATCCGAAACCAAGCCTAAGACTGAAGCAGTAAAAGACATCCTCCGATTGTGGCTCTATCTGGGTCGACAGTTCCGCAAAGCTCCTTGAACAGAAAGGCCAGGACCTCTGCTCCCCAACATTTCTTGCTAGATTCTACAAAATAGCGAAGATGGTATAGCCACATCAGGTGGACTTTGTTGCGAGATTTGTCAGGCATCAAAATACCTCCAATAATTCGTAGGATGTGGGTACGAGCAAACCGCTACGAAAATAATAAGTATCGTTATAAAAATATTTTAATTATTAAAAAAATAGGAAACAAAATATATAGTAAAATAAATATATTTACTCGTTTTGTTTTGTCATCCGCATCCGAGGAGAGGATTGTAAAATTTTGCTCCAAAAAAGTTAGAAAGACTTTGCCACTGTCGAACTTGTCCGAAACCACTCCTAGCAGCTCAGCACACAGATTCGGCCAGTCACCTTCGGCAACACCGGTAATAACCGCGCCGTCAGTAGACAAGCCAAGATGATATGCAACATCTTCTAGTGTAATTGTAGCCTCACCACACGGAAGATGGAAGGTGTGGATCTCTGGCCTCCATCGCTCCAATAAGGCGTTAATGAAGGGACAATTCAACTTCATACCGCCAACGATAGTAGCGACGTGCCCAATACCGGCTTCGGCAATAAATGGAACGATATCCTCGTCCGGCGCGGCCGTGATACGATTTAGATAGCATGTCAATACTCGTTCATAGTTCTTGAAGAAAAATAGTACAAGATAATAATTAAAAAAATACATATATATATAAGAGGAAATAAATTAAAAAATAAAGAAATTAATTTAAAGTAAGAAAAAAAATATTACCTCCTCATTCCCCGCTAGTAGTCGAAGACGTGTCGTTCGTCTAGCCTCAATAAAGCCTCCATTGTATAGAAAATTTAGGATATGTATACTAGAATAGGAGAATAAGAATGCAGATGTGTGGGATAATTGAGTTTGTAGGGCCCTCTATTTATAAGAGGGCTCGCACCGCTTGAGAAATTACATTAAAGGACCTCATGTTCTGGGAAAAGCGAGATTCCACAGACCTCGCGTTATGTAGAGAGCGAGTTCCCTTGAAAAGACGTATCCTTTGACTTTTCAGAGAGCATCTTGAATGGTCAAAAGGGAACTCGCGTTACGCAGAACATGAGGTCCTTTATTTCTCACAAACCGTCCATTAAATTATTATTAAAAGATGGTAATTTAAATATTTGATTGCAAATATTATTCCTTAAATAAGAATGTTTAGTAAAAATATTTGATTTCAAATTCTTATTTTCCTTAAATTAAAATCTTAATTAGTATAGAATCTTTGAAATCAAATAGTCATAAAGTAAAAGATAGTATTTAAATTTTATTTTATTTAGGAAAGAATGGCATTTAAATTATATTAATATATAAGTTGTATGACTAATTAATGCCCCTATCTAAAAGTTTGTTAAAATTTTAAACTCTATTGGTATATAAATTTATTAAATATAGTACAAGATAAAGTTTTTAGTAATCTGAAAATCTATTAAATATATAAGTTGTATTACTAATAAATTTTATATTGTTATTAAATTTTTAGTAATATAATAAATTTTAGAAAACATAATTTTGAAAACCCTTGGACCTCGCTTTCTGCAGAACGCGAGGTCCTATGTAACCGGTTTGAATCTGTTGAGACTCAGCAGTCGCATATAATGAACGGTCAGAAGGGACCTCGCTTTTTGGAGATAGCGAGGTCCATAAAAAACCGCATTACATAGAACGCGAGGTCATGTGGTTTTTGAAATTAAATTCGTTCCGCTTTTTCCTTCCCTATAAAACCCACGCTCCGATTATATCTATTTGAGCAAAACATCCAACACTTTGCTCCTATAATAGCTAGGTTTTTCGCAACATTTTATTTTATCGGTACCTATTTCGACTCAACAATCACCAGTAATATGTCACTCCACGATTTGTTGCAATTGATATCTGAAGAGGTTAGTAAACGTGTTGACAAACAAATTTCTTACTTGGAATGTAAAATCCCAACACCGACGGCAACTGAAACGCATTACATTTTGAAGCTTACCAACAAAACCGACGTACGTAACATGTACGACCGACTCAATTTTGTAGGATCTAAATATATCCATTTAAATGTTATGTTCGATGAGGCGAACGCCGGAGAAGGTAGTACGTCAGCACCTGTAGAAGCTTCTACGTCCGCACTCGCAGAGAGCACTGAGTAAGCTTCGTTTTCACCGGATGTTGATGCAGTTGTCGACGAGTTGTAGCTTTTTATGTACAAGCGCAGGCAACAAAAACAATAGTTGGTCGAAGAACTTAACTTAAGTTCAGACATTTCAACTGACTACGATGATTTCAATTAACCTTTCATTCCTCAAATCATCGTCAAATTATGTTTTATGAGTTCATATTTTCATCATTTATTAATGTTCTAAGTATGGGCAACGCTGCTGTTGTCTTCCTTTATCTATGTGAAACATTATTCGGTATAAAGAATGCATGAAATGGATAATGCTATCGAAATAAATGTAGAAATAAGTTTTGGAATGAAAGACCGCTGCCGAAAACCTTGCCATGTTTTGAAGATTTTTTTACTTATTATGTACCGTGGCAAATTAAATCAGCAGACTACAGCAAATAGTGCATGGAATGGACATTGCTTCTTGTAGAACCGAAAAGTATTTATGAATAAAGCGATGAACCTCGCTTTCTACAAAAAAACGATGTTCATTTATGTGTCTGCCACGTCAGGAATCTTAGGGGAACTCATTTTCTGTAGAAAAACGAGGTCTTTCTACGTCACTAATGCTGACACAGCTTGTCCGACACGTCTATTTTTTAGACGAATATTATATTGGTCCTTCACACCTCTTATATCAGGCAGAATAGAATGATCCCAAATTGCAAACACATTTCTCCTCAACATTTGCAGTAGCTTATAGATGCCAATGAAGAGCAAAGGATATTGCGAACATAATTTACGAGCTGTTTGAATCAGATAATTGTTTCAATTGTAAGTTTTGCCACGATTTCTGCAATGCTTGTATTGTATAGTTTTACTAAATTGCTTGGTACTAATGTTTGTTCTTGTTACATGTAGATCTTTTATGTACTGGGAAAATGTCGAGATTGGGAAGTATTGACGTTCTAGTATACTACGATGGCTAGATAATTACTGATGCCTCACTCGGTGTCATTTTCCAATCCGCGAATACTGTAAGAATAACGATTCTGAGGAGATTATCGTACAAGAAGTTGATTAAGGAAGTGGAAAATAATGTCCTGCATGGTCGTGTGGAAAGGCTGAAAGAGTTGAAGTATCGTCTGCCGATCTCTATTGAACCGTTAACCTACTCAGTGTGCCAGATTGAGGACATCAGTGATGTGCAGTTGATGGAGGCTACCCACTTAGAGTATTCATTAGGAGGGCCCCTCGAGTTGTATGCGTCGTTTTCTAATTTTGATGCTGGTATCAAAATCCCAAGCTGGAGACGGGTGAATTTCAACTTCGACCCTAATGCCAATGTTGATAGCCCCACGGTCGATTTACGAAATAATTTCAACCTATTTACTACATATAGTCCACGTAACAAGTTGGGTGTATCGTCGTCTTCTACACCAAGACATTCGTGCATCGTCGACTTGAACCATCCCCCGAACGATGAATTTGATGCACCATCCTCTCCAATTCGAAGACATGCAATATACAATCCGTATAGTATGGGGAGGTAGCGTCATCATCCCACAACTACATGAGGTCGTCTGACCATGAAGCGTTCAACCCATTCGATGATTTCTCATATGGACGATACTCAACGTATGTCTATAGTACGGAGTACGTTCAACCATCTATAGGGAGATATTCTTATGCTGGTGCGCTCGATTTTGATCTTGGTAATACGGTTTGTAAGCGGTCTTGTGAGCGGTCTCGCGATCGACGACAAGTCTGCTCGCCTGAAAGGGTAGTAATCGACGACGCATAACTATACCAGTTCGAGGGAGATATTTTTGATGAAGAACCGGTTAGAGAAGTCAGAGTCGACGACAACGAGCAAGAGCCCTTCTATAAAGAACCAGCAAACGTGAATATTCTAGCACGGTTCTTCGAAGATTTAGAAGGCAACGAAAAACACCCGGCAGAAAACAACGTTCCAGTATCGGTTACACCTATTTCTTATTACCAGCCACCATCCCACTTCACAACGGTTGATATGGATGCCTTGAAAGTTCTAGAATTTTCACAATCCCCAACAATTGAATGTTACAACAACCGTGCCGATGGTGAACTAGCCATTGGGATGACATTCTTGACAAAATAACTGGTTGTGGCCGCTATTAAGCACTACAACATTCGCCGGGCAGTTACGACGGTTGTGAAGAAAACCCAACCGAATTTTTACATTGTGGATTCCGCCCACAAGAAAGAGGGATGTGAGTGGAGGGTTTGTGTATCATCCTTGAAGATGTTGAACGGGCTGTGGAGAATCATGAAACAAGATAGACATCATACATGCACCGTGAGTAGCCTAAGTCATGATCACAAGAACTTGGACGTGCACGTTCTATGCGATACCTTCATGCCACTGGTCAAAGAAAATCCTCGTGCGATGGTTACCACCTGTATCACTGCAGTAGAAAATCAGTACGACTACATTCCTGAATACCCGAAAACATGGTATGCAAGGTGACATGCCGTACAAAAACTGTTTGGCTAATGGAAGGAATCTTACAATGAGTTGCGCCCGTGGCTAAAAATGATGCAGAAACACATACCCGAATGGTTGTGAAACTTGAGACGGCTCTGACATACGAAAATGATCATGTCCTACCAGGTTTTTGTCAATTCTACCGACTATTTTGGACATTTCCTCAATGCATTAATGTATTCATGCATTGCAAGCCGATGGTTTAGATCAACGGTACTTAGTTGTACGGGAAATATACACAGGTCTTGCTTTTGACGGTTGCACAAGATGGCATTCGGAAAACCATTCCTGTAGCATTTGTAATAGTCGAAAATGAGGATCTCGAGTCTTAGCAGTTATTCCTTAAGAACCTACGGAGACATGTTCTTTCTCATGCAATGCGAGCAAGGGATGATGAGATATGTGGTTTTTTCGATAGATCTAATGCGATCAAGTACACAATACAGGGTTTGGGCCGGTCTTGGCAGCCTTCCCATATTTACCATCATTACTGCTTACGACACATTGCGGCCAACTGCTTGCAGATTTACAAGAACCAAGATGAACGTGTTGTGGTGCTTCAAATGGGTACGTCTTTTACGCCCTCTGCGTTTACGATATCTTTGCATGTATTGTTCACCCCTAACTAGGTGTTTGCCATTCCCTAGGAAACTCGCATTACGTACACGAGGTAGACCAACTGTTTGAAGAATTGAGAGCCATAAATAACAAAGGCGCAGGCTACCTTGCCAAAATCTCGAGGGAAAAATAACTTTGATCATATGATGAGGGTAAACGATATGGTCACATGACAACGAACTTGGCTGAGGCGGTCAACTCAGCTCTCAAGGGAGTAAGGCATTTGCCTGTCACTTCCGTTGTCAAAGCGACCTATTGTCGTTTGGCTACCCTATTTGTAACCCTGGGAAGGCAAGCAACTGATTACATGGCAGGTGGTCACAAAGTCCACCCAGACTTCCTTGAAAAATTGCAAACTTATGTGCGCCATTCAAATGCGATGACTGCAACTCTCTTTTCTTGAGAAGGTTATTTGTTCTGTGTTTCAGAATTTTCGAGGTCGTTGGAAGGCATACAACACAATGCGTACGTGATAGATCTAAAGAAAAGAACTTGCGACTGCGGAGTCTTCCAAACATTCAAATACCCGTGCGCGTACGCCATTGCTGCTTGTTCTTCCCAACGGATTCACTACATGCAAGTGCTTGATCCGGTATACTTACTAGAAACGATTTTGAAGGTTTAGAAAAAAAGAGTTTTCTCCCATCGAAAATGAAATTGATCCGTATGCCGTTGATGATGAACCGACCATACGCCCAAATCCTGTACTACTACGAAATAAGGGACGTCCACGATCGACACGAATTTACTGTACGGAGGACATAGTCAAACATAAAGAAAGAACCAGACAAAAGAAACTTTGCAGTGCATATAGAAAATCACACGATTAACACGTGTCCTAATCGCTTGGGCCATCTTATCAACTAAATGTTTGTTGTATTCCAATTTATTGAATTTGAATTCAATTCTTTTATTTGGTTTTTAATTTATTATATTTAAATATATTGAACTTAATTTTTTTATTTGGGTTTTAATTTCTATGTTTTAAGTATGATTTGCTCATATTAATTTTAGGGTTTTATTTATTAATATCTTATAATATGATATGATATTTGTTGTTTGCTAGTGTTTGTTGTTATTTATTATTTTTTTAAATTTTCAACCCATTTCTCGCCTGTATAGAACGTGAGATTCCTGACATGTCAGGAATCCTGGCATAACTCGCGCTTTACAGAACGCGAGATTCCTAACACGTCGAAATGAGCGTGAGATTTCGACATAACGCGAGAATTCGACACGTTAGGAATCTGGCGTAACTCTCTCTTCACAGCACGTGAGATTTCTGACATGTTAGGAATCCTGGAAGAACTCGTGCTATACAAAAAGTGAGATCCCTTCATTAAATACCCCCGAAGTTTCAATCAGGTAGCTTCGGAGAATATTTCGCTTCTATTGTAGTTACCAATAACAACAAATCACATACTCAAAAATTACTTTGGCTAAGAGATTTCTCGAGTATTGTGATTTGCTGGTATATGTAGTTGCATCATGAGTACGTGCCCAGAGCTCCTAGCATTTACATCATATTTGAACGAGGTCAGACCTACAAGTTAAATGACAAATCACAATACTCGAGAAGGTAACCGCGACCAAAGTTCCTACCATTTGCGCTGATGATGGAATCGTAGTGTAAATGTAGCGTAATGAGGTATACCTCAATATCTAGGATTGCCCACATCACAAAGAATGGGAATGTGTAAGGAATTGGCCGATGACGACCCCGACGCGGTAATTTACAAGATGCCATCTTCGGTAGGGATGTCATCTTTGATCGGGGTTAGAACAGAAGTTGTGGGATAGAATATGATATGCGTATTCTAGTAGCAACTTTCTACGAATGTAATATAAGTTTATGTTGAAATGTAATACTAGTAACGGGTTACAACTTTCTACGAATGTAATATAAGTTTATGTTGAAATAACAAGGTCTCATTGGTTTTAAAAGTTGTCTTTCCGCCTTGTCGTTCCTGCAGAAAACCACGCTTTCAAACCATTTTCAACGCAGATTTTATACCATTCTCTGTGTATCGCACGTTTCAATGTTAGTCTCAAATGGAAGCCAAGTTCTTCCACAACACCTCCAAGGTCAAAAAAATGCGATAATAAACGTACATTAAAAACCCGATAAATAAACCAAAAAAGATTACCACGCCCTTTTAACTTTTTAGTCATTCACAAAAACAACCTATGGTACCATTTTCTACGCAATTTTTACTCGGTTTATAATGCATGGAACTTGCCCATATTGGTGTCGAATGAAAGACAAGTTCCAGTACTACGCACCTAAACTCGCCGTTTACTGAAATTATACGATTAATAGCCCCGAAATATCACTCGAACATGCCTATGGAAAAAAATAAATATCCTAAACTTGTATAATAACAAATTTAACTCTAAACTTTTATATTTTATTTTAATTTGGTCCTAAATTTAAAATTTTATCTCTTAATATTTAAATATTACAACATTTAGTCCTTTAAATCCTAAACTTCATCTTCTTCCCTTGTAAAAAAATAAATATCCATTAATGTTAACGGCAGTCATCTGCAACCCCATTTGTATGAGCAATGGAAAATCGTTGGAGAATCAAAACCTCCATTGATGTTTACGATAGCCATCTATGATGAGCTACTCACGATAGGAGATGCATACCTTTTGTTTTTAGAAGGGAAGAAGAAGAAGTTTAAGATTTAATGGACTAAAATGTTGTAATATTTAAATGTTGAGAGCTAAAATTTTAAATTTATGACCAAATTAAAATAAAAATGTAAAGGTTAAGGGTTAAATTTGTTATTATACATATTTTAATAACTGCCACATCATCAGCCGTTTATTTTTTAACGGAATTGGACTGATTTGTTAGTCATGATTAGTAAGGGGACCTATTTATAACTTTTCAATAGTCAGGGGACTCAACAAAGAATTGGGACATAGTCAGAGGACCATTTATGTAGTTTACCCTTTATTAATATAGTTACACTTATTATGCGTGTAAATTTTTAGGTCAATATAGTATCGTTATCGCGTTGATTTAGTGGAATGAGGCACTAGAGCTATTAAGTAAGGTCAGATGTTCGAATCATGGTGTTGTGAATAGAGAAAACTGAGTTGGGAGGATTGTCTCATATTTAGTTTCTACTAGATCAACCCGAATTAGTTGTTCGATACCGATTGTTAAACAAAAATATATATTTAACGATTTTTTTGACAAACAGTTAAATTTTTTAACATAAAATAGTTTGAAATTGTCAATTTACACAAAATTAACATGCATTATGTACTTGAATAAAACATAAAATGCAATTATTTGATTGCTTAAATATTAATTGTAAAAGTCTTATAGAAATGTGTAAAACTCAATTTTACACTAATGTAAATAGATCCCTTAAATTTCATGTTCTGTTTGTTCCTAGATTGGCCAATGTGGCGGCTTACACCCTTGCGGGCAGGGTCATTTGGTCTAATGCATCGCTATTATTTTTTACATGGTTTGTCTCGAAATTATTTTACTTATTGCAAGAGGATGCACCTATTTATTAATTTATAATACACCCATTTTCAAATAAAAACAATAAAAACAATAATATTTTTACATAAAACTAGTAGTTGAATGTATATTAAAAATAATAAAAATAGGCTTAAAGGTATAAGAAGCCTTTGAATTTTTGAAAAAAAATTAATTAAGCCATTAAATTTTTTTGCACCCAATTAAACCTTTAAACTAAGAAATTGAATCAATTAAGCCCTTGAATCAAGTAGGCCCTTTGACCAATTTTGACAATTAAATCTTGACAGATTTTTCCCTTAGATATTAATGGCATATGATACACTACAGTTCTATCATGCTGCATTTACATATTTTAAATATATATATATATATATATATTTTATAAATTTTATAAGTTTTTTTAAGAATTTTTAGAACTTTTAAAGAATTTTTTAAATAAAATAAAAAATTTATGAAAATGTAAGTGGAAACATTGTGATACGACGCACTGCACCAACAGATAAAAAAACTATCAAGATTTAAAGGTCAAAATTGGTCAAATAGCTTAATTGATTCAAATTCTTGGTTCAAGGGTTTAATTTATTAAATTTCTTAGTTCAAGAACATAATTGAGAACAAAAAAATATAAGCTTAATTAATTTTTTCGAAAAGTTCAAAGGCTTTTTACACACTTAAACCATAAAAATATTAAACATTGAATCAATTTATACAACATTATGCAAGTTTGACTCAAATTTTTATATGGAAACGTTTTTTTTTCTATTTTCGGGGGTAGGTTGTGAAAGGAAAGTTGTGATCTTCATTTGGTAATGTGGCTCACCCCATTTTAATTTGACGATTATATTTGAACTCAACTGATTAAAACGATCCACCATATATTCCAATCCCTAAAGACTTAACGTTTCAACTTACAATTCTCGCAGAACTAACTTCCAAAATTTCACTCAATTTCCCCATTTAATCATCGTGTAGACATTATATGGGATGTTATACTACCTTATTAATATTAGGAAAATTTTAGAATGGGCAACACACACCATTGTACCACTAATGCTTAACAATTTTTTCGATGGGAGAAGAAAAGTCACACAGAGCCGCCGGAGCGGAGAAGGGTTATAGCTCGTTTGTTCTAGGAGTCGAGCGTCATTTTAAGAGTGCAAATGCTGGAGTTTCAGTCTTTGTTAATTTCGTTAGCAAGAGAATCCATAGAGCTACACTTAGAGATGCGTTTTCAGAATACGGAAAGGTTCTTCATACCTACATCGCCTACTACAACGTGAAGAGAGCTAAAAGCAAACACACTTTTGCTTTCGTTAGATTTGCTAGCAGGGAGGATGCCGATAGGGCTGTGGCAAGTGGGAACAATAGAAGAATGGATGGGTTCCGCATAACAGTTTTTCTTGAGAAGAAGCATACCAAGATTGTCAGGTCTGTTGACGAGCATCATGATATTGGCAAGAAAGCCCAGACTGAACGAGTTAAATAAACATTCATTGGTCAGAACTGGTAGATCATTCAAGGACGCTCTATTGAATGTCCCACTTCCAAAAAGGTCGGAGTATGGGTTCAATGCCAAGTCGAGGAGACAAGGTGAAGCTGAACGTTTTGTGACTGATATCTCCTTATCGATTTCCTTTGCCCCCTCGGAATCGGAGTGGCTCAGGCAGAGTTTCATCGGACAAGTAAAAGGGATGTACAACGCTGAGTTCGTTCAGGAAGCGATGCGATCAGATGGCTTTAATTGAAAGTCAGCTTATGGTCTGGTTTTTACGTTATAGTCCAATGCTTGGAAGTTGAACAGGTCCAGATCTTATGGGATCTCAAGCATTCCCTGCTGGAATCATGGTTTGAGGAGCTGGAATCAGTTGACAATTTTTTATCCAAGAAGAATTTGAAAATATGGATAAACATTGAAGGGTAGCCACTGTTTGCATGGCACGCTACTGCGATTGAATCCATCGTTTCCAAATGGGGCAATGCTATCAAGATTGACGACGATACACTGAACAGAAATAGATTCGACTATGCTCGAGCCTTGCTAGTGTGTCGTCAATATCGGACGTTCCATGTTCTGCCTCAGTTGATCTTAATGGGGATAAGTTTCTTATCAAGCTATCAACCGCGGAGTTTGAAGACAACCGGTGCTAGATAGATGATGACAGCCCGTCGAACAATTTTGATGAAGAGAACAGTTGTCGTTTCGAAGGCAGCCCACATGCAATTAATACTTCGGAGGCGTCTCTTTCCCCTAGGCCTGAGTGGGTTCAAAATAGCCCTGATCACGCGCATAAAGCTGATTCCACATTGATGAAAGAGGTTAATGTCGGTTGTGATTCCTTGGGAAGCTTTTCCAAAGATAACTCATTCTTAATTGGGTCCACAAGGTTTGACCATCTTTATAATGTCCCAATTTCGGCTGCTTCTGGTACCTCCATGCTGTCTTCGAGCTTAAGCGAGCCCACTGCCCCCGTTTTAGACAAAGGAACGGGCTTGTTCACCATTAAGCCCAGGGTTGTAAAAAACCTAAAAGAATTTCTTCTTGCTTTCTTCAAGTCTAAAATGGGTAAGTCACAGAACTGGGCTGCTCCTACTCATGTCAGTGAGATTGTTAATGAAACCAACGCCCCAAAGGCAGCCATGGAAGTTGAAGCTTGCGAGTGCCTTGAGGTGTGTAACGCCGCAGGTCTGTTCTTCAAAGTTACTGATAGAGAAGTCTGCAAGAGGATCGTGGAGCTGGAATCGGATTTGGGTGAACCCAAATAAGTAAGATATTTCTCGAGTTTTCATTTGTCCTCGTGTACTTGACCTATCGTTTTAATGAACCAAAATGTGATATTGTCGCGGAATGTGAGAGGACTGGGTAGTCATGAGAAGAAAGCTGCTGTTAAAAGACTAATCTTCACAAGCAAGGCTAGTGTGTTCTTCATACAAGAGACCAAATTGGAATTGGTTGATGAAAGGGTCGTAAGTCAATTATGCGGGAAATTGGATTATCTTAGATGGATCTTTTCCCCTTCTATCGGTTCTGCTGGAGGCCTTCTCTCCCTATGGGATCCCAATGTGTTCGAATGCCATTCCAAATCTGTCCAGAGGAACTTCATTATAATGGTGGGTAAGATCCATATCCATTTTAAAAGCTTGGCATGTATCTTGGTGAATGTGTATGCTCCAAATGGGTCAGATGAAAGGTCGATTGTCTTCAGAAACTTGAAAGATATTCTATCTTCCTACAACATGCCACTAATCATGGGTGGCGATTTCAACATTGTCTACAAAACAGAGGAAAGGGTGGGAGTTAGTATCAAAAGGGGAGAAATGCAAGAGTTTGTAGAGTTCATCGATGCCCTTCAGTTGATTGATCCCCCGTTATCTGGTGGATTATACACTTGGTCTAACTTTAGGGAAAGGCCTGCTTTGAGCAGACTTGGCCGGTTCTTGATCTCTCCTGAAGTGTTTCTTGATTGGCTGGAAGTGGTACAATGTCTACTGTCAAAAAATATATCAGACCATAATCCAATTTCTATATCGTTGGTTAAACTCAATTGGGGCCCTAAACCATTTAGATGGTTCGACTATTGTGAAGATGAAAAGAATATGGTGGAATTTGTGCGCAGTTCGTGTCTCAACATGAGAGGTTTGGGCATAGGCACTATGCTGCGACAGTGCAAAAAGAGCGTCAAATCCTGCCTAACCAAAAAAACAGTCTGAGAATCTGGATTCTATTCCTGTGTTGGAGAGTAGAATCTCTAAACTTGAGGCTGACATTGCTAGTGGGATCCAGCATCCTAAGCTTTGTGCCGAGCTATAGTCTGCCCGTGCTTTGTTGTGGAAGAAAATTAGACAAGATGAACGTGAGTGGCTGCAAAAGTCGAGGCTGCGGTGGTTTGAAGCGGGGGACAGAAATTCCAAATTCTTTCACATTTATGCCTCAACAAGAAGAAGAAAGAATTCCATCGACATGCTTACGGTGGGGAACTCAATCATTAAAGAACCAGAGGAGATTAAATATGAAGTGGAACGCCATTTTCGAAAGATATACAATGATGTTCATACTATTCCAGTGGATCGACTTGATTGCAACATAAGATCTCTTGAAAAGGTGGAAGCAGACAATCTAGAAGTTCCCTTTTCTGAGGAAGAAATCAGCTCAGCGCTATTATTATCCACTGATGGCTCTAGAGCCCCGGAGCCAGATGGGTTCAATTTGAATTTTTTTTAAAAATTTTGGCCCGACCTTATGGAAGATATTTGCCAATTCTTCTCTGATTTCTATCATGGGAAGATTCGTGATCACCGTTTTAACCATTCTTTCATTGTGTTAATCCCAAAGGTAAACAAACCAACGACAATTGAAGATTATCGCCCCATTAGTCTTGTTGGAAGTGTGTATAAACTACTAGCTAAAGTGCTTGCTGCACGTCTGAGCCGAGTATCGAATGATGTCACTGGGGATTCACAATTTGCCTTTTGTCCGGGTAAACAGATCATTGACTGTTCCCTGATATCCAATGAAATAATTGACTACACTAGAAGAAGAGGACTGTCGGGTGTGGTTTTTAAAGTTGACTTTAGGAAAGCCTACGACTCTGTGGATTGGGACTTTTTGTTATTTGTTTTGAAACAGATGGGATTTGGCACTCGTTGGTGTTCGTGGATAAAAGATTGCATTTCCTCGGTTATGATCTCAGTGCTTGTTAATGGTTCTTCAACAAGGATTTTTACTATTTCTCGGGGCTTACGTCAAGGCTGCCCGCTATCACCTTTACATCTCTACTTAGTAGCCGAGGCTCTCAGCTCTCTTCTCCATAAGGCAGTCTCTAAGGGCTTCTTTAATGGGTTCCGGATTGGTTCTAGCTCTATTGAGATATTACACCTTCAATTTGTTGACGACCTCATCATTTTCTACAAAGACAGTGAATCCCAAATTAGAAATGTTGTTCGAATTCTAAGAGGGCTCGAGTTAGTGTCTGGGCTCAAATTAAATTTGCAGAAATCCAAGCTACTGGAATTAGTGATTTTTTATCCTCCTTAGATCACCAGGTAATGGTAAAGCTGACTATGTGTAATGAAAAAGATAGCTATAAGCTACTGTGTATTGTTGTAAAATGTTCTATTGTTTTCGGTTGTTCATTGTTGGACAGTGAGTACGGCTGTTGTATGTAGTAGGCAACAATATTATGCATTAGTATTATGGAGGTTTTTTAATGAGGCCAGTATTAGTGCGTTATTTTAAGCCAATAAAAATTATCTTTAAAAAAAACTAATTAAACAATAATAAATATTTTAATAATTTTTGAATAAATATTAAAATTTTTAGACATTCGAAAAATAATTAACTATATTTTAAAATAAAAATTAAAATCTAGATTATTGATTGAAAATCATATCAATTTACATATCGAGAAGTCATAGTTTTTTCAGTGGCAAATACAATTATTCAAATTCAGAATCTACAAGTCTTGACATAATATTTGGATTACTAGTACAGTTATTCAAAATCAAAATCCACGAGAAATAATTATGATTAGTAGTTAAGAAGAATTCTTTATCACCACGGTTCGATGGATAATAATTAGGTTAATCGGAATTAGGTTGTCACTTATCAATGAGGGCAATAATCCAATTATAACTGTAGCGTTCGATTGCTACGGGTAATGATTAGTTGTTGAGATTTGAGAATAATTCAAAATCGAATTATTCGTGTGCCCTCATCATTATTTCTGGTGAACGGTGTTCGACTGCCGATAAAAATGGTGAACGACAGCAGTGATTTTCGCCGGCAGCGACAACTACGGAAAGAGTATGATTTAGGAACGAGCTCAAGGTTTGTGGATGATGAAGAATTTAGTATAATTGAAAATAAAAATAAGAAGGTTATTCAACCCAAAAGCTAACTATGTTTTGTTCTCTAACCTCAAATCCTGATTTCATCTCTGCTAATTATGTTTTGAAATATATTTAATCACACGTCAAGTGCTTAAGAATGTTATTATTCATTTAAAAATTATTATAAAAATTAATGTTGTACATTGGTGTGTAGAGTTAGTGGTGTGTAGCGGTGTGTGTCGTCTGCTTTAGACTCATCTCTAATATTAATAGCTTCAAATTTAAAGAAAGTTTAAATACATATTCCTCATCAATAATTTCTTTTTGAACATTATGGGGTGGTTACATGGTAGTATTTATTTTTTATTTTTAGCTCTTTGAAAAGACACACATTGTGTTGCAAGTTGTTCGAATCCGGTTTTCTTAGGAACAATGACACTTTTTTTATTAGGACCACTCAATGAGTTCAACAAAAAAGATTTAATGGTTAAAATGTGATTATAAAATAGTTTGTCTTAAAATTAAATATGGAACTTTAAATTTAGGGTTTAGAGTTTAGAAAATTAGGTTTTATGAGTTAGAATTTAGGGTTTATGTTACAATTTATGTTGAGATTAGTGGACAAGATTTAGGGTTTTAATGTTAGAGATTTGAATTCTAGTTTTTAAAATGAATTTAAGCATACTTGTGAAAAAAAAATTCACTACCAGTGCATGATATATTAATCTATCTATTTATATATCAAAATAAGGGTAATTATTTGATGCACCGCTAGTGGAAAGTATTTTTTTTCTGCAAGCGAGCTTTTGAAATTATCACGTGTCCCTTTTAGGGGCTATAAACTCAAACCCTTAAAATTTTAAATTCTAAACCCTAAATATTAAACCATAAAATCCATTACCAAACCTTAAAATCTAACCACAAACATTAAAACACTAATACTAAATCATAAACTATAACTTCTAAATCTAAAAACTAGATACACGTGAAAAATAAATTTTCCACTATCGGTGCATAAAAATTTTCCCTTAAAATAAACAAAAACAGAGTCAACTTTATTGGTGACCCATAAACCAGCTTTTTCAAAATTTTAAAGCATCATTGATTTGAGAAAATATCACATAGACCTTTCGCACCACCTGAAATATGATATCAACCAATTAAATTAATACACAATATATATTTTTTCTATATCATACTCACATATAAGTATTATCTAAATCATCTCTTTTACTACCTTTGATTTAAAAAGGAAAAAGAAGAAAATTATAAAGAAGAAGAAAATTGATTAAGGAAACATTGAAAATTAAAGAGAAAGTCAAAAAATAAGAGATCTTTGATATTATTTATTTCCTTTCTTAAATCAAAGGTATTGAAATAGATAATTTGGACAATGTTTATGTGTGAGCATGACATGAGAAAAATAGATGATTTGTATTAATTTAATTAGTTGAGAACATATTTTAGGTGGGAGAAAGGGTATATGTAATAATTTTTTGACTTAACAGTAAGAAAAGTGTCTAAACTATGGGTGCCTAAATTATTTTTCGGTTCAAACTGACACCTAATATTTTTTTTCGTTACTTAAATGAGAATTTCTCGTCATGGCTGTTAAAAATTTCTATTATCCGATCAAAACATAACACATGACCTATTTCTATTATTTTCTTTAATTTTTATTTTTAAAAAATTAGTAAATTTTTAATTTTATGAAAATACCCAAATATTTTTAATTTCTCAAAAAAGCCAAACCTTAACCCTAAATTCATAGATTCCTTCGCTCCCACCACCGATTCAACCACCAACAACCACCATTGCTTTTGTCGGACCACCACGACTGACCCCTTCATCTCGTCATAAAAAACTGACGAATAAATTGTCGATTGTACTATCGAAAAACGTTCAAAACCGAAGAGAATAAGGGATCGATTGAGTTCTAATCGACAATAGGAGGGTGGTGGATATTGAACGGTGAGGTACGCGATATTTGTGCGGTGAACGATGCGCCACCGACATGCGATGATTTCGGACGATGAGGTAGATGTGATTTAAGGGGATTGAAAGAAAATATCTTATTTGAGTAATAGAATGAAACGTTAAACACTTATTTAGCACGAAAAGTACTTTGAGCACCTAACTAAAGAAAGATATAGGCCGTGTTTGGCAATTAGCGGTTAGTTGATAGCGGATTACATTAGCTGATAACAAATAGCTGATTTGACTAGCGAATTACATTAGCTGATTATATAAAAGTGTTTGGTAAAATTAACTTATAGCTGATAGCTGTTTGATTATTTGAACAAGCAAAATGACATATAAGGGCATGATTATATTTGATACTTGTTTGAATAATTTATTAGTTATTAACATTTATATCTATTAATATTAATTAGATTGTGAAAATTAATTTTTTCAATATCATTACTGAGCATACATGAGGATATACACATTAATTTTTTATTTTTAAAATTATATTTTTAATTTAATTTTAATAATTATTAAATTTAGATATATATTATTTTCTTATCTATGAAATTATATTTTAAATATAAATTTATTAATTATTAAATTTATATATATTTATTAATTTATATATTAATTTCTTATTTATAAAATTATTTTTTTATTTTATTAGTTAATCTAATTAATGTAATTTAGAAAAAAAATTTATAATTATCAAGGACAAAATAATTTTTACAAGTATTTTTTTAAACGTTTAACTTAAAAAGTTCATAAAAGAAATTTTTCAAAATAAGAGGTTCCACCTCAATATTTTATTACAAATTTTTATTTATTAAATATTCAAATTAACGAATTTGACTGATCAAACTTCTAAAAATACTTTAAATTTTTAATTTTAACTCAAAAAATTATTTATCAAATATGGCCATAATACAAACATCTAACTAAAAAACATAGTTTAAACATTTGATTTACGGTTAAGCCTAATTTTTCCTTGATTTAGATTCTAGAAGTGAAACGGGCGCCGCCAGCACTTAGACGGTCCAATTAAGGAGTTGTATTACCCAAGATAAGACTTTTTTATTTAAACCGAAAGGCACACACGTGTTACTTCCCACGATCCAACGGATATCAACATCCAAACCAAAGCCATGTTTCAATCCCAGCGACCTAAACAAATATGATGATGGTTTTGGTTCCATGTAGTAATTCACATGGGAAAACAAAAACACACATGTGGTTCCACCGCTATGATTGATTCCTTTTTATGATCTTCACCCTCCATTCATCTTCCTCGTCAGATCCCACACTCTCCCTGTCCCCTCTCCTGTTGTTTTTTTTGGGTTTTTTAATTTCAGTGAATGCTTTTGTATTCATGGCTTTCTAGTTCCAAGATAGCAACCCAGTCATCATCTTTTGTAAGTTCTCTCTTCTTTTTCCACTCTTTTTTCATGTATTTCTTTTCCTTTTAATTAATCCATTCCCCCTAAAAACGCTTACTTTGCCGTCTTTGAAGAAACTTCTTACGAGTTAAATGGTTTTTGGTATGTTTTCTCTCTGTTTTTCTATTGGGATTTTTCCTTTTAAAACTAATATCGATTACCTAAAAGATGAAGACTTTTACTTTGAAAAACTGTTTTGTGTCGACCCCAGACTTTTTTTAATGTATTTTCTCGCTAGCTAAACAGAGTTGACTCCGGATTATCATCCCCAAGAAGACAAACTTTCTTTGCTGTAGAAAAGTCTGTTCAATGGACTTGTTCAAAGATTTATCATTCTTCTATATTCTAAAGCCTTCTATATAGAATTAATCAAATTCGATGATTGAGCACAAAACTGGTTTTCCCTTTGAAGCAGAAGTTTGATACTTCAACAAGAAGAAGAAAGAAGAGGAGAGTGTTGAGATTTTGGCTGATTGTATCTGAACAGTGAAGTTAAAAAAAAAAAAGAGACTTGTCTGATATATAAACAAAGAGATGGGATCTTTCAAGGGTCATGTTTTGCCAGGGACTTTGTTCCTTGTTGTTGGTGTATGGCACATATGGAGTTCCATGGTCTGGTATGTCTGGGACCCCAAATCTTTTGAGGTCAAAGTATGGAACCCAGTTCCTGGTTTTAATGGGAGGTTGAAGCACTTGGAGCTTTATGTTGTAACCATTGGTGCTTTTCTTGATTTATTTATAGAGTTTTTGTATTCAACCCATCTCAAGTTTATAATCAATAAAGCCTAAATCCGTCGCACTTGAACGATTTCGAGCATTCCGGGATGCTTCTCATGTTTTTCCTCTTAGGTTCCATCGCTTTGCTTTCGGAGAAAACGAGGTTAGTCATGGTCTTTTAATTAGTTCATGGACTTCCTTTGTTATTTGATGATGGAGTTTATGTTTGTTTTGCAAAAATCTGAATGGAAGGGGGAGAGGATCAATGGACTTTTGCCTTTGTTTTTGTTGAATGTTATGTGAAAGCATAGAAAACTCCTCCTAGAGAATCAAATATCAACTGTGGACATTAATCAAGACAGCACTTAAAGGAATTGCTTTTAGGAACAAATCTTTCTCTTGATCTTGCTTTTTGTTTTTGAATAGTTTAACAAAAAGTGCTGCCAGTTCTTTTTTAGCTTTTACTTGCCCTCACTTTGTAGTTTTGCCCCCCTTTTCCCCTAGGAAAATTCATGGAAAATAACCTTGTCCTCTTTTTACTGCCAGATCAAAAAGATATTGAACAATGTCTCAAACTCTGGCAAAAGGCTGTAATGATGCTGGTAATAGTTTCAATAGATTAGAGGCATAGAGGCAGCAGATATTGCATGGACTGCTTTGTCTTACTTCCTTTTTTGTTTTGGGGAATGATTGCATTTGCATACATAGTGCATTATTACAGAACAATAAAGTTCATCTCTAGTTATGATTGCTTCTATGTATGAAATATGTATGACTAATTATACAAACATCTACACTGGAATCTCTTGTTGGTCAGTTTTGTTTCCTTACCACAAGAAGCCCTTTGTCTTATCGCGGCGGCGGCATTCACCGCAGAGTATCTGCTGTTCTACTTTCACTCAACCACTCACACGGGCCTTGAAGGATACTACCATCTTGTACTTGTCCTTCTAGTAGGACTTTGCATTTTGACCACCCTTGCTGGAGCTTTCCTGCCAAACAGCTTCCCGGTTGATCTGTCCAGTGGAATTGCTATAGCTCTCCAAGGCCTCTGGTTCTATCAGACTGCTTTCACCCTCTACGGCCCCATGATGCCGGACGGTTGTCGACTAAAGGATAATGAAATACATTGCCACCCAGCGGATAGTGAAGTTCGAGGGCAGTTGATTGCTAACTTTCAGCTCTTTTCTCTGGTGCTGGGTGTGGTTGCTGCTGTTGTGGGATCATATGGGTTTGCAGCTTCAAGATATGGGAATCCTGATCTTAGAAGCATGCACTAGTTCAGCATGGTATGCATGAAATCATTAACTTTGGATGCAAAGGCTAGTTTTCTTTAATGCATTTTCTACTTTCCGAGCTTTTAAAAACGATGTTGCAGTGGTATTATACAGGCTGAAGCTGCTGCATGGAGGTATTTTCATAGTTGGTGAAATAGAGGGTTATCATCAGTTCAACAGAATGAATCACACAGGGAACAGAAATAATGATGGTGATGCACAAGTACAGAAGACAAAAAGAATCAATTTATACACCTCAATTCCAATATTCTTTATTGATGTTGTTGACTATGGTATTTCTCTTCAACCACAAGCATTGTTATTTGGCCAACTCAATGCCCTATTTTACTCCTGCATGGGGGCAATGCATACTTGCTTGTTTTGTGGATTAATTTAATTCCAAACCCTTTTTCCTTTTTCTTAATTATGTTGCCAGCTGCCTGCCCTCACCCAAAATACTTTTCATTACTATTTTTTGTTTGATTCTTGTTTAGGTTTGTAACAACAAATATTTCTTGTTTCAATAACCCCAACTTTGCTGATTATTTCTTGTTTCAAAAAACATTTTAATTGAAGTTTTCTTTAAAATCTGAATAATAAGAGATCAAAGGATACAGATAAATTTTGAAGACACAATAAAGAAGCCATCTCTGAAGAACTGGGCAGACGGTAGAACATTTTGCCACTGATATAGATGATACCTAATTAGTATGAACCGGAGCACTTGTCTAGCTAAAAATTACGATACATATCCAGCATCCTCCAAAGAAGATCTCAATAAACTCATTTTTGGTAAATTAGTTAGACTATATTTGGACAGTTTGATCCAATTAAATCAACTTTCTGATTATTCTGCCACCAGTTTGCTACTTACTCGACAAAAATGCAAGCTCAATCCAATCTCTGATTCACTCAAACCACCGGCTGCTTAAGTAACAAATACCCATTGATTAAACGTAAGAACAAGGCGACAAGTTAGAATGCATAGGCTAAGCCAAGTAAAAAAAATGGATTGCAGGTAGAAATCAAGGATTACAATTATGAAAAAGACAAACACAACAGCTCAAATTTCAAGCGTCAATATGAAACAAACAAAGCAGTCAAATTGTAACACAAACCATGTTTATTGTATGGTAAGGCAAAACCACTCTACATAAAAGAACACAAATCAAACCAAAGCACTCTTTTTTTTTTTGCAACCAATGAGATACCTTATTATTATTTTATGATAAAGTATAATAACATAAAGCCAAGATGCGGAGCGGGCCAGCAAGCCAGCCATCTCATCCCGCTACTTTTCTGGTAAAACTTCTGCCAGACTGTATTTGTTGGGTTGGCCTAAGAAACATGTCATTAGATTCAGCAGTCCACTGTACCCCGGCCTTCATAGGTGGCGGCTGTATTTGCCCAACATACTGCCTCCGATTTCCAATCGTAACATTTCCCAACTTCTCTGCAACATCTGCAGCCACTCCACGACCATTTTTATCCTTGTTCATTGATACTGCCACACCACCAATATATTTCAACTCAAATCACATAATAATAATAATATCAAACAATACTAATGTTAAAATGCGCTCCCTGAAAATTTTCAATGTCACGTCATCGTCTAAAACCAAAACAGTAAAAGCATATCAGAAATGAACTGCTTTTGATAGATTGATTTCATTTTTCTTATACTTCCATGGCCTGTTAATATCTCACGTAGTCAATATATAATTGAATCTAGAATAATTTTAAAATAAAAAGAAACTATTTTAATAGAACCAAAAAATAAAAATAAAAATAAAAAAGTCGCTTACTTGGAGCCTTTCTTCCTGGTGGCCAATACCTGGGTTGTTTGGTAAAGTTCTTCACAGATTTATCATTCTTTCTCAGATCCTTTAGAGAGGGGCAAAGAAGATCATATTTAGTAGCAATGTAAATAAGTATTATTTGAGAAGAAGAAACGTTATGACACGTTAAACAGTAATTACCTGATTACGCGTCTCCGGTTTGCGTTGCACACCTACAGAGTCCGACAAAAATTAGAGAATTCACAATATAAGATCTAGGAATAAACATTTGCTGTTTCATTTTGAAAAGGATATGACAATATCAGAACTAAATGCAACTCCATAAAAATGCACTACAGCCAATTTAATTGTAATTTCCTTCGGTAAGCACAAGGCTCAAAATCACAAAAGGCGTGATGTCTGTCCTAATATGATCATAAACATAGCAAGAACACTCCATCATATTAATAATATGCAAGAAAGCTCTTTAACGATATGAGTTCATGCATTCTCCATCCAATGTCATTAGTAAACTATTTCCATATTAATACATATTCCACAATCTGCCACCTGTGCCAAAAGATGCATTCGTCTTCAGAGAAGAAAAACTGCCAGTGAACTTTGTATTGGGAAGAGCCCCAGAAGATCTCCTAACTGAATGCTGTTCCAATGTTCCTCTAACCCCAGCTATAAGCATGAAAATTAGATTTTAGCCACAAATAATTGAAATAATGCACCCCCTCCAAACATAAGAGAAGAACAGTGATGTTTTCAAACAAACCTGATGGAGGAGTTCTAGAAACAGCTGCTCTAGGACGAAGAGAGGGAGGAACATAAAAACAACTCTGCACATCATAAGAAATTCCTTCAGCAGAGCACTTGCTACAACATAAATGCATTTTAACCATCTTAGTTAGGTCCCCTGATATAATTATAAAAAATACCACCTGAAAGAAAGGATGCTGAAGGGCCTCAGCAGCAGTTGGCCTTTTGCAAGGATCCCACGAACAAAGAGACTAAGCAAGCAGCAAAAAAAATGTCAATTTGTCTTGAAGCAATCCAAAAAATAAAATTAATGACTTAAATCACAAACACAGAAGCCCTTCCAGCTGTAGGGTGCAAAGGAATAAAAACCAACAGAGTACTTAACTGTAATAAGGCTGATAGCATCATTGCTTGCCGATGGTATCAATGCAGACAGATGAACACCAGTGAACTGCAATGTCAAATAACAGAGATTAAAAATGATATAAGATTTTTATACACTCAAATTATATCAATAGCAACAGCAGTTGCTATAAATAGCTTTGAACTCATGCTACAAAGTTACAAGCTATGCGAGAGAACATTGAGAGGAAGACCTGTGGGAATTGGTAATTTATAGTCCTTGCAAGATCAAGCCCATCAGGCCATGATTCCTTAGTTGGAGTACCTATTACGCTAGAGATTTTGCAGATTTCATCTGCTTCACTGGAACAATAATGAAGGGCTAGCATCAATTAAATAAATAGCCAGGCAACTACCAGTACTTGCCAAACAAATTAGAAAAGATAATTAGATATCATCACAGGAACACACCTGGTTCCAGGAAAAAGAGGACGTAAGGTGAATAATTCAGCCATGATTGCACCCATCGCCCACATATCTGTAATAAGTAGGAAAAATATACTCAAAGGGCTGGCTGCCACTTCTATCCTTAACTGAAACACTATTGAATGCACAGAAAACTTGCCAACTATTGAAGTGTATTGGTGTGATTGAAGAAGTACTTCAGGGGCACGATACCTAAAATACAAGGAATTCAAGGCACAGATAAGTTGCAATGAATATACATACAAACATACACACACACAAAAGGAAAAGAGATTAAAAAAATCACAAAATTCTGAATGTACCAAACCTACCAGCGTGTCGAGACATACTCCGTGTAAGGTGGACGTGAATTAATTTCACGTGCAAGACCAAAATCAGCAATTTTGATTATATCTTTACTAACCAACAAATTCTCTATAAAGAAAAGGGCGGTCAGTTGCATGATATTTCTTTGAGTAGATGTAAAAAAATATACAGAATTTTGTAGGAAAAAAATTAAAACAGAATACCTGGCTTTAGGTCGCGATGAAAGTATCCACGCTGGTGCATGTATGCAAGACCTTGAAAGACTTGGAAACACCAATTTCTGATTTCAACTTCAGAAAAAAGCTTTTCCCTGTCTTTCATAAGTTGGTAAAGGTTGCATTCCTGGAACCATTTCATGTTTCAGCAAAACCCCAATAGTTAAGAACACAAATAAAAGCTGGTCACCTACCATATATTCAAACACAAAGAATAAAATGTCATTTTCCCTGACGACTTCCTTAAGCTTCACAATATTCAGATGATTCATTCTCTGCAGTGACTGTCCAAAGAAACAGACTATCAGGCATGTGAAATAAAATAACTACGAGCAAAACAAGAATAAAGCAACTCATATTACCTTAACTTCTCTCAGATTCACACACTCTTCCCATGAGTAATATTTCTTCTTCATTTTCTTAATTGCAACCTTCAAAACAGAAAATATTTATTTGAAAAGAATATTTCAATATCAACGTAACAGACAATAAAGGTCTTAAAATTAAGTAAATAAAATCCCAGGCATACTCACAATTTCCCCAGACCGCTTATGAATAGCTCGCCACACCCTACCAAAAGTTCCATCTCCAACTTCCTTAATCAACGTGTACCTAGCATCATCCCAGATATTGATAAGCATAAATGACCATGCAAAAAAGAAATACTGTCTAGCAAATCCTGTATTAAACAACTTACCTCTCCATTTTCTTGCGGAACAACAAGTAGCCCTTTCTTTATTCAGGAGATTTATAAGAAACAAGGATGGACATGTGACAATTATCTTCAGTAGAAGATAGCTTGTATTTAGAACTATAAGATAAAAACAAACTGCTTTGGAGATCAGATAAACCCACCATTAATTTCCACTGGAAACGTGAAATAACATAAAGCCATAATTTATATGGTGGATGGGCTTCAAAGCCTTATTTGGTACTAAAACCACATCTTCAAGACCAAAAAAAGGCATCAACGATAGGAATGGATGAGCTCCAAAATACATACTGATACAACCAGAACAATTGCTCCAACGGCCAGAAGGAAGGAATCCTAGCTCAAGATACACTCACTTGGTTCAAAGGCTTAATCGCAGTTAACTCATGTATGCTAAATAGAAACAGTTGCAGAATGCTCAGTAAAGCAACAAATGCTCAGTAATCAGTACCCATCAGGAGCAACAGCAAAACATTAACTAAGAAATACTAATGGTAATGCTTAGCAAGCAACTTTCAATCATCTACTACAAGCCCTGTGATCATAAGAAGTGGAAAACAAAATATAATAAAGGTTAGAAAAGGAAGTAGAAGTTAACAAATATGATAAAAGATAATTATGAGAATACATCATGTACCTAGATGGCGTTTTCTCATGACTGGATGTTGTATCAACGATGCACTAAAATTCATTACAACTCTCGTGTTGAGTATTAAAAAGAGGATAGGCACTAAGTGCAATTGACAAAGGAAACCAAAAGAGAATCTCCATGGACAATAAACCGCCAGTCGAGCACTTCTTGGAATAAAAAGACCCAGAAGAGGTTGCAATTTGACCAGAAGCAGACTTTCTCCATATCTTGAAAAGGAAACTAAGTCCCTTTAAATCCAAGTCCGGTGCAATCTAACATTAAAATAACATCAATCGAAACGTGAGTCAACATAGGTCTTGCATGAACCCGTAACCTACACACTGATTTAAGCATATGACATGAAACAGTTGATAAAACGAGGTTTTTAGAAAAACGAAATCTCAAGAAAACCGTAGAGGCTATCGTATTCAAGCAGTATTAAAAAAAATGCATAACTAGCTTCCAGCCTCCGACTCGTCAAATCACGAGGAAAAAAATCAATATCTGATTATAGGTAAAAAAAACAATTCATATTCCCTCTATATAAACCAAAGAAACAGCATATGAGAAAATTAGACGAACAAACGAGATAGGAATATCAACAAACCAATTAATTAAAGAAATCAATAAATACTATGAAATTTTGTGACAAATCAGAAATTCAAATCCAAATAGGTTTAAATTACCAAAATGAAAAAAAAACAGAAAATATATCCAATTAAAGAAGAAGAAGATGAAACTTCTAATCTAACCCTAAACAGAAAATTACAAAGAAGAAATTAAATCAGATCTCTGTGAAAAGAAATGGAATTAGAATTAGTTACGTGGAAACCAACCGGCATAAGCACCGTCGGCAAGGACGGGAAGAGGTGGAATCCAGAGCTTCGCAATTTCTGTGTGTCGTGAGAAATGAAAAAGATAATGATTTGCGAGCGTGTGTTGGAATAAAGAAGCCAAATACCTAATTTATTGTGGTGAGTTTGGGTTGGAGACTTGAGAATCGGGCATCTCTCTCGTGTCAACCAAGAAATCGCTTGCTTTTTGGGTTATTTTTATTTCTGTATTTATAGTGGCCCGATCGGACCGGTAGTTCACTATATTCTTAGTTATTACTCCATTATTTATTCTAAGCTTTGGAGTCGGATGTATCATGTATGGATGGATGACGTCATCATTTCTTATCTCCTTTGATTGGCATTTGGGACAACTAACGGCCATGAGATGACTCATGCCCTATTCCTTCTCCGCTCCCTAATTTTTGGCTGATTCTTATTGTTTAATTAATTAATGGGTTAAGTTCACACATGGTAATTAAACTGACTTAATGTTCATTTTAGTCACTAGACATTCAACTGTTATAAAATGACCATTGAACCATAACCCGTTAAGTGTGGGATGATGCGACGGTTAGAGTAAAATTGTTACAAATTAGTTATTAAATTATTAGTTTTGTTATAAAATGGTCATTGAGCCCTAATTGTCGTTAAGTGTATGACGTGTCAGTTTGAGTAAAATTGTTCAATAGTATAATTAGTCCTTTATGTTTATATATTCGATTAATTTGATCATAATTCGAAAAAATTAATAAATTTAAACTATTTATTTATAAATTCTATCATTTTAGTCATATTCTTATTAGAAATAATTTAATATTTTTGAGGTGCTGTCCAGGTCTTAATGGCCTCCACCTTCGATGGGTCAACTGCTAATCATTAATTAGAAACCGCATGTCCTAAGTATTCAATAGCTTCTTTTCCAAAGGCACACTTTGACTTCTTACCCACTAACCCATTTCTCTAAAGGGCTTGCAAAACTTCTCGTAAATGCTTCAAATGGTCCTTCCAACTTTTACTATACACCAAAATGTCATTAAAAAAGTACTAACACAAATTTTCGTAAGAAGGGACAAAATACCTCATTCATGGTTGCCTAAAAAGTTAATGGTGCGTTGGTCAATCTGAAAGGCATTACTAAGAATTTGTAATGTCCTTCGTGTGTCTGAAACGCTGTCTTTCCCACATCCTTGACCTTTACTCGTATTTGGTTGTACCCTGTCAACAAATCTAACTTCTACAATAATCGAGCACCCCAAGTTCGTCAAATAATTCGTCGGCTATAGGAATTGGAAATTTGTCTTTGATAGTTGCAACATTCAACGCTCTATAATCAACACATAATTGCTATGTTCCATCTTTCTTTCTAACCAAGAGAACCGAAGAAGAAAATGAACTAGTGCTTCTTCTTATGATTTCGTCTTCCATCATCTACTTGATTTGCTTCTCAGCCTCTTTCTTTTGGAAGTGGGGTTAGCGATAGGGCTTTACATTGATCGATTTTCCCCAGGAGCCAAATGAATAACATGAACAATCATCCTCCCTGGTGGTAGTCTTTTAGGCTTGGTGAGGATTGTTTCAAATTCCTTTAACAATTCAACTATTTTTGCATTCTTCACCTTCTTCTCTTGAAGTGGTTCTGCCACCAATTGTAGATGAAACAATTCTGACATAGCTTTAATGTCACACATACATTTCAAATAATTAAGTTGAACCATTTGGGGTCCGGTCCAGTACTACCTTCTTCTTTCCAACGATGCTTACTCCCCTTTGAGCAAACTCAAACACTAGTTCTAAAAACCCATAATTATGTGGCCAAATATAGCCATCTAGGCTACTCCTAAAACCATTTACGAATCCTTCAAAGGAAATACATAAAAATCAGTAACTATTGTTGTACCTTGAACTTTCAATTTGAGCCCCTTATACAACTTGCACCTTAGTCGTTCTCCACTTCCCACCATGACCCTAAAACAAGGTAACGGTGCTATATGCAACCCTAATTACTTTGTTACCATGGATTGGATGAAATTATGAGTACTATTGTCATCAATCAATATTTGCACCTCATGCCCTCTTACTTTTCCTTTGACCCTCAAAGTATTTGGGTTGTAGCAGCCACTGAATGACATCATTGATTGCTCAAGAACCTTTGTTTCTTGTAACTCTTGTGCAAAATCAACATCCTTTTGTATTGTTTACCCCAAACTCCCATTGTCATAAGTCTCTTCAATCCCATCATCCGACATAAAACAATTGGAATATTTTACACTTATGCCCAAACGAGTTTTTCTCGTCGCAATAATAGCACACTCCACTCTATCATCTTTTTTTGCTTTGAAAAAGTAAATATGATGAGGGGGTAGACAGTAGGGGACGTTTATAACTGGCCCAATAAATACCTAGAGTCGCAATAAGCTCATAATACAAGTTAATAAAATGAAAGAGAGGATGAAAAATAGTAATACTATGGTAGTGATATTGGACTTATTAGGTTAATGGGTATCCATTGGGCTAGTTATGAACACCCATAATATATAGGTGAGGATGTTGAATTCCCATCCCTATTAGGGGCGGCCAACCTGACATGGTTTTAGTTAAGGTCCATTGGCCATAACGAGTGGTGTGGGAAGTAAGGCTGGTAGTTTTTGTACCAACCCTCGATTCATAATATGTTTTGCTTCTAGTAACTTTGTCTCGCCTTATCTTTTTCATCAACACTTCATTTTTTATGTTGGGCTTTAATCCAACAATGAAGCATTGGTTAAGGAAAAATTATGATAAATTATTCGTTCTTAGGGCCAACTTTACAAACTGATTTCGATATGCTTCTACTGTTGATATCTGCATCACTTTGGTCAGTTGACCTTCCGGCGATTCTATTTTTGTAGGCACAAACCATTTTCTGATCGCCTCCACCAAATGGTCTCACCATGTTAGTCAGGAACGAAACTAGAAAATTATTTAAGGGTGTCATTTTTTGAGTTATATTCAATGAGTGTTAATTATTTATAAATAAGTGTTATTTATTTATTTTTTAAAAAATATATAAAAATTATATAAAAAATTTAGTCAAAAAATTTTGGGCTGTCATTTGACCATCCATATTAATGGGTGGCTCCTCCGATGCTACTAGTTGTCTCATCCTTTGCAGCCATCTGAACCATTTCCAGTCACCCTTTCCATTCAGATAGAAGCCATAATCACACGATGATGGTCTTTCGTTTCACATTTTTTTTATAAAAAAATCTTGAACAGATGCTATCCATTTTTAGGTCTTTTCCTATTAACAAAGGAAGCTCCATATAAGGTGGTTTGGGAGGAAAGGGGAAAATGTCTTCCACTTCCTCTTTAACCTTAGCCTTGCCCCGATTTGCCAGGACTGACTCAGTGCCTTTGACCTCATCCGACGTTTATCTAATTTGGCCCATTTGTTCTGTCAATATAGTGAGTTGTTTGACCACATTCTGTAACATTTTTTGATTCTCCTCCTCCATACGATTTTGGTCTTCTACGGTAGATTGGATGGAACTCATTGACTCAAGAACTGCTCATGTTTTGAGCTAGTCTCTTGTAGCGTGCGGATTGCTTTAACGTTCGTCACCATTGCTCTCAATAAAAACACCAATATCAAGAACTTTCCTGCAAAAAACCAACCTTCTAATTCTCTGAGAAAAGAACAGACAAAGAAGAGAGGAGAATATAAGAATTAAGGGAAAGAGAAATTTGTTATATCATTCATCATGCTTTGTTTATGGACAACATGGACGACGACGACTTGGGCCCTTTAGACGGTGGACATGAGAAGATTCTGGTGAGATTTCTTGTGGTTGTGGTAGGAGAGTGAGAGTGAGAGCGCGAGAGTTCGGGGGTCCTCTTTCTCCTACAAACTCTTAGTTCTTATATGGGTCTTGGGCATCTTACCCGGGTGTGGACATGTGTCTTAGTGGAGGTGTGGACACATGTCGATGAAGAAGACAAGTGTTCATAAGGTGTTGTTGTGGTTTGGTTATCAATATGAACCATGTGCTTCATCACATGGTCTAAGATAGCGTTCGCATGTCGAGTTCGCAAAGAGTCGCGATTGGTCGTTCGCACGGTTGTAGTTTGTTAGTACGTTCGCAGAGGTTGGTAGTTGGGTGTTCGCGTGGTGGCAGTTTGCAGGTACTAACAATTGCCCCCTAGGTGAGAGAAGGTTATAAAGTGACCTTATCGAGCCTGGGAACTGGAACGAGGTTTCTAGAAGGGACTAGAAAGTGATTTTTGTGTTTGTTTGTTCGCTCGTGCGGACAATTGCCTCTTTTTTTGAAAATAGTTTATAGAAAAAGAACTATTACTTTAGCATATTTTGTATATTTTTATTTGTTGGTGTGGACATTTGTCTTTTTTTGCACAAATTGTTTAAGTCTTTTTGTTATAAATATGTAGAACCATTAACCTTGTATGTGCATTTGTCATATTATGAACATCACATATTTGTATTCGCATAAATACTTTGAGTTGGGAGGATTCTTGCCTCCAGGTGAGATAGTCTTGATCGTTATATACTTATTTTCACATTTGCTCTTCTTATGTGTAAATACTTTGGTTCTTTGTTGTTATGAGTGATGTAAATCGATGTCCGCTTATCTTGTAAGATAGACAGGTAGTGAACTATATTTTCTTGTGTGTTCGTACATCTATTTTTGGATATGAGAATTCTTGCCCCCGGGTAAGGTAATCTTGGTCGTTGTATATTTGTTCTGGTACGAATTTTATACCATACTGTTTGAAGGCGATTTGCAGAAAGTGAATTGCAGCTAGAATTATGTAGAACTGTTGCTCGCTTAGTTGGAAAGAGTTTGGAGAATTATAGTCAGATTTATGTAGAACTGTTGCTCGCTTACTTGGAAGCGGCCAAAATTTTATATCGCTACTTGGAGTGGTATGAGAGTTTGTTTTATGACGTTACCTTAAGATGGGGGGATTTTTGCCCTCAGTTGAGACAATTTTGATCGTTATATACTTATTCATACATTTATTATTATTCTATCGTGCACTTACTCGGATGCGGCAAACATTTAGCCTCTTTTTTTTAAATAGTTCACAAGAAACAAATTATCTTCTATTTTTTTTTTGTAAATGTTGGAAGTAAATTTTTTTATCATAAATGACCTTTGCAAGCTTGGGAACTTGAGTGAGGTTTCATCTAAGGATTTGAAAGGTGTATGATGGATGTGCGAATCGTGGGTTTTGGCACATGGAATCTACGGGCCATCTTGGGGAACTATTATTTTGCACATGATCTTATTTTCTTTTTAGTATGCTATGCTCCACAATGTATTACTGTCTTTTTAGTTTCTATTTTGTCACTCACCTACTGGTTTCTATATATAAGAATTCTTTCTCCCATTGTAATATTTTGTTATCCCCGAACATCAAAGAGAGTTTACTAACTCATTCGTTGACTCATTCGCTGATTTTTTATTCTTTCCCCTGAGTGTGATAATTTTGATTATCATATATTTATTCGTATGTTCATTTTTACGAACGCCATCATTCTTTTGGAGGAGATTATACGTATACTTGCCCCCGTGATTTCTACATTGCTAATTGGGCGTGAGAGATTGCTAGCGAATACTTGATGTAGACATTATGCACACTCACTTAAGAGTAACGCTTAGACGATTTACTTTTTTCCTTGTGTGTGCTTAGTTTGGTAGTCGTCTCTTTCTCTAAAATGGCGATGCATAAATATCAACTTCTACATTTTGAAAACTTGTAAGGTAAATAGGTAGTGAATGCGCGAAAAGAGAGCGCTCTTTCATGCCGCTCTTTTAAGGAGAACTATATTATTCGCATTTGCATAGATACCTTTTATCTTGGAGAGACCGCTTTACTATGGAAGTGGCTAGTGATCCTTTATTACACGCATTTTGCATAGGAAACGACTACTTTGCATTGCTACCTTTTGCTGAGAGAACTTTGCCCCTTGGGTGAATTAATTTTGATATCTATATTTTATTCCCGCATTCCCTAAATATATTATCATTACGAGTTTATTTGGAAATGGTGAAAGCTTAGCCTTTTCTTTGGATTTGTGGTAAGTGTAATTTGGAAATTGTTTGGCTCTTCATAGAAGCAACGTTCATTTTAGTATTTTATCTTCGCGAACCTGTTACAAATATAACAATCCGTGACGAAAGAAAAATAAAAGAAATTTATTAAGTGAACAAAAAGAAATACTTGAAGTTTGACAGAAAACGATTGGAATCGGTTGAGGCCTGCAATTACGCGGTTTCCTTAAATAGATTTTCCGCCACTCCGAGGTGCTTGAGATCTTTGGTTGTCTATCTCCTAGGATACAACAACGAGATGATCAGCTACAGTTGCACTACTACAAAGATCACGAACTATACTCTTGCCTTCGTCTATCATCGAAAATTTGAGGAGAAGAAAAAGTTTTCCAAGTTGTGTTTAACCTAGTAGGTTAACTCGGTTTCTATAGGAGTTTCACATAGGAGAATTATTGGAAATAATATATTCCGAATATAATGATCATTAATACTGTATCCAAAAAAACAGTCATTAATACCATAAATATGGAATATATTTTTGTGAATCTCAAGTCATATCAGAATAATATTTTAATTAAAGGATACAATATCATTCCATATGTTTATCATCTTAATTCTAAATATTCAAAAATATATGTCACATTTAAGGAAAATTTAATTTACAGTGGGTAAAATATTGGCAGGCCCATGAAGGGCTCAACCGGTCTGGACATTCACCTCATCCATTTCGTACGGGTGTGCCCCCAACCTGAATGGGTTCGATGAGCTTCGATTTGTACCCCCTGCACCTGTGTTCGAGACACGGTTTCAACTCAAGTCATTAAATGACAAGAAAGTGGGTTAGTGTATATAAACACATCACATACTTCATATCCTACCAATGTGGGATATGGGTTCTTCATTTTTCCTTACACAATTCACAAGCTTCCTACTTTGAGCATCAATTTCTCATTCATCACTCAACCATTTTGAGCATATGAGGTATCGTTGTAAAGATCTCATGGAGTATAATATGAGTCTATAGATTCATCATTCGAATCTCCATCTTTACACATAGAAAATATGCCTCAAAGTTTCCAATTTATCATGTTTTTCCAACAATCACCCACATGAATGAAATTGATGATTTTATCAAAACATTTTGACTCGATGCGGTGATAGATTTTGTGATTAATAGAAGCATATGATAGGTAGGTGTCCACCCTTGAACCTTCCCTTGTGAAAGTATATTTACTTTACTGGCTATGTAACACCTCCAACCTGGATGTCACAATTGGGCCTCAAGCCCAACCCAAAATCCATAAATTTGCTACTAGATTTAGCCCAAAAACCAACATGTCTAAAATCCAATAAGTTCAAATACTTGACATAACCAAATAGTTAAAAACGTTACATAGGAGCTCAATTTAAAATACATAATTAAAAAGCATTCGACTCATAGGTTAAAATCCAAAATGAGAGTTACAATACAACGTAGGTGGTGGGATGATCAATCAATGGTGAAAGTGGCCAAAAGGGGGTTGAATTGACAATTAAAAAAGTTTAGAAGGAAATTGGAAAATAAAAATATTTGACACACAAGAGTTATAGTGGTTCAACCTTCTAACAAGGTTTACATCCACTACCTTAGCTTCGTACTAAGGATTTTCCAAATTCACTATGAATTTCTTCCCCTTTTCTAGGCTAAGGAGGCAACCTTATACAAACTCAAAGCTTTCTACCCAAATCTTTGAGAACAACTCTCTTTTACAAGAAATAGAATATCAAATTGAAAATCCTCTCAAAGGTGAAGTGTTTTCCCAGTTACAAGTTCACTCAAACCCAAAACTTGAATAAGATGATTACAAAATGAGAACACTTAAGTGGGTTACAAGGTTTGACTCTAGTAGGCTCAAAGATAGTTGGATTTGTGCTTGAATGCTTAAAACTTGTTCAATTGATCAATGGTTGTTGTTGTAGCTTTGGAGACTTATTTATATACCCTCTCATTGATTTCTAACCGTTTGGGTAGTTGAGATCATCAATATAGCTGTTGGGCTGCATTTTTCCTGCAATAAATGTTGTTAGGTAGCCAGGCGTATCGGTATGTGAACAGGTGTATTGGTACATGCCATAAGAAGAAAGAGTCATTTTATAAAGGGGTATCGATATGCGGGAGGGCGTACCGATATGCAGAGAGTATTTTATAAAGGGGTATCAGTACGAAATAGTCCATATCGGTACTAGTTTTGCTCACTGGAAATTGAGAAAGTTATGAACCAAAAAAGTTTCGGTACGCCTAACGATGTATCGGTACAATATAACAACTTTTCAAATTTATGGTTCTAATAAATTGACAAGACAACGGTAAAAAATTTATTATCAAAGATCTTGAAAATCTAAACACCCTGTATCGGTACGTATAAAGCCGTGGCATACCGATACAACTACACGCATATCGGTACCCAAAAGCCATTAAGTATAAAATGTTTTTCTAGTAGCCAAAATCCGTATCGACAAGGTCAAGTGTGTATCGATAAGCCTGGACCAAATTTGGCTATTTGAGTACAAAAACACTTAGAAAATATTTTGGGTTTTAGTTTTTGACTTAGAAACAATTTGAAGTTCGAATCCTTGTCATTTTGTGAGACTTTTTGAGTACTTAAAAATTTATCCAATTTTACAAATTGGTCCTTTAAATCCTTGTTATATCAAAATCAAAATATAGGTTTTACAATCTCCCCCTTTTTGATATAACAAAACTAGATTAAATTTTTAAGTCTTTTGAAAAATATTCCCCCTTTCTTTAAGGCTAAAAGATAGTTTTATTTTGAAACCTTTTTAAAATTTAATCTCAAAATTCTTCTCTCCTTTTTGTTAGATCAAAATCAATAGGGTAAATAAAGAAAGATATAAAACAATAAATAACTCCAAGCTAAATAAAACAACATAGATATTATAAATTCAAAGCATAAGGTTCAAAACAACATAGTAATCCAACTTAAACTTAAAAACATAAATCAAAACAAATATTCAAAGTCATAGAAATTCAAATAAAGAACATAGGTACATAAAATTAAAACCTAATATGATATGATAATATATGATATGCAATAAGCTTAAGAATCACCTTCATCCTCTTCCATAGCATCATTACCAAGAGAATGCCCACGCCACTCTCCATGAAAGGTAGTGATAGTCATATCTATCGAAGCTTGACGAGTCTCGATAGAAGTGACTCTCGCCTCCAAGGATGTGAAGCGAGTATCAATAGATGTAAAGCCGGAAGTCATACTCGCATCCAAAGAAACAAAATTCCCGTCAAGATAAGCCATAAGAGCATCAAGGGAAGGCAGAGGATGAGCAATTGGATCAACTGAAACATTCTCTACGGGCTCATGCTGAACATTACTAGGAAGATCCACAATATGAATCCATTCTCCATTGTAGTATGTGAACTTGGCATTCCGAAAAGACTGGTCATCAATAGGATCGGTGAGAGGTACTTCAAGGTCATAGGAGCAATCAATCCTGATCTTGTGAAACATGTAGCTCAAGGCGGTGCCTTAGGTGAAAGATGTCACAAGAGTAGTATGACGATTCTGAACAAGGTAGACTATCTCGACAAACATAATTTGAGCTAGGTTAGGACGCTTACCCTCACAGAAACAACAGATTCAAAAATCATCTACTTGCCGAATCGTGGACCATTTACCACCAGATGGTCGAAACCACCAAGTGATAAGGAAGTGAAGGAAGCGATCATGAACATCAAGAACGGTTGTTGAGCCACTATGAGTATGTCCCAAAGAATCCTCATCATCTATTCCTACATCCTTTAAACCCAAAAGATTTGTTATAGAAGAAGAGTCAAGTTGAAACTTTTGATGCATAAGGTAATACTCTATATCAATAACCTCGGTTTTGTCTTGGCTTAAAATACATCGGGCATTTGAGTAAAATATAAGGACAAGGTTTTTATAAAGTATGTCGGGTATGCTAAAAAAGGGCATGAACTTCTATTGAGTTAATAAATCAAGGTAACGAAAAGTGAAGTTCATTGGAAGTCATGAAAGGGATAGAAACAACGCGCTCACGAGGGATTTTATAATTTTGAAAATGTTTAAAATGATCCATGGCGTGGGTAAATTGAGGTTCATTAAAACAATGTTGAAAAATATGGTTTAAGTTCAATTTTGTACAATTGTTTTTGGAATTGGGATTTGGATTTGAATAACTAGATGCGTTCTCTTTTCTCGCTCTTTTCTTAGGACCCATGGCAAAAGCCTGAGAAAGAAATCAAACCACAAAAACAATGTATGCATAAATATCACATTCAATCCAATAAACAATCCAATGATCAAGGTATTGTAAAAACATATATTGTATAGATTAAAACCATATACAAGTATAAAAAGAATTTTCGGAGAAAGAAAAACTGAAAAACAATGTAGAAAAATATACGATTATAATTTTATATTCAAACAAAATATTTCCAGTTTTGAATTTTTTTTGTAAAAACTTTGAAAGTAGTGTTATATACATACTAGATATATAATTTTGAAACATAAACAATGTATAAATATGAAAGAAATCGAAAATAAAATAAAATAGGGCTTATACCTTGAATGAGGATTATGGATGAATAAATAGATGATTTGCACAATGCTTGATGATGATAACTCAGATTTGATGTTAGAACCGAAAGCCCTCAAAAGATTTTGATGATTTGTGAGAAAAAAGGGTTTGAAAGGTTTTTATAGAGGATTTTTGACCTAGGGTTTGTAAAAAAAAGTTAATGTTTGGTTTAAATTAGGAAAACCCCTTTTAATGCTTATTTAAGGCTCCAACAGCTACGCGTACCGATACACTATATACGCGTACCGAAATCACATACCGATACGGTTTTTAACCATACTGATCCCTTATCTGTACTGGTATAGGTAAACCCATACTGAAACTACCTCATGATACCCGTATCGATACGTAAAGATCCGTATCGATACCCTTAAGGTAAAAATGTCATTTTTGGCAGTAAGGAGCTCAAAAATTCGAACTTAATCGAATCGATATGCATGTGTATGATATGAGATCATCATGTATGAGTAAAAACATATGCATACTCCCCCTAGCAATAAGAATAAATGCTTATAGGAGCAAAAACACAAAAGTATGGAAATCAACCAAATTCAAGCAAATTTTAAACACCAAAAAGGATCTAAGGTTCAAGAAAGGCTAGTAAACCTTAACTCTCTCCTAAGATGCCAAAAATGTTCTTTGTCTAAAAGTTTGGTGAAGATATCCGCTAGTTGATTTAAGGTGTCTACATATTCTAGAACAACCTTATTTTTCAAGACATGATCTCTAATGAAATGATGCCTTATCTCTATGTACTTGGTTCTAGAGTGTTGGATAGGATTCTTAGTGAGACAAATGGCACTAGTATTGTCACACTTTAGAGGGATGATACCTACATCAATTCCATAATCTAAGAGTTGTTGCTTCATCCAAAGGACTTGAGCACAACAACTTCCGGCTAAAATATATTTTGCCTCAATGGTAGGTAATGCTACATTATTTTTCTTCTTAGAAAACTATGATATGAGCATACTACCTAGGAATTGACAAGTACCAGAGATGCTCTTTCTATCTATCTTACAACCTCCATAATTCGCATTTGAATAAGCGTGCAAACTAAAGGAGGAATCTCTAGGACACCAAAGGCCTAAACAAGGTGTGTCTCTAAGGTATCGAAAGATTCTCCTAACAACTTGTAGGTGTGATTCTCTAGGACTAGCTTGAAATATAGCACACAAGCAAACACTAAACATGATATCCGATCTACTTACGGTAAGATAAAGCAAAGATCCTATCATTGATCTATAAAGCTTTAAATCAACACACTCACCTCATTCATCTTTGTCAATCTTTATAGATGAGCTCATTGGCGTGACTTGAGGTTTCACATTCTCCAAGCCAAACTTCTTGAGCATGTCTTTGATGTACTTAGCTTGATTGATGAAGATGCCATCATTCCTTTTTTTGATTTGGAGTCCCAAAAAGAATGAGAGCTCCTCCATCATGCTCATCTCAAACTCACCTTGCATCAACTTAGCAAAATCTTGACAAAGTAATTCTTTAGTAGAACCGAAAATAATATCATCAACATATATTTGTACTACTAAAATGTCTTTGCCTTTTCTTTTAATAAAAAGTGTAGTATCCACCTTTCCTTTGTCAAAACCTTTTTCAATCAAAAAATTTGACAACCTTTCATACCAAGCTCTAGGAGCTTGTTTCAAACCATATAAAGCTTTTGAAAGTTTAAAAACATGGTTTAGGTATTTTGGATCTTCAAAACTAGATGGTTGCTCTACATACACTACTTTATTTATAAAACCATTTAAAAAAGTACTTTTTACATCCATTTGAAAAATCTTTAATTCATGATAACATGAAAATGCAAGAAGCATCCTAATAGCTTATTTCTAGCTACGAGTGCATAGGTTTCATCAAATTTGACTCATTCTTCTTGAGTGTAACCTTGAGAAATAAGTATAGCCTTGTTCCTCACTACGTTACCACTCTCATCTAGTTTGTTTCTAAAAACCCATTTAGTTCCTATGGTAGATTTATTACTTGGCCTATCAACTAATGTCCATACTTTACTTCTCTCAAATTGATTTAACTCTTATTGCATATCCAATATCCAATAATCATCATTTAATGCTTTGTTGATATTTTTAGGTTCTATGCATTAGATAAATGCAACAAAATTATATGTATTTCTAAGAGAAGATTTAGTGGTTACCCCTTTGGATGGATCTCCCAAAATCTCACCACCTTTGACATAGTTGAACTCCCTTGAGTAGGTGCCCTTCTTTTCCTCTAGAGACATGTTCTTCAAGGATTCTAGAGGTGGATATTACGATTCTTGTTTAGTTGGAACTTCATCCACCTTCTTTAGTTGAACTCCCTTGGGTAGGTGACCTCCTTTTCCTCTAGAGACATGTCCTTTAGGGCTTTTAGAGGTGGATACTATGCTTCTTCTTTAGTTGTAACTTCATCCACCTTTGATGATTTTAGTTGTAACCTCTAGAGAAGATCTAGTGATTACCCTTTTGGATGGATCTCCCAAAATCTCACCACCTTTGACATAGTTGAACTCTCTTGGGTAGGTGACCCCCTTTTCCTCTAGAGTCATGCCCTTCAAGGCTTTTAGAGGTGGATATTGTGCTTCTTTTTTAGTTGGAACTTCATCCACCTTTGATGATTTCTCTCCACCATCATTGACATAAAAATTCCTACATCATCATCATCACAAGAATCCTTCCTCGAATGGAGGTTATCATTGAAAACCATATGTAAAGACTCTTCTACTACTAAAGTTCTCTTGTTAAATACTCGATAGGCTTTATTGTTTAAAGAATAACCAAGAAAAATTGCTTCATCACTTTTTGCATCAAATTTTCCTATCTTTTCCATTGTTTAAAACAAAACATTTACATCTAAAAGGATGAAAATAGCTAATGATAGGCTTTTAGCTTTTAAGAAGCTCATAAGGTGATTTTTTTAAAAAAATAGGCGTAATCATTACATGATTGGCAATATAACAAGCCATATTAGTGGCTTCCACCCAAAAATACTTATGCAAATTATTTTCACAAAGCATGGTTCTAGCCATTTCTTCTAAAGTTCGGTTTTTCCTCTCAACAATCCCATTTTGTTGAGGTTTGTGAAGAGCGGAAAAATTATGGCTAATCTCATTTGAATTTCAAAACTCCTCAAAACCTAAAGTTTGAAATTAGGTTCCATGATCACTCCTAATGCGAGAAATAGAGTGACCAACATCTTTTTGAATTACTTTTGAAAATGTGATGAGTTTTTCTAAAGCCCCATCCTTGGTACTTAAAAATAGAACCAAAGTAAATCTAGAGTAGTCATCAACTAAGACAAATGCATATGATTTTCCACCCAAACTCATTGTTCTAATAGGTCCAAAAAGATCCATGTGAATCAATTATAAAACTCTACTTGTGGAAACATCATTATTAGGTTTAAAAGAAACTCCTTTGTGTTTGCCTTTTGCACAAGCATCACAAATTTTGTCATATGAAAACTTTATTTTTGACAAACCTCTTACAAGATCATTTGAAATTAATTTTTCAAAAACACTCATGCTTGCATGCCCTAGTTTTCTATGCCATAACCATGAATCATGCTCATATTTAGTAATAAAACATGCATTTAAAATATGAATGCCATCTAAATGCACCATGTATATGTTTCCTGTGCGATGACCAATAAGCACAATTTTATTAGTTTCAATGTTGATAATTTTGCAACCATTTAAATCAAAAAGTACATTGAAACCTTTATCACAAAGTTGGCTTATGCTCAAAAGATTAAGCTTAAGATCGTTGACATATAAGACATTATTAATAAGGATAGAAGAGTGATTACCAATGGAACTATTCCTTCAATGTGGCATTTGGAGTTGTCCCCAAAGGTCACTACTCCTCCACTTTTTGGTTTTAGCTCCAATAACCGACTCTTGTTACCGGTCATGTGTCTCGAGTATCCACTATCAAGGTACCATGATTTTTCACACGAAGCTTTGGCCTTGTAGCAATGCTTCCTCTACAAAAAAAGAATTACGTCTTGACTTTTGATACCCAAATCATTTTGGGTCCATGATTATTAGCTCTCAAAATCTTGGTTCCCTTGGAAATCCAAGAAGCTATAACACTAATATTATTGGAAATGGCAAGTTCCTTAGGAACCCAAATATTCATAATCCTCTTACCTCTAGAGGGCCTTTGGAAGCCTCTTTGTTTGCAGTCACCAAAATTCCTTTTCACATAGTTGGGTTTTGAAGATTATCCTTTTTCAAAACTAGGTTTCCCAACTTTGTTTAAGGAAGCTTTGAGATCACCCACTTCCTTTTCGTGATCATCATGAACTTTGGAGAGAAGGTTGTTTAAATCTTGATTTTTCTTTTCAAAATCAATTTGTTTTGTTTGTAAATCGAAAACCTTCTTCTCAAGTTTCGAGTTGGTTTTAGATAGGGAATCATTTTGGTTTTTTAAATCAGAAATAATTTTCTTGTTTTTCAAAATTGATTCTTTATTTTCTCTACCAACTCATCGTATACCTCTTGCAACTCATCATAAGCTTCTTGAAGCTCATCAAATGTAAAATCCAAGGTAGATAAGCTAGAGGTTACCTTAGGGTCATCTTCTAGTGCCATGAGACAAAGGTTGACTACTTCTTGCTCCTCTTCACCAGATGATTTCTCATCACTCCAAGTAGCAACATGAGCCTTGAGCTTCTTCTTCTTCTTCTCAAAGTTCTTTATTTTGAGTTAGGGACAATTGGTCTTGATGTACCCTGGCTTCTTACACTCATAGCAAATTATTTGATCCTTTTCTTCCTCTTTGTTCTTATTCTTGAAATCCCTTCTTCGATGGAACTTTCTTCCCCGATTGGATTTCATGAACCGAGTAACCTTTTGGCTAGCATGGACAATTCTTCCTCTTCACCGTCACTTGAATTGCTCTCATCTTGAGAAGTTTTAAGAGCAATTCCCTCTTTTTTCTTCTCCACCTTTTTCTTCTCCATCTTATTTTCTTATTCTCTTCCTTTCTTCATAATCTCATGAGAAGGGAGAGAACCTATAAGTGCATCGAGCTTAAAGGTTTTGAGATAATTGGCTTCTATGATGGTGGTTCTCTTTCCTTCCCATGATTCGAGAAGAGAATAGATGAGCTTCCAGATAAGCTTGTCTTTCGGGATGACTTCTCTAAATCCTTTAAGTCTGTTGACTATGACAGAGAAATGATAGAACATCTTGGTGATGCCCTTATCTAGTTCCATCTTGAAATTCTCCCAGCTCAAGTTGAGGAGTCTAATCTTGGTCTTCTTTACGTCGCTTGTGCCTTCATAGGTAGTCTCGATCTTGTCCCATACCTCCTTTGCACTTGTGCAAGAAGAAACCTTTGAGTACTCATCCGGTCAAAGCACACAAAAGAGCATGTGCACTGCTTTTTTGTTGACTTATAATCTCTTCTGATCTTCATCGGTCATTCTAGCTTGGACTTGGGAATTAACTGGCCACATTTTCTTTTCATTGGTATGCTTGGTCCATCTTCCACTATATCCCAAATAAGGTAGTTATTGGATTTGATGAAGAGCCTCATTCAATTCTTCAAATAAGGATAGTTATCCCTATTGACATAAGGCGGTTTGGTGATGGATTGAGACTCATAGAGGTTGTTGCCGAAAGTGGAGGCCATAGCTTGACTTCTAGTTGATTGAATCACCTTTGAATCGTTTCAAGAGGATGTTAATCCTTCAAATGACTGTGGCACTGATACCAATTATTGGGATGATCAATCAATGGTGAAAGTGGCCAAGATGGTGAATTGGTAATTAAAAAAACTTTAGAAGCAAATTGGAAAATAAAAAGATTTGAGACACAAGATTTATAGTGGTTCAATCTTCTAACAAGGTTTACATCCACTACATTAGCTTCCCACTAAGAATTTTCCAAATGCACTATGAATTTCTTCCCCTTATCTAGGCTAAGTAGGCAACCTTATGCAAACTCAAAACTTTCTACCCAAAGCTTTGAGAACAACTATCTTTTACAAGAAATAGAATACAAAACTGAAAATCCTCTCAAAGGTGAAGTGTTTGCCCAATTACAAATTCACTCAAACCCAGAACTTGAATAAAATGGTTACAAAATCAGAACACTCAAGTGGGTTACAATATTTGACTCTAATAGGCTCAAAGATGGTTGAATTTGTGTTTGAATGCTTAAAACTTGTTCAATTGATCAATAGTTGTTGTAGCTTTAGAGACTTGTTTATATACCCTCTCATTGATTTCTAACTGTTTGGGTAGTTGAGATCATCAATATAGCTGTTAGGCTACATTCTTCCCGCAATAAATGTTGTTAGGTAGCCAGACATGTTGGTACGCGAACAAATGTATTGATACCAGCCTTAAGAAGAAAGAGTCATTGTACAAAGGGGTATCGATACGCGAGAGGGCATATCGATACGGATAGAGTATTTTATAAAGGGGTATTAGTACGGAATAGTCCGTATCGATACCAATTTTGCTCACTGGAATCTGAGAAAGTTGTGAACCAAAAAAGGTTTCGATATGCCTAAGGGCATATCCGTACGGTATAACAACTTTTCAAATTTATGGTTCCAATAAATTGACAAAGCAACACTCAAAAATTTATTATCAAAGATCTTGAAAATCTAAACACCCTGTATCGGTACGTATAAAGCCGTACCGATACTCAAAGGCCATTTGGTTCCAGGCATGAATGGAGTATCGATATGGCTACACGCGTATCGAAACTCAAAAGCCATTAATTATAAAACTTTTTTCTAGTAGTCAAAATCTGCATCGATACGATTGGGCCAAATTTGGCTATTTGAGTACAAAAACACTTAGAAAAATATTTGGGTTTTAGTTTTTAACTTAGAAAAAATTTGAAGTTCGAATCCTTGTCATTTTGTGAGATTTTTTGAGTACTTAAAAATTTATCCAATTTTACAAATTATGCATTTAAATCCTTGTTATATCAAAATCAAAATATAGGTTTTACAAGGGTCCCACAAATACATAGCCCAAATAAGTCTAAGTACTATACTCGGACACAAGTCGATGCTGAGGTCCTACTCCGATGGTCCTTCAACGATGTACGTCAACCTACTAACCTGCGAACAAAAACAACAATTCTGAACGCTGAGCTAACGAAGCTTAGTGGATACACTTCCACTCAACCAAGATTCATGTAAATCATAAATAAGAGCAAGCTACAATTATGATATCATGATAAGATGAGCAATGGCGCTACCATAATCGCCTAAACACATAGCAAGCAAGGGTGTATTATCTCATGCAATACGCATACATCATACCAGCAAACCTGGAGTAAGGCCCAGTGTCACACAGCCTTGAGAATATACACTAAGAGTGAGACCCGGTGTCACACAGCCTCAGGAATGTACATTCATCCTCAGAATCTCTGGTTGCGTATCATCAAATAAGGCCTAGTGTCGCACAACCTTAGGAACGAACATCCAGAATCTCATCAACTTGGGTTGAAACACTCTCACTAGGTATCCAGATTCCACTAATCAAATAACTCAACCAAACAAGTGTCATTACCTGACACGTTCACACATGATCCACGAAGGATCCGTAAGGTTCGCTAATACAAGCAATTCCCCTTTTTATTTACCAAGTCATTATGCATTTAGGACACAAACAGAGTTAGAAAATCAATTTCTCAATTTTACTATTTATTTTACCCCTTAGAAGATCCATTGGACCCTTTTTCTTGAATTATAGAACCCTGAACTTAAAACGAAGTTTCTTGCGCAGATTGCCCAGCAAGTATCGATACTCGCCTAGTAGTACCGATACACTTCTATAGGTACCGCTACCTACCTATGCCTACCGATACTAAACTTAGCACGCTAAAGGGATTTACCCAAACCCCGTATCGATACACGAGGAACATGTACTGATACGCAAATCGGTATCTATATGCCCCCATACGTATCGATACCATTTTTCTCTACTGGAATTCTTAATGGAACAATGATATTGGTACGCCCCCATGGGTACCAATACCCCTTTGCATTTCACCTGAAAATGGCTAACTCCTACGATACTGGTCCACCCAGTAACGGTATGCGAACCCATATTTTAAATTCCAAAGTTCGAAAACCCCTCTAAACACCCCTTAACTTGTATAACAAACCCCCAATTTAACCTTACAAGTTATGGAAGGACTATTTGGTGGATTCCTACCATTTTCACACCTATTCAACACCAAGTTTGGAAATTACCATGGATGAACACCAAGCTCTAACCTTAACCAAAACATCATAAAATCAAGCAAGCAAGAAAAATGATGATTCCTAAGAATACATAGGAGTTAGTAGTGTACTAACCTCAACTGTGAAGGCTGAAATGATGCCCATAAAGCCTTCAAGCTTTCTCCTTCCCAAGAGCTTTAGAAGGCTCTCCTACCTCTTTCACTACAAGAGAAGATTACCAAACGATTCACTACACTATTGGGAAGAATTTGGGAGATAAGAACACTAATTAAACCATGAATAGAGTCCCCAACACTTCATTCCCAATCTCCCCCAAAGACCCCCATCAAAACCCAACCTCCACCATTTTAAACCAAACTTACCTTGAACCAATGATCCTTGAATACTGATAAAACTTCCCCCAACAAGAAAAACGTGATTCACAAAGCAAGACCTTAAGATTCTACCTTTGGTGGTGGTGTTTTGGGTGGAAAAATGAGTTTGGAAGAGAGGAAGAGACCATAAAGCAAGATGATCTCACCATTTTCTACATTGTGCAGAAAATTAAAGTCTCTTCACTCATTTTCCTTCAATAAGGCATTTACCACACTAACCTTCTTCAACTCCTCCCAACCCAAACCCACAACACTCATTTGATCCCAACAACAAGGGATAAGCCTAATAGGGCTCCTAAGGTCCAACATGTGGCCCCAAATGCGAGGCTAAACACGACACCCATGCTTTAGGTTAAACAAACCCTTGGATTCCAAAATCCGGGTCATTACAACTTTCCCCTCCTTAAGGAAATTTTTTTCCTTAAAATTTACCTTTTGGAAACAAATACGGATAGATGAGTTTCATATCCTTCTCGACCTCTCACGTAGCTTCCTCAACTCTGTGGTTCCTCCATAATATCTTCACTAAAGGTATGTACTTGTTGCGAAGCTTCTTGACTCCTCTATCAAGGATTCTTATTGGCTCTTCCTCATAGGTCAAGTAAGTTTTAATCTCAATATCTTCAAGAGGAATAACATGCGAAGCATCAGAACGGTAGCGTCTCAACATAGACACATGAAACACATTGCGGATGTGTTCCATCTATGGAGGTAAAGCTAACTGGTAAGCCACAAGTCCAACTCTCTCAAGAATCTCATAAAGCTCAATGAACCTTGGGCTCAACTTGCCCTTCAGCCCAAAATAGATTACTCTTTTCCATGGTGACACCTTGAGGAAAACCTTATCACAAACATCGTACTCAATGTGCTTACGCTTCTGGTCCACATAAGCTTTTTGACAATCAAAAGCCGCTTGTAATCTTTCTTTGATTATCTAAACTTTCTCTTCGGTCTGTCTGATCAAATCTGATCCTACAATACTTCTCTTATTAAGCTCGGTCCAACATAAGGGTGTTCTACACTAACGCCCATACATGGCCTCAAAGGGAGCCATCTTGATGCTAGATTGAAAACTGTTGCTGTAGGCAAACTCAACAAGCGGTAACTTATCCTTCTAGCTCTTCTCGAAGTCAATAATGCAACAACGAAGCATATCCTATAAGATCTAAATAACTCACTAGAACTGACCATCGGTTTGAGGGTGGAAAGTTGTACTGAAATGCAACTTGGTATCTAAAGCTTCATGGATCTTCTTCCACAACCTTGCCATGAAACGCGGATCTCTATCTGATATGATTGATAATGGTAATCTATGCAATATTATTACCTCATGGATGTACAACCGTGCCAACCTCTCAAGCATAAAATCTATATGCACCGGTAAGAAATGAGTAGCCTTGGTCAAACGATCTACTATCACCCAAATGGCATCGTGTTTTTTTGTGTCAATGTTAAACCTGTCACAAAGTCTATGGTAACACGATCATATTTCCATTGTGGAATCTGAATGGGCTGCAGTAAGCTCGAAGGAACCTGATGTTCGGCCTTAACTTACTGACAAGCTAAACATCTTGTCACAAACTCGAATATATCTCTTTTCATACTAGGTCACCAAAAAATAGACAAAGGTCTTGTTACATTTTGTTGCTCCCCGGATGCACAACAAATGAACTACAGTGTACCTATCGCAGGATACGATCCCATAAATCTTCCAAGGCTGGAACACAAAGTCAATCCTTGAAAAACAAGATTCCACCATCTCGCACTTCAAAATCGGATACCTCACCTCTTTGAACCATCTCAATCTTTGCCACCAACTCTTCATCTAAGACTTGCATCCTCTTGTACCAAGGTGGGCTCTACACGAAGCTCAGCTAACAACCCACCATCCTCGGTCATCCTCAATCGAGAAAATATCGCTCTCAAGTCTGACATAGATTTCCTACTCAAGGCATTGACCACTACATTAGCTTTATCGAGATGATACTCTATAATGCAATCATAGTCTCTTAGCAACCCAATCCATCACCTTTGCCTCAAATTCAACTTCTTCTAGGTGAGTAGATACTTTAAAATCTTATGGTCAGTGTAGACGTAACACTTTTCCCTATACAAATAATGCCTCTAAATCTTCAAAGCAAAGATAATTGCGGCAAGCTCTAAATCATGTGTAGGGTAATTCCGTTTATGAGGCTTAAGTTGTCTCGAAGCATAAGAACCTACCTTACATAAGAACACAACCCAACCCATTCAACGAAGCATCACTAAACACAATATAATCCTTTCCCAGTTTGGATTGCATCAACACTGGGGCTTCCATAAGATAAGCCTTCAACTACTCAAAGCTTTGTTGTCTCTTCTTATTCCAGTCAAATGAAACTCTTTTTTTGTAATAACTTGGTCATAGATGTCGCTACGATGGAAAAACCCTTGACAAAATAATGATAATATTTGGCAAGCCCAAGAAAACTACAGACTTCTACAATATTCCTAGGTGGTTTCCACTCCACCAATACTTGAATCTTTTGTGGGTCCACATGGATCCCATCCGCCGCAACAATGTGGCCTAAAAATGCCACATCGGAGAGCCAAAACTCACATTTACTAAAATTAGTAAAAAACTGTCACTCCCTCAAGGTCTGAAGAACAATACGAAGATGGAAATCATGCTATTCCTCCGAGCTCGAGTAAACCAATATATCATCAATGAAGACTTCCATAAACTAAACTAGATAGGGCAGAAAAATCTGGTTCATCAAGTCCATGAAAGCTGTTGGTGCATTGGTAAGTCCAAAAGGCATTACCAAGAACTCATCATTTTCCACTACCTTCAACTGCTAATACCTCAATCTCAAGTCGATCTTCGAGAACACATGAGGACCCCTTAACTGGCCAAACATGTCATCAATCCTTGGTAGGGGATAATGGTTCTTCATAGTTACCTTGTTGAGCTGACAGTAGTCGAGACACATCTTTATAGATCCATCATTTTTCTTAACAAACAAGACCGGAGCACCCCAAGGTGAAATACTTGGTCGGATAAAACCTTTTTCCAGTAACTCTTGGATCTAATTTTTTTAGTTCTCTCAACTCTGTGGGTGTCATGCGATAAGGAGCAATCGATACGGGTGTCGTGCTTGGCATTACATCTATCTAAAACTCTAACTCCCAATCTGGAGGAAGTTTGGGAAATTCTTCCAGAAACACATAGGCAAACTCTCGAATGGTTCGAAGGTCCTCAAGCATTAGACTCTCAACACTTACGCCAACCATACGAGCTAAGAAGGCCTTTCAACCTTGTTGGATTATTCTTTGTGCTGCCAAAGCCGACACTACATTGTCAAGGCAAGGATTCTTCTCACCCGTCACTACTAGCTTGGTTCTATCCAAACCACGAAGCTTAAGACTCTTCGCTCTACATCCCAAGCGCACATCATGCTCAAACAACCAATCTATCCATAGGATAACATCAAACTCTTAGAACGGCAACACCATCAAATCGGCCAAAAAGATCGAGCCTTAAACTTGAATTAGAAATCTCTTATACACATTGTTTACCAAAACATCATACCCCAACGGACTAGTCACACGAACCCCTATCTCAAGATCCTCGGCAAGAATACCCCATTGTTGAGATATCCCACTACGGATGTAGGAATAAGTAGACCCTGAATCGACAAGAGAAACTATAGAAACTGGGAACAAGGTAAACATACCTGAGATAATATCGGTAGCCTCACAATCTTTTTGGGCCTTGACCACATACTATCTCGCCGGTGCCCTAGCGGTGAACTGGACTGTACCCCTACTATGATGTCCCAATATGTGGCTCACTCCACCCCTAGCAAAGCCTCGACCCTTGTGAGCTGGATAAGAGGTCCTCTGAGTCTGGACCTGAGTGGTGTTAGCAGTTGCCGGACAATCCCTCACAAAATGGTCTGGTGATTCATACTTAAAGCAAGCCCTGGACGTTCCCCAACACCAGCCTCTATGCCTACGCCTACATTGATCATTGTAACGACCTAATTCTCGAGTTAGTAAATCAAGTCTCAGGCCCGGGTTATAGGCCTTTATCTTGGAATAATAAGTTAAGGGCTTTTATGTTTAGGCCTATTAAATTGGAAGATAATGTTTAAATTTTAAATAGAGGTAGTTGGTGGGAAAAAGGGAAGATGAAGAGAAAGAAAAAGAAAGTGAAAAATGGATGGTGAGAGAGAGAGATGAGAGAAAAGGGAAAAAAGTTTAGGGGTAAAGATTCAAACTTCGATCTACGGAGACGCGGTCGTCCGTTGTTGACACCTCCACCGCCATTGTGTTCATCTCACCGAGACGAGTTCTCTGGCACCACCAGCGTCACCATCAGAGCCACCGTCAGAAGGGGTAAGAAATATGAAGTTTTAGGTTTTCTAGTTAAGGGTGTTAGAGTGCTCAAATCGGGAAACAGAAGCCACCATCATGATCAGAGGCTAGATAACAGCCGATTTGGGCATCGACCACCGACGTCCGGCCACTAGAAGACACCGCACGTAGCCCTTGCACGTGGGCGACGTCCAGCCACGTGGGCAGCTACACCAGCTCAAGTTGAGCCGTTGGGCTCGAGCCAAGACATTGGGATAGTCGGTTGAGCCAGCCTGTTAAGTTGAGCTGTTAGCCACATGCCAGCCGCCGCGCCACAGTTGACTACTGCCACCGTTGTTGACCGCTGCCACACCACCGTTGACCGCCACTGTCGCCGTTGTTGACCGCCACCGTTGATTGTTGAATAGTGTTGACTTTTTTTGGGGGACCGTACCTGGGGGTTTCTTGACATTTTGAATTCAATGGCGCAGTCTATTTCTCTAAATTCGAACCCAATATGCTATTTTTATGCTTTTAACCCTTCGAATTTATTAAAGTATATGTCTAAGAGATACTTATAGTATTAATTGATATACGAGGATTTTTCGGGTTTGGATATCGGGTCAAGTGGAATAATCAGGTAGCTCAGACGAGGATTTTAGAGATATCAGCTTAAGGTTAGTACAACTCAAACTCCTATTGCTTCATGAGCATTATAAGCGTAATTGCCTTACTTATTAGTGGTTGCAAAATAGGTTGATGATAGATAAGCATGTTTTGAGACTAATATTATGAGAACTTGATATTTATGAGATGCATGATGATGCTATGATTATGATGGGACTCATGGAGGCTTTAGAGACCGTGTAGGGTCATTTGAGATATTCGTATGTTTAATTGTTGATTATTTGATTGATTGAGATAATTGTGTTGCCATGTATGTTTATTTGAATAAATTGATAGGTTTTGACGGGAATCATGCTTAAGGGTTAATTATTCGAGTAAATGATAATGAAGATGACAATTTATATTAATTGTTTAAATATGCTAGCAAACAAAACCTAATGAATTTCATAAGCTTCAGGGATCGAATAAAGTATTGTTAAACTGTAATTCATGATGATGGTGCAAACCCGTGAATAGGGTATTAGTAGGAGCTTTATCCGTACCGGTACGTGATTAGGGTTTGTATCGGTACGGGTCGACCCATATCGGTACTTGTGGAAATTAATGATTTATAGTGAGCAGTTTCAGTATCGGTACGCGTTTGAGTACTAAAACACGAGGGTACCGTATCGATACTTGTGTACTAGTACCGATACTCGATACGATAAATAATATATAAATTCTAGTTAAGGATGGAAATCGATGTGAATATTAATAATGGAATTAAACCTTGAATAAATTTGATAACATGGATTAATGGAACTAATGAATGAGATTAATTATATACGAGCCCATTGAGTAATAAATCGGTAAATTTGAGTGACTTGCTTATAATAGCGACTTTAGGGATCCTTGTTGGATCATGTGTTGTCCCGTGCCAACTATAGGCACTTGTGTGTGGTTGAGTCATTATTGATTGATAGGATCCGGATACCCAGTGAAAGAGTGTTGCAACACCATGGTTAAAGGTACTGGATGTATATTCCCGACACTGCGTGACACTGGACCTCATCCAATAATACTCGAGGAGAGATGCTGAGTATGGGTGTATGTTCCCGAGGCCGTGTGACACTGGGCCTCACCCAAAGAGAGTACGTTCCCGAGGCTGTGTGATATGAGGCCTCACTTTAGGTTTATGATAATGACATTGTGTGTTTTGCTCGGGGGATCTAGTGGGATCTCGAGTATGGTTGGGCCTAGTAGGCCATGTGTGATGATTGCTATGATGAGAGAATGTGTTTAGGCGACTAGTGGTAGCATCATATGTTTATTTATCTATCCTTATTACTCGTAGTGGCTTGCATGCTTATGTTTATGATTAGCATGAAGTATAGTAGAGTAGGTGTGTACCACTGAGCTTTGTAAGCTCAATGTTCAGAATCATTGTTTTCGTGCGTAGGTTGATCGTTGGATTGTAGGATCGAGGAGCACCATCATTACGAGATTCCAGCATGTAGAGGCTTTTAGAGTACGGTACTTGTGTTTAGCGGGCTATGTATTCATATGAACCTATGTGGTTGAGTCTGTAAATCTTTCTTTTGAAATTGTACTAATCAAGTCAAATATTTAAATATTTTAAATAAATATGGAGCTTTTTTGTAACTGTTTAAATTGTTTATCTATGTTTTCAACTGTTAGATTTAATTATTTTGGAAAAATAACTTGTTTAGACTAAACCCATTTTTGAGGAATTTCATGGTTTTTGGTTTGGGCTTGAGGCCCAAATTGTGACATCCGGGTCGGGGTATTACAATCACAAATTGGTGCGCCCCACTCCTCTGTGAGCCCTCCAGAATCATCATGGCTGAAGACGACGAAGACCTTCTATGGCTAGTAGACTCTAACCTACAGTCAGATCTCGAATACTAATTCGAAGCCTCTATACCTTGGTTCCAACAACTCCTATTTCTCCCGGAATAAGACTGCGACTTGTTGGAGAAGCTTTGTGTTCTCCCATTTGAGCTCACTTTCCCACTAGATGGGTCATAGGTCAAACCTTGCACTTGCTCAAGCGACTTGGCACTAGCTGTCAATTCTGAAAACACTTTCGGGGGGGCAGCAATCAAATAAGTCTAAATTTCATCCTCAAACCCTTTAGGAATCTCTTGCATCACATTTTCTCAGAAGCAACCAACTAGGGGTATACCTACTCAACTGTAGAAACTTTTGTTCATACTCAAAGATTGACTGGTTCCCTTGGACCAAGTGATTAAACAGCTTCTTCAAGCTATCAATGTGGACCTCTCCCACATATTTTTTTCTCAAATTCTTCCAAGAAGTCATCCCATGTAGGTTGGTTAAGATACCAACCAACTTTACTGTTTCCTACCATTCTCGGGCATTCTCCTTTAATAAGGAAATAACACGTGTCAACTTGTCTTCTGATCTCAACTTCATCTGACACATGATCCAACGAGTGTCCCTCAACCAATGATATGCCTTAACTAGGTTATCTTGTCCCGATCCAAGAAAGTCCGTAACACCATGGCGACACACCCTCTCAATCGATTCCTCACGAGGGGTAGTCGTAAGCCTAGGTATAACTCTCACATCCGGTGAAGGGACTAATGCAAATGAGAGAAATAGGTAGCCCCCCAGTTACTCCCATCCTCCGACATCTCTTTGGCCCTGGGAACATAATCCTCATCGTAGCTCCCTTTCCAAGAGCCCAAACTCTCCTCATGATCTCTTGCTCTCCTTGGCACGATTCATTTTCTACACAAGCAAACAATTAAGGTTACACCATCAAATACTCAATTAAAAAAAGTACAACTTTGATTTATGGGCAACGTATTCTCTAGACACCTATACGACACTCTAAACACCCCCGGGGTTTCCTAGAACTGGCTAAACCTAGGTTATAATACCATTGTTGTAACACCTTTAACCCGGATGTCACAATTGGGCCTCAAGTCCAACCCAAAATCCATAAATTTGCAACTAGATTTAGCCCCAAAACCAACATGTCACAAAATCCAATAAGTTCAAATACTTGACATAACCAAATAGTTAAAAATGTTATATAGGAGCTCCATTTAAAATAAATAATTCAAAACCATTCAAATTATAGGTTAAAATCCAAAATGAGAGTTACAATACAACATAGGGTCTTACGAATACATAGCCCAAATAAGTCCATGTACTGTACTTGGACACAAGTCGATGCTGAGGTCCTAGTCCGATGGTGCTCTAACGATGCACGTCAACCTACTAACCACATAGCAAGCAAGGATGTATTATCTCATGCAATTCTGAATGCTGAGCTAACGAAGCCAGTGGATACACTTCCACTCAACCAAGATTCATGTAAATCATAAATAAGAGTAAGCTACAATTATGATATCATGATAAGATGAGCAATGGTGCTACCATAATCGCCTAAACACATAGCAAGCAAGGATGTATCATCTCATGCAATACGCATACATCATACCAACAAACCTGGAGTAAGGCCTGATGTCACACAGCCTCGAGAATATACACTAAGAGTGAGACTCGATGTCACACAGCCTCAGAAACGTACACTCATCCTCATAATCTCTCATTGAGTATCATCGAATGAGGCCTGGTGTCGTACAACCTCATGAACGTACATTCAGAATCTCATCAACTTGGGTTGCAACAGGCTAACTAGGTATCCGAATTCCACCAATCAAATAACTCAACCACACAAGTGCCCTTACCTGGCATATTAACACATGATCCACCAAGGATCCCTAAGGTTCGCTAATACAAGCTATTCTCCTTTTTATTTACCAAGTCATTATTCATTAGGAACTCAATTTCTCAGTTTTACTATTTATTTTACCCCTTAGAAGACCCATTGGACCTTTGTCCTTGAATTATAGAACCCCAAAATTAAAACAAAGTTTCTCGGGCAGATTGTCTAGCGAGTATCGATACTCGCCTAGTAGTACCGATACACTTCTATGGGTACCAATACCCTCCTATATGTACCGATACTTATCTTAGCATGCTGAAGAGGTTTACCCAAACCTCTACCTATACATGAGGAACATGTACCAATATGCAAATCGGTATCGTTACGCCCCTGTACGTACCGATACCATTTTCACTACTGGAATTCTCAATGGAACAGTGGTATCGGTATGTCCCCATGGGTACCGATACCCTCTTTGCATTTCACCTAAAAATGGCTAACTCATACAAAGGGGTACCGATATTGGTCTACCCAGTACCAGTACACGAACCCATATTTTGAATTTTGGAGTTCGAAAACCCCACTAAACACTCCTTAACTTGTATAAAAATCCCCAATTTAATATTACAAGTTATGGAAGATGATTCTTACCATTTTCACACCCATTCAACACCAAGTTTGGAAATTACCATGGATGAACACCAAGCTCTAACTTTAACCAAAGCATCATAAAATCAAGCAAACAAGAAAAATAATGATTCCCAAGAATACATAGGAGTTAGTAGTGTACCAACCTCAAATATGAAGGCTAAAATGATGCCCACCAAACCTTCAAGCTTTCTCCTTCCCAAGAGCTTTAAAAGGCCCTCCCACCTCTTTCACTATAAGAGAAGATTACCAAACGATTTACTAAACTATTGGAAGAATTTGGGAGCTAAGAACACTAACTAAACCAAGAATAGAGTTCCCAACACTTCATTCTTGATCTCCCCCAAAGACCCCCATCAAAACCCAACCTTTACCATTTTAAAGCAAACTTACCTTGAATCAAAGATCCTTGAATGCTGATAAAACTTCCCTCAACAAGTAAAACATGATTCACAAAGCAAGGCCTCAAGATTATACCTTTGGCGGTGGTGTTTTGGGTGGGAGAATAAGTTTGGAAGAGAGGAAGAGACCATAAAGCAAGGTGATCTCACTATTTTTTGCATTGTGTAGAAAATTAAAGTCTCTTCCCTCATTTTCCTTCAAGAAGGCATTTACCACACTACCCTTCTTCAACTCCTCCCAACCTAAACCCACAACACTTATTTGATCCCAACAACAAAGGATAAGCCCAATAGGGCTCCCAAGGTCCAACACGTGGCCCCAATCATGAGGCCAAATAGGACACCCACACTTCAGGTTAAACCTACACTTTGATTTTGAAATCTGGGTCATTACAAGCTAACCAGTAGACGTGAAGTCCTTGAACTGTTCTGTCGTTTGTGTAAACGATGTTGTACCTTACACAACTACTCTTCTGAAAAGGATTTTAGTTATCATGGGTATGCCCCTAAGCCATAGACATCACCTGGTTCTGCAAGAGTTTGAGAGAACTTTGCCCAATAGTCTATTTGAAGCGACCTCACTTCACTCTCACATAGGCGACTTATGTTGTTTGATTTGTCGTAGCACACAATGGTCATTAAAAGCCTTGCTTGGCCTAAACCACTTTGATCATTGTTTACATCGTAGGAACGAACTTGGGGATGATAGCCCCCACAATGACCACACAGGTCTATGCAATTAGGTTGTCCCTTTAAACCTAGATCTTGGGATCTCCAATCAACTAGGTAGGGTTTTCCTTCACACAGTGCCTCAAATTTTCCATGGGCGTTAGTCCAATTCGTTTTGATGTTTTTTCAAATGCATCTCGATTTAACCATTTGGTTAGCGGGTTTGCCATGTTATCCTTTGATCTTACAAAGTCAATAGAGATAACTCCGTTTGAGATTAGTTGTCTTACGGTATCATGTCGATGACGTATATGTCTCGACTTACCGTTATACATGATGTTCTGTGCTCTAGCAATTGTTGCAGTATATGCATACTGTTGGCACATGCTTCGGCCATTCAAGAATATCCTCCAAGAAATTTTGAAGCTATTTTGCTTTCTCTCTAGACTTCTCTAGAGCTACAAACTCAGATTCCATTCTGAATCAGTTATAATCATTTGTCTTGAGGATTTCCATGACACATCTTCTCCTCCCAAAGTGAAAACATATCCGCTTATGCATTGGTATATTGAATGTCAGATATCCAACTAGCATTCAAGTATCCTTCTAAGACAATAGGATCTCTAGAATAATGCAATCCATAATTCTGAGTATATCGAAGATATTTCAGTACCCTCACAATTGTTTTCCAGTTATTTTCAGTTGAATTGCTTGTGAATCTACTTAAACTACTCACAATAAAAGTAATATCTGGACTAATGCAGCTTGTGAGGTACATTAGACTGCCTATGACTCTTGCATATTCCATTTCGTGAACACCTTCACCTTGATTCTTAACCAAATGCGAACAAGAATCCATAGGAGTCATGGCTATCCCAGAATCATCCTTGTTAAATTTCTCAAGAATATTGTCCACATAGTGTGACTAGGTTAATATGAGACTTTTAGGTGACCTTTTGATTTGTATACTTTTAGGATATTTGTTTTGATATAATAATTGGAAAATTATTTTGGACTAAATTGAAATGATTTCATAAATGATCTTAAGTCAAAACAACTTGAAAATATGGTTTAAAAAGGTTTTGAAATGATTTAAATGTCTTTAAAGTTGCCAAACCTGAGTTTTTTCAAGTAATCATACTAATACGGTATTCCTCGTATCGATACGCCTTAGGGTTTCAGCTACAATTTATTTTAAATTGTGAAAACCTGTACAGATATAGGTCTTGCCCGTTTCGATACGGAGAGAGATCATTTCGATATGCCTCTTAGCGTTTCGATACACCTACGTGGAAAAAATCCCAACGGCCAAAACGCTTTTTTGTCTATTTCCCAATGGTCTTTTAAATTACAGGCTGTACTGATACGCTCTTATGCTTATCGATACACATCAGCTGTGAAGAGCATAACGCCTAGTTCTTAAAGAACTGGCACCGATACAGCTACTCGTGTACCGATACAGATAGCTTCAAAACTGTAATTATTGCGGGAAATAATGGCCCCAACGACTCTAATTCAATCCCAACGGTCTCCAACGGCTAGAAGCTCATTTGGGAGTATAAAAGGAACCTCCAAGCATCTATGGAAAACTAATGATCCACAAGTTAACAACCATATGATTAAACCATGTCTTAGTTCTTAACTTTCCATCCTTTGTATAGACAACACTTGTGAGCTTACATTGTTATATTTGCTCAAGTGTTTTAGGATTGGGTGAGTTCTTAATTAGTGCAAACATATACCTTTTAGAGGGATTTCTTGTTTGCTTTGAATTTCTCTTTGTACAAGAGGGCTTACTCAAGCTTTGGGTTAGAAAGCTTTGAGTGTGTAAATGTTGCCTCTTGAGCTTAGAAAAGGGGAAGAAATTCATAGTGAATTAATTGAAATCCTTAGTGGGGAGCTAAGGTAGTGGATGTAGGCTTTAGTTAGAAAGCCGAACCACTCTAAATCCTTGTCCAATTCTTTCAATTTTTGATTCCACCACATCCACCCAAAAATCAATCTTCTCCACCACTTGGCAAGCAATTCGATTGTGATTGTCAAGCCTAACAATTGGTATCAGAGTGAGGTCTCTTGCACCAGATTAACATCCTAATAGTTGATCCTCAAAGAGCTCAAGTTATTCTAACACCAACCGAAGCTCATGGCACAATCCATCGATAGGTCGTCATTCTTTGACGGGACCAACTACTCCTATTGAAAAAATAAAATGATGTACTTCATGAGAGCAAAGGATTATCATCTTAGGGACATTGTTAAGGATGGTCCATACGTGCTACAAATAAGAAAGGTAGAATGGAATGCGGATGATCGCAAGAAGATGGAGCTAAATTGCAAGGCCTTGCATATTCTCTTTTGTGCTTTTAGCCCGAATGTGTATGCAACGACATCTTCTTGTTAGAGTGCCAAGGAAATATGGGACAAGCTTAAAGCCACATACGAGGGAACAAACAAAGTAAAAGAGACCAAAATCGGTCTTCTCAATCGTGAGTATAAAAACTTCAAGATGGACCCGAATGAAGACATCAAGAGCATGTTCGACCGTTTCTCCAATAGTCAATGGACTTAAAGGATTTGGAGAGGAGATTCTAGAAGAAAAGCTCATTCGAAAGTTGATTTATTCACTTCCTGAACCATGGGAGGGCAAGACGATGACTATCATCGAAGCCAAGAACCTAAAGGAGCTCAAACTTGATGAGCTAATTGGGCCGCTTCTTACCTAAGAAATAATGTCTACACCCTTGAAAAGGGAGAAGAAGAAGAAGATCAAAGAGCAAGGCATTGATGTGAATGTCATTGCTCTTCCATCCTCCACATGCCAACATGTAGATTCAAGTGAGGAGGAAAGTGTAGATGAAGAGATAGTCCATCTCTTCAAGAAATGTGCCCAATTTATGAAGAGAAAAATGGAAGAATCCAAGTATGAATCAAAGAGGAAGATGAAGCATTCCCATAAGAGCAAGAAAAAGGGACCATCTTCAAAGAAAGCATATGTGGCAACATAGAGTGATGAAAACTCCACTGATGATGAGGTAGCCCACCTATGCTTAATGGCCCTTCAAGAGGGTGAGGTATCTTCTAATTCATCTACTTCATTTTCATATTCTTTTGATGAATGACAAGATGCCTATGATAATTTGGTTTTAGAATTTTAAAATCACATTTTGAAAAACAAGAAAGTGGTTTTAAATTCAAAAATTCAAAATTATTTGATTTCTAAAACCAAAATTGAACTTGAAGCAAAATTCAATGAGTTTGAACAAAAATGTGTTGATTTACAAAACTTGCTTCATAAAGTTCAAGAAGAAAAAGATTTGATTTCCAAAGAGCTTGAAAAGAAAAATGATATAGGAAAATCAAACTTTTACCAAAGACAATCTAGTGCCCCTAGATTTTTGAATGGAAAATGTTTTAGAAGTATTTGGGTCCCAAAAGGACTAATTACTTCAACTAAAAAGGATGAAATTGCAAAATGGATTCCTAAGAGGACTAAAGTTTGTGCTACTAACATCTATGGATCCAAAGCAATTTGGATACCAAAAATTACTTGATTGTCTTGTTTTAGGTGTGATGGAGAATGATCAACAAAGTACAACATTGAGAGGGAGCTCCATACACAAAAAAAAGAACACTTGAAGAAGGAAGGCTTCACATCTTCCCTTTGGTTCAAGTGTTAAATTCTAGTTGAATTTATTTCCTTATTTTGTTTTATTTATTTCAATTCAACTAGGTTATCATATATTTGTTGGACTAACATTTGATAATGCTTTGAGTAAGGGAGGCCAACTTAAAAAAACAAATTTTGTCAAATATTTTGTTTTAAAAACTCTCCATTGTTTATGGAATTAAAAGTTTTCAAACTTTGGTTTGAACCATTTTTGATATAACAAAAAGGGAGAGAATATTTTTGAAAAATTAAATTTTCAATTGAATAAGGGGGAGCTTTAAATACTTTTAAAATTTAAATTCTCTTATTCAAAATTTTAAATACTAAGGGGGAGAATTACAAACAATTTTTCAAGTTAGTTTTATTATATCAAAATGGGGGAGATTGTTAGGATATTTGTTTTGATATAATAATTGGAAAATAGTTTTGAACTAAATTGACAAGATTTAAAAAATGATCTTAAGTCCAAACAACTTGAAAATATGTTTGAGAAGGTTTAAAAAGGTTTTGAAATGATTTAAATGTCTTTAAAGTAGCCAAACCTGAGTTTTTCAAATAATCGTACTGATACGGTATTCCCCGTATCGGTACACCTTAGGGTTTCAACTATAGTTTATTTGAAACTGTCAAAACCTGTAATGATACAGGTCTTGCCCGTATCGATACGAAGAGGGGTTGTTTCGATACGCCTCTTAGCGTTTTGATACGCCTACGTGGAAAAAATCCCAACGGCCAAAACCCCTTAACGGCTATTTCCTAACGGTCTTTTAAATTACAGGCCGTACTGTTATACTCCTACGCGTATCGATACGCATAAGGTGTGAAGAGCATAACGGCTAGTTCTTGAAGAACCGATACTGATACGGCTACCCGTATACCGATATGGATAGCTTTAGAATTGTAATTATTGCAGGAAATAAAGGCCCCAACGTATCCAATTCAATCCCAACGGTCTCCAACGACTAGAAGCTCATTTGGGAGTATAAAAGGAACCTCCAAGCATCTATGCAAGATTAATGATCCACAAGTCAACAACCATATGATCAAACCATGTCTTAGTTCTTAACTTTCCATCCTTTGTATAGACAACACTTGTGAGCTTACATTGTTATATTTACTCAAGTGTTTTAGGATTGGGTGAGTGCTTAATTAGTGCAAACACATACTTTTTAGAGGGATTTCATGTTTGCTTTGAATTTCTCTTTGTACAAGAGGGTTTACTCAAGCTTTGAGTGTGTAAAGGTTGCCTCCTTAGCCTAGAAAAAGGGGAAGAAATTCATAGTAAATTTGTTGAAACCTTAGTGGGGAGCTAAGGTAGTGGATGTAGGATTTAGTTAGAAAGCTGAACCACTATAAATCCTTGTCCAATTCTTTCAATTTTTGCTTCCACTACATCCACCCAAAAATCAATCTTCTCCACCACTTGGCAAGCAAATCGATTATGATTATCGAGCCCAACAAATACCCAAAATCATATCGGCCAATCCCATATCTTTCATGTCAAATCTTGAATTTAACATGTTTTTAGAATGTTTTACCATCTCATTGTTACTTACAACAATGAGTATGTCATCAACGTACAAACATAGAATAATGTAACCAGTGTTGGTAGTTTTGACATATACACATTTGTCACACTCGTTAATCTTGAAGCCATTTATGATCATGACACTATCGAACTTCTCATGCCATTGTTTTGGCACTTGTTTAAGTCCATACAAAGACTCCACCAATTTACAACTTTCCTTTATTGAACGAAAACTACATGACCCTCAGGTTATTCCATGTATATTTATTCATCAAGATCTCAATTTAGGAAAGAAGTTTTAACATCCATTTGATGTACTTATAGATTTCGTAAGGCAGTAATTGCAAGTATTATTCTTTTGGATGTTATTCATGATACAAGAGAAAATATATCAAAATAATCAAGGCCTTCCTTTTGTCGGTAACCTTTTATGACCAATTTGTCCTTGTATTTATCAATCGTTCCATCTACTTTCATTTTTCGTTTGAAAATCCATTTAAAATTCAGTGGTTTAATTCTCGAAGGAAGATCCACTTATTCCTATGTATGGTTTTACATGATGGAATCATTCTCACTCTTAATGGCTTTCTTCTACAAGGTGCCTTCTAAGGAATGCACATCATCACTATACATTTGAGGTTCAGCCTCTAGCATAAAGGTTAGGAAATTTGATCCAAATGATCTTTCTACCCTTGCTCGTTTACTCATTCTTGACTTTATTTCATTTTCAGCCTCTTGTTAATCATCTAGACTATCTTCATTGTTAGTCTCTAAAGTTCCTTTAGTTAAACTTTGATCAACCTCTCTAGATTTATGAGGGAATATATTCTCAAAGTGTAACGCTCCTTTCCCGGTCTAGTAGAGAACCGGGTCAGAAAACATTATTAGAAAACAAATTCAGAAATCAGAAGCTTAATCAAAGTCAAAAATTTATTCGGAAGTTATAATATTCTTATTTAAGGCTTAGTGAACCTAATTATCAATTAATGACTCAATATGGGGTCAATTTTAAACTTTTATAGACTTAGGGACTAAATTGCAAATTTTATAAATTAGTGATCCTAATCCAAATTATTTATTGCCAACTTGTAATTAGACTTACCAATTATTAATCTGTGGAGTTTTGTTACTATCGGATATCGTTAACCTAATCAATTAGTCTGTATAGTTATTAGTGGCCAATTTGTAAACTGCCCAAATTCTGTTTTTATGCCTTATAACAGATTTAACTAACACCGTACCAATACCCTAATGGCCGTATCAATACGCTAAGCCTAATTTCAGATTTCTAGATTTTAAGGATGTCAGATCTGTACCGATACAGCTAATCCTGTATCGATACGCGTTGACCACGTTGACTTCGTACCGGTACGCTCTAAGATCGTATCGATACCATTTTTCAACCCAAGTTCTAGTGACCAAAATACATACCGATACTCCCAAACTATATCGATACTTCTTGTTCCTTAAGCCAAATTTATGCCTAACCGTACCGATACGCCATCACCCGTACCGATATGACCAGACCTATAATGACAGAATTTTGCTAGTTTTTATTGGATTTACCCATCCAAAAGTTATCCAAATGTTACCAAATTTTACCAGAAATCCTAAAAATAGTATTTCTAATCGTGTTTCAAATTTCAAGGCATTTTGAATTCGTTTACTACAATCTTACCAAATAGGGCTCTTAAGCTCATTTTAGTCTATTTAGCCATTTCCAAACTACCATTATACTCATACCACACTTAGTTACTAATAGGCTTACACAACCACATCAAAATAAGCTATTACAACACATCTAAACCTTATGCCACCTTACTAGGAGTTCGGCATACATATAGCTTGCGGAAGTGACTTGCAACCGAGAGATTACATGATCGGAACTCGAGAAGTCTCAAGACCCTGAAATGCATGAGACACACATATGTTAGGCTTATATAGCCTAGTGAGGTAGTCATAAAAACATAAGCAATAACAATACATAAATGGCATGATATGAACATGAATGTCATATTGGCATACTTAATTATCACAATCGCATTCTTTTAATCACAAGGTCTCGTGCTTAGGCCATTATCATAATTGTACATAATCATAATGAAGCTTATAAACAGTTAAATTCCCTTGGACAATATAACAAGTGGATATGTGGATTCCCTTTTACACCACACATATATCGAAAAATAGGTTGTAGCTACATATAACAGAAAATAGGCCACGGCCTTGAGCCGCAGCTCTGAATAGTCCCTTACACAATCCATACTTATCTCCCCAACATATAGGTTGTAGCACCAGACCATAATACAATCCCTTACTTATATGAGCTCAAATAAACCCAATGGCATGCCAATTGTATCCAAAACTCACAAATGTCCAAGGTTACACATATTTCACAATATCACTTACCTTTATGCCCGTAGGCCATAGCATATCAGAATCGGAATTGAGCCTTAGCTCCATATAACGGATCATATCATATATGTATCATATAATAACATATTCGTATCAAATTTAGCAGATCATATCATGTTTTTCTTATAACAGTTTCACATGTAACATGTCTCGTTTATCACATATTTACTTATAGAACATCAACCATATCAAAATCTTACAATGCTCACCTTTAGCATCCACACGAACATTGTTCTACTTAAGCCTTTAGCAAGATACATATTAACATGAAAACCACAAATCAAATGCAACAATATGGCTCCGTGCCAATCCCTTGTCACGCTACACTCACCATGGCTACGAGGTTTTTGGATTACAACTCTGTTGTGCCTAGCTTCCTTTGGAGATAAAAAGGGATTCTTCTCCACTATTCGAGCAAAACTGAGTTGTGGTCTTTCAAACAGAGTATCGAAATCAAATGAAGGCCGAAGGTTGCACCGAGGTGCTAGATTAGCTTGGAGGTTGATGATAGAAATGGAGGTGTGTGCTTCTTTTGGAAACAAAAAGGAAAGTTTGATTTATCGGGAGTTCAAAGTAGGAGGATGAAAGCTTCTCTTTTCACCTATTCATTTTAAAACCCATTTAATCTCTTTAATCATTATCCACCTAAGCTTTGGCCAATGAAAGCCTTTCCCTTAAGCAAGGGTTTACTCAACCTAAGACCACCCATCTTATCATCCCTTTACCCTTAGCATTAGTCATCTTTTATGATGACTTTCATGTGGGGAAGGCCAAGCAAGGAGGTGAGTGCGCACCTTGCTTCAATTTCCTCTAATTTGGGTTTCAAATAGATTCGAAATAGGGGACCCGTATCGATACGCTCGTGGCCGTATCGTTACGCTCATGCCAAAATAGGTAAGTTAGTTACTGGCAGTTGGGCCGTATCGATACGCCTAGCTCAGAATTTGTATTTTTGGCTTTGAATTTCGTACAAGGAAGTTCATTTACTCAAATAGGACCAAAATGTAACTTCGTTATACAAGAGGGGTACAAAGGTCAATCATTACAAACGTTTAACACATCTGATTCAAAATTTTCTATCGTCGGAATCTATTTCTGACTAGGCCAGTTTTATGGATGTGACACAAAGAATAATACATTCTTTGATTCCATTATTGTGTTCTTAGATTGTAATACCCCAAGGAACGGCTTAGTAGTATGTTAACAAATCGAATATAATTTAAATGCTTTGTCCTATTTATAACATAGATGGAGTTTCGGGACTAGGATTAAATTGTAAAGAAAGAATGTATGGGTGACTAAATTCAATGTACCAAATCGAATTAGGTGTAAGAATCATGGTTTGCATGCTAAAAATATTTTAGCATGTGGTCCTTACACATGTTTATGGCATGGTTGGCCTTGTGGCATAGAATTTTTGGAGGAGATAGCCAAAAAAATTACTATATCCTTCATCTTCCTAAGATAGCTGCAGCATCCTTGGAGTGAGAGAGAGAGAGAGCAAGAAATCTAAGATTTCAATGGAGTAACTTTGGCCTTCCATCGAAGAGGATTAGTGAACGAGGATAAGAAAAGTCTATTCCTTTCTCATTTGTTTCAAGCTTAGATTATGAATTTGGTCATCAATCTTTGAATGCTTTTGTCAATTCATATTGTCATGTGTTCTTAGTGGTTGGTAGAAGCATGGATTTGTTTGTACTTGAATTTGTTTGTATTCCTTTTGGTGGGAGAAATTGTATGCATAATTCATGTATAAATTTGAGTATGTGGTGAATATACAAGCATTCTAACCAGAATTGTGTACATATGCATATAAATGGACTGTTTTATGTGTCTAAACATATGTATATACATGCTGCCCTGTTAAGTAATTATACGTACTAAAATGGATTGCTTTATGTGTCTAAATGTATATAGATATATGGACTGATTTTGCTATGTATTTGTGAATATATGTTGGCTGGGCAGAATTGCTTAAACAAGAAAATAGATAGACTGATTTTGTTATGTATTTGTGTATATATGTTGGCTAGGCAAAATTGCTTAAACAAGAAAATAAATGGACTGATTTTGCTATGTATTTGTGTATATATGTTGGCTGGTTAGAATTGCTTAAACATGAAAGTATGTGGACTAATTTTGAGTGAATTACATGTATATATGTTTAATTGGACATATTTGAGTTATCAAATTTGTATAAGTGTATGCTGCCCTGTTTGGTATGTTTGTGTGCTTAATTGGGCAGACTTGGAATAGATATGGAAACATGAAGATTGTGTTAAACATGTAATTGTGTATACATGTAATTGAGACTATTTTTGCTTAAATATGAGTCTTAAGGACTATTTTAGCATGTTAGAAAAACATGTTGGTTTGGTTGAGCTGAATATGAATGGTTTTGTAAGTGAATGATTGTTAGGAGTTGTGCTAATACATAGTTGCACTTCTTGTCATATTAGATCAAGAAGAAGCTAGGAAGGATTTGGATAAGTAGCAAGTTTTGGTTAAAGATTCGGGTATCCTGTAACTTCGGGATAAGAGGTGAGTGTAGTTTAAAGTCTCGGGAAGGACTGATAATCTTTCCGAGCATTGTTTATTGATTATGATTGCTTGAATTGTTTGAAATATACCATGAATAAGCAAGCGTGGACTGGAGGTAAGTCCCTAATTGACAAGTATGTTAGAATATGACATTTGATCATGATATGTTCTATTTGAACTTGTTCATATGCTTAAAATGAGAACTATACATGATATATGTTGTAAAAAATATAAGACATACTTATGAAAGTAAATGAAATGAGAACTATACATGAGATATGCTGAAAGTAATTTTGGCTATGATGCCATTCAATTAAAAGAAGTGATAAAATAATGAGATTCACATGAGGTGAATATATATGTGTACCCAAAAATTAAAAAGGGGTAATGAGACATTGATATGTCATTATTATGTGGAGCAATGCTCACCTCGTATTAAAAGAAGATGATTAATGTTAAATCCTTGGTCTTGAGTCAGCCGTAGGCATAGTTGGCACGCCATAGAGTCCATAGAGCTCGTGTTTGGGGTGGACTACGGTCCTGGACAGAGGTCCTTATTCGGCGACAGTAGGAGGGAAGTGTTGTGGTCACTTGGCGACAGTAGGAGGGATTGACCAGTACTGCGACTACCATTTTATGGGCGAAAGTTGGTTGGGGATTCGTGTACCTAGGCTGAAGTTCGATTCTCAAGGCTATGATTTAAAGAAATTGTGAAAATTTATAAGTTAAATGATGATTATGATCGTAACTTGTATAGCAAGTAAATTATATCTTGAGGATTTTCGAATGTAACTTACATGATAAGAAATCAATGACCATGATATATATATATATATAGTTACGTTTGATAACTTAAACGATGAGAAAGGCTATGTAACTGAGCATACATGTTAAATGAATTGTTTTGTCTATAAAGGATAAAGTCATGGATTGTTTTGAAATGTTTAATTGTATATATATGTAAGTGGACTATTTTGAAGGAATATAAGTACCTAAGGGACTGTTTTGAACTTATATGTCTATATATAAGATTTGAAGATTGTTTTGAAGGGAAATAAGTACCTAAGGGACTGTTTTGAACTTATATGTCTATATATAAGTTTTGAAGACTGTTTTGAAGGAATATAAGTACCTAAGGGACTGTTTTGAACATATATCTCTATATATAAGATTTGAAGACTGTTTTGAAGGAATAAAAGTACCTAAGGGACTGTTTTGAACTTATATGTCTATATATAAGATTTGAAGACTGTTTTGAAGGAATATAAGTACCTAAGGGGCTGTTTTCAACTTATATGTCTATATATAATATTTGAGGACTGTTTTGAAGGAATATAAGTACCTAAGGGACTGTTTTGGACTTATATGTCTATATATAAGTTTTGAGGGCTGTTTTGAAGGAATATAATTACCTAAGGGACTCTTTTGAATCTATAAATGTTTATATGAAATTCAAGGACTGTTTTGTATGAAAACAAATATATATTGGACTGTTTTGATTCTACAAGTGTATATATATATATATATATATAATATGGGCAGTTTTAATAAAATACAAGTGTACATGGCTGTTTAGAACCTATACTAGTCTATATATGATTTAAGGACTCCTTAAAAAATGTATACATATAAACAAGTGTACTTTGAACCGTTATATATATATAATGTGTACTTATGAATTAATGGTACTACGGTCGATTTTAACAAAAAATGTTCAAGTGAAAAGGGTTGCTTTAATTGCAAGGTTAGGATAAAAGAAACCAAGGAAGTTTATAAGTTAAATAATAAGTTATGATAATGACTTGCATAGCAAGTAACATCATGAATTGAGTGTGTATTTGGGTAAATAGTTATGCTCTTTGCAAATACCTATATGTATATAGGAATATGCTTAGTTTGAAGTATCTTTGTATAAGTGTAATTGTTTGTTTGAATGTCATGTCCAAGCTTAGATAGATAAGTACAGAATTAATGGATCTATGTGAAAGGAATAATCATTAGTCCATGCTTAAGTTGCTTTAAGCTACCTCACTAAGTATATGCTTAATTTTTTCTTTTAATATATTTCAGGGTATGGTGCCTACGGTTTCTCTCGAGCCTGGACGTGATCACAAGGAACTAAGTATGATTCGAATTATCACTAGAAGAACTCCTAGACGGTGGCACATAGAAACTAAGTTGCATTATGCATTTAAATTACATTTATTTTAGCTGATATATGTGTAAGCTTGTTAAGCATCCAATGTTCTGTAATGGGCCCTTAATTATTCTATGGTGGTTGCTTGCATTATATTATTTAATGATTGATGAAATTATGTGATTTCTTAAATAGCTTTAAGTTAATAGATCACCTTGATATTTTATAAGTTGGATGCCGATAAGTAAGAATCCTGTCATGTGCTAAATCCTAAGTAAAAGTGGGTGGTTCGTATGTAGCGACCTTTTGAAAACAATATGTATGTATGTATGTTGTTTCATAGATTCAGCGCTACGGGTGATCCCCTGAGTCATCTGTTTGAAATTTTGGTTTAAAATGTGGATTTCTTTTGGAAGATTCTTTTTCTTTTGAAAATCATAAAAATTTTGGGAGTCACCACCGACCTCTTGGGTAAGGTAGGCCGAAAACCATAAAATACCAAAGATTCTTAATGAAAAGGTCCATAAGTTGGTTACGTGTGGGGAAGGATTAACACCCCCATCACGCCCGGATATTGGTACCATAATACTTGTTGCCTTTAAAATTGATAGAACTTGTTGGAATTTTGAATTAAGTTTAATTCGACATTCTTAATTGAAAATTGACTTCAATTGTATGGGCTTTATCAAATCGGTGGGTTAGAATTAATTAGACATTTAATTAAAAATGATGATGATACACCGGATCATAGATTAAACCGACATCATATAAGTCTGACTGCCGTGTTAGTTTATGGTTCGGATCCCGTACGTCACCTTTATGCATGGTGCTAGCAGTTATAATATGATGAAATGATCTTGTCCTTTTTAATTATCATTTACCCCGGAGCCCCAGAGCGGTAAGGATTAATCTAAATATTCGGTCAACATCCATTGAGGCAAGACTGTTACGACACGAATACCAGGATTAATGAATACCCCCTTTTATGATTTAGGTTAATTAACATGCAATCAAAACATTAAAAGTCACATGAATTACAAATAAGGGATGACAAAGAAGGGCACAAAAGCAAAACACACAAAGGCCCACCCGAAGTCCTAACCTATAAAGGCCCAAGTTATGGAAAGCCCAAATGGTGATCTACCTATTAATTAAATTATTCTAATATTTAATCCTAAGTTGATTAGCCCTAAAAGACTAGAAACCCTAACAAATTATGATAATTAAAATGAAATTTAACGTCAATCTAATTTCAATGCCAATTTTAACCTAAAGGTTTTCAATTAACTTAGTGAATTTAACACTTGCCCAAGTAAGCCAAAGGTGAGTTTAAATTCACTAAATTAATTTGAACCCTAATCTAACTAAGGCTCTAAAAGGACCTAATCCTAGAATTAATTTAATTAATTTAATGATTGTGCCCCTATGAGACGAGCACACGATCTAAATTAATTAGATTAATTCACTTAATCTTATCTAAAGCCTAAAGGCCCAAAACTACTAAAACTAGGCCCAATACTAAAAGCCTAAACAAAAACCAAATAAGACATATACATGAATAAACATATTATATACTCTATACTCTATACTAAAAGATATATATATATATATATACATACAACATTTATAAAAAAGCTATGTATTTAAAAACTTTGTATGATATATACTATATAAAAACTTATATTATATTAAGAAACTATATTATATATTTTTACAAAACTATATATATTATATTCTTTTTAAAAAACATTTTATATATAAAGAAACTATACATATTATAAGCTTTAAAACTATATATTTTTGAAATTTATAACTTTTTGAAGCTAAATATTTTATATATATTGAAACACATGTCGTGTATATATTATATATATAAAAAAGCTATATATTATATGTTTCATATAGAAAATATATACTATACGATATGCATGTATTAAACACCAAATCAAGCATAAATCCCAAATCAAACATATATTAGCATAAGAATTAAAATTAGAAATAAACAAAAAATAAATGTATTAAATTAACAAAAATAAGCATGAAACAAAAGGAGATTTTTGAGACTGGATTCGGGATCAAATAGAAAGAAAACAGACCTTGGAAGATGAATTAAAAGAAAAAGAGTGACGAGATTGAAGACTTCAAAAAACTGTAAGGTACCCGGGGAGTGATTTAAAAAGACGAAATGGCTTGGGCCGGTAAATATCCCACACAGAGGGACCAATTAGGAGATTTGCCCATGCAAGAGCCCTTATGGTGTTAATAACCAAGGACAGAGGGATTTATGAGGGTATTACCCCACTTTTAAAACATGCCGAGTATAAAGCATACTTTTTATAACAAAAAAAACTTATAACAAAAAAAAAAACTTCACCGCCCCTCTCTTTGCTCTATGAAACTAGGATGAACGCCACCGTGCATTCATCTGAAAACCCAGACTCCACCGTGAAACCTAGATCTTAGCGGTTGCCTCACCACGCCGACCTTCGTTCGACAGTAGTAGGAGAATAAAAAATCCAAAGAAACACTCTCTTTCTTCATTTTAGAACCAAATCTTACCCTCTTTTTTGAATCAAATTTCCTCCTTTATCTCTACAAAAGCCAAAACAAAAGAAAAGAAAGAAAACTGGAGCCAAGGCCTCCCTTTTCCTGGACACCTTTTCATTCGACTCACCACTCGCAGCTATAAGGCAACTGGAAGGCTTATCGCCTTGTGAAAGAAGGCAGATAGACGCGAAAGGAGGGCAAACAACGGAGGGAGACGAACCGAACAGGTAAATAAAAAGCCTAAATCTATGCTACGATTTACGCTTTAAAAATGAACGAGAAAGAGAGATATACCTCAAAAATACTTGAGGGTTTGCCTTTTCCTTCTGCTCTATTCCTTTTTGATTCCGAATGAATCTTACAATAGTTTAGGGCTTTTCGTTATATAGCCTCTGTTTTACATATATTTTGAAAAATAGATAAATGAAACCCTGATATTCTATTGGCTGCCATTTGGTTTTCTGCAATTCCTTGTCTATATTCATCTGCTACACTAAAATTATTGGTACACCCTCTGAAATGCTGTTGCAATTTTTTGAATTTTTTAAATTTTTGGTTGTTTTCCCGTATTATACCTATCTCTGACATTTATTTCCCTCGTTTCCTTATGTGACGTGGTTGAATTGAGCCTTGGAGGGGACCAGGGGGAAGATGAGGCCCTCTGCCATCATGGCTGTCATTGTGGACGAATGGCCATGATGTGGAATTCGGTCACTGGTTTCGCATGCTGGAGTGGAGGCAAAGACACGTCACCAGAGGACAAATGGTTGGCGGTGAACTTCACGTGCGCGATTTGGAGAGATATTGAGCTGGCGCGTGTAACTTATGCGAGAGTTGGAGAGCCTCGATCTGGATCGTCAGATCGTTCTAGATCTGGAGCGTCAGATCGTTCTAGATTTGGACCGTCAGATCGTTCTAAATCTCACGGTGGATGCTCTGCGGTGCCAAAGCAAAATGATGAGTTAGGCAAATTAGGTTATTTAGGGTTTAATTATTCATGGGCCCTAATAGGCCGAATGTAATGATATGTATTAATTTTTTTTGGGTTTTTGAAAGTAAATGGGTTGTAAATGGACCGAGTTATTTTAATTAGGCTTTTATTATATATATTGGGCTGATTTTATAAATTAACAACTTATAATATTTTTTGATTCTTTTCTGATTTTAAGTTAATAATATAGAAAATAATAATAATAAATGGTAATATATAATATATAGTAGGAAACATTAATAATTATAATAGCAGTAATATCACTAACGATAATACTAAATTAACATAACAATGCATTGATAACATAATAGCATAATAAATATATATAAGTAGTAATATTTCGGGGTTTTCTCAAATGGATAATAGCATAATAGAACATGATAGCAACACATATATTACTTAGTAATATTTTTTTGGGTTTTTAAAAATAACATATAATAATGTAAGAAAAGATAATGAAGAAATAAAGCAAATAAACACACTACTTGTAATGTTTTTGATTTTTTAAGTAGCAAAATACATATATATAGTTAATAAGACATATACTAATAGTAATATCTTTTTCTTTTGGATTTTAACAACATCCACACACACACACAAATATATAGATAATACTTAAGTAACAGCCCATATAAGTCCATTATTAAAAAATAAAAAGCGGGTTAATACCCTAGACAAAATTAGTGATTACAGCCGCCCCTCTTTGCTTATACTTGTGGAACAAGAATAAAGCAAAGACCATAAGTATTACTTTTTTCCTACTTCCATGTTTGGACGATTTGTTCTTCCAGAATGACAGTGAACAAATCCAAATAATTTGTTTTCCTGGAGCGGCAAAAACAAAGGGGTAGCGCTGGCCTGTCCTCCCGAAGTGGCAACAAGAAGACCAGTTAGCAAACGACTCATTCCTCTGAAGTGGCATCGAATAAATCCAAATAACTTGTTTTCCCAGAGCGGCGAAAATGATTGGGTAACACAGGTATGTCCTTCCGGTGCGAAAATGAACAAATCCTAATAATTTGTTTTCCTAAAGTAGTGAAAACACACGGGTAGTGCTGGCCTGTCTTCTCGAAGCGGCAACAAGCAGACCAGTCAGCAAACGACTCATTCCTCCGAAGAGACAGTGAATGAATCCAAATACTTGTTTTCCCAGAGCGACGAAAACAAATGAATGGCGTTGGGATGTCCTTCCAAAACGGCAACAGACAAGCCAACTATCCTTCAAATGACTCATTCTTCCGAAATGGTAGTGAATAAATCTAAATAACTTTTCTTCCCGAAGCAGAAGAAAGCAAAGTGTGCTAATATGTCCTTCTGAAATGGTAAGGAGCAAATGGTAACTCCTGTCATGAAGGTTCCATTCAGCTCGGACCTATATGGACGGGCCTCAACCATAGGAGGTAATCAATCTTCATTATGATTATCTGCAAAAAGGGATGTCAAGTCTGTGACGATAAGGGTTAGCATGCTCCTAACCTGGGGATGTCTAACTAAATAGATGCATGAGCATAGCAATTTTAAACTCCTTCGAGCAATTTCTCTTTTCCCCCTCGTACTTGCATCCTCCGTCTTCTCTCCTTTGTGATGGTGGTGCGTCATCCCTCACTCGGGTTCACCCTTCATGCCTTATTTTAAGTTCTTGAACCTTTTGTTCTAAAGCACATTTTCAGGTTTTCACTTTAGAGAATCTTTTATTTCTTTTTCTTTTCCTTTTTCTCTTTGTTTATTTTTTTCTTCCCTTTTTTCATTTTTGTTTATTTTTATCTTCTTAGGCACCTTTGCAGGTTTTCTCCCACGGTCCCTTAGGCTTTAGTACGAATAGTGTTTGATGCCTTTCCACGATAGATCATCAACTTTGACTCTGATGTCTCTTTGTCGCCATTTTGGCGAACTCCTTTCCTGTTCGGGAATAGACCTGCACTCAATAGGTTAAATCATAGTAATGCCAAGAAATCATTTACTTTTTATTCTATGTTAATCCACCCGTGGAATAAATAAGAAATAAAATAAAATAATTTTATTAATTGGGATAACTTGGAAAGTCATGGAAAACATGAGAAGAGAGAAAGAGGTATAGAAGATTTCAACTGTGTGAATGATGTGGACCTATCAACTTCGGCATATCTCTCCCTAACCGCCATTGGTTATTTCTAACGATACGAATACCAGAGCAAAACCTTTTAACTGAAATGAGCCTCGTCAGTCGGATGTCGGAACTCAAATATATCTGAACCATCCTTTTTGGATTTTTGATTCAGATCCTCCTTTGGTTTTAAGGCGCCCATTTTTAGGTTTTCACCTTAAACCTTCCCTTTTTTCACCTGATACTTCTTGATGAAGTCCAAGTTTACCGGGTTGCTCAATTCCTTTCCATCCATCTTTTCTAGAATTAATGCTCCCTCAAAGAAAGCCCTTTTAACCACGTAGGGCCCTTCCCAATTGGGCATCCATTTTCCTGTAAGTTCTTTTGATTCAAGAAGATCTTTTTAAGCACCAGATATCCCTACTAAAACTTCCTCAGATGAACTTTCTTGTTATAAGCTCGCATCATTCGCTTCTGATACATATGATTATGAGAAATAGCTTTCAACCTCTTCTCGTCGATGAGGTTCAGCTGGTCAAACCTAGCTTGTACCCATTCGGCTTCATCTAACTTTACTTCACTCAAAATTCACAGTGACGGTATTTCCACTTCGACTGGTAGTACTGCTTCGGTGCCGTATACTAAGAAATACGGTGTTACCCTAGTAGAAGTTCTCATGGATGTTTGATAGGCAAACAAAGGTGAAGGCAACATCTGGAAAGCTCTTAGGTTTCGTGGTAAGTCATAAGGGCATGAGCCTCTCATGCCAATCCTTAAATGTCTCAATGGTTTTTGCTATAATCTTCTTAATATTCTTATTTGCCGCTTCTACCGCTCCGTTCATCTTGGGGCGATAAACGATAGAATTATGGTGCACGATTTTAAATTGTTCACACACCTCAGTCATAATCTTGTTGTTCAAATTGGAAGCAATATCGGTGATGATGCTTTCGGGCATACCATAGCGACATATAATTTCCTTTTTGAGAAACTTGCAGACTGTCGCTCTTGTGATATTAGCGTACGAGGTAGCTTCTATCCACTTAGTGAAGTAATCGATGGCCACTAGGATAAAGCAGTTCCCATTGGAAGCCTTTGGATGTATCTGACCAATGACGTCTATTCCCCAGGTAGCAAAGGGCCACAGTGAATTATGGTGTGTAGAGGCACCAGCGGGGAATATATCTTATCGGCATAGATTTGACATTTGTGACATTTCTTCGCATAATTGATGCAATCTCCTTCCATAGTTGACCAGAATTATCCATATATCATGATCTTTCTTGCCATCAAAAACCCACTAGTGTGGGTCCCACATAATCCCACATGGACCTCGGTCAAAATGGTTTTGGCTTCCCGAGCACTGGCATACCTCAACAGTATCTGATCCTTGCTTCTTTTGTACAAAATTTCCCTGTCAAGGATATACCCCGGAGCTAACCTTCTGATAGTCCTTTTGTCATTATTGTCAGTCTCTTTTGGATAGGTCTGAAACTTAATGTATTGAAGGATGTCAAAATACCATGGGTTACCATCCTCATTCTCTTCTAAATTATAGCAATGGACTAGTACCTCAAAGGTTTGTATTTCGATCGGCCCCATCTCGGCGACCCTACTTGCTTCGCACATAGTAGCCAGAGTTGCCAAGGCATCGACCATCTGATTATTCTCTCTTGGCAAGTAGGTGAAATTGATTTCTTCAAAATCCTTGGTCAAATCTTGGATCAAGTCGTAGTATTTGATCAGCTTTGGATCCATAGTCTCACATTCTCTCCGAAGCTAATAAATCACCAAAGAAGAGTCTCCGAAAACCCAAAGCACCTTAACCTTTCTCTCTATGGTTGCTCAGATTCCTATGACACAAGCCTCATACTCGGCTATATTGTTGGTGCAAAAGAACTCCAACCTACTTATGGAGGGTAGTAAACATTTTCAGGGGAGACCAAAACTGCCCCTATTTTGTGGCTTAAGGTATTCGATGCCCCCATCAAAATAAAGCCTTCACCCTTCATTCTCGATAGTAAAAGCCCTTTCGGACAGATCACAGATCAGATCTTCATCTGGGAAGCTGAAATCTAATGGTTCATAATCATCCAAGGCACAACTTGCTAAAATATCTGCCACCACGCTTCCTTTTATCGTCTTCTGACTTACATAAATAATGTCAAATTCTGACAAAAGCATCTGCCAACGAGCTACTTTCCCAGTTAATGCCGGTGCTTTCATTAGAAACTTCAACGGATCTATTCAGGAAATCAAATAAGTGGTGTGATACAACATGTATTGCTAGAGCCACTTAGTAGCCCATACCAAGGCGCAGCATAACCTTTGGATCAACGAGTAATGGGTCTCACATTCGGTGAATTTCTTACTCAGGTAGTAGATCGCCCTTTTTTTGCCCGTGTCATCGTGCTGCCCCAACACACACCCCATAGAGTTTTCAAAACTGCCAAGTACAAAATCAATAGCCCATCTGGTACTGGTGCTACTAAGATCGGGGGATTAATCAGATACTTCTTGATTCTTTCTAGTTCTTCTTGACATTCTTCATCCCAAACTCCTGGGTTATTCTTCCGGAGCAGTCTAAAGATGGGGTCACACTTATCGGTCAACTAGGATATAAATCGGGAGATGTAATTCAACCTTCACAAAAATCCTCGGACTTCCTTTTGAGTTTGAGGTGGCGGAAGATCTTGGATTGCCTTCACCTTGTCTAGATCAATCTCAATGCCCTTCTGACTTACCACGAAACCTAAAAGCTTTTTAGATGTTACCACAAAGGTACATTTGGCGGGGTTGAGCTTCAATTGATATTTTCTTAGCCTTTAGAAGAGCTTTCACAAATTTTGGAGGTGCTCCTCTTTGGTTCGGGACTTGGCTATCATGCCATCCACGTGCACCTTAATCTCCTCGTGCATCATTTCATGGAACAAGGTCACCATGTCTCTTTGATATGTCACCCCAGCGTTCTTCAACCCAAAAGGCATCACCTTGTAGCAAAGCGTCCCCTACATGGTCACGAAGGTGGTCTTCTCCATATCCTCGGGATACATTTTGATCTGATTATACCCCGAGAAACTGTCCATAAAAGAAAACCAAGCATGCCCCACGATATTGTCAACTAGAGTATCAATATGAGGTAAAGGGAAATTGTCTTTGGGGCTCGCCTTATTGAGGTCCTATAGTCGACACACATACGCACCTTCCCATCCTTCTTCGAAACCGACACTATGTTAGCCACCCATTATGGGTACTTAGAGACTTCCAAAAATCCAGCCTCAAACTGTTTCCTTACTTCTTCTCTAATTTTCAGCAGCATGTTTGTCCTCATTCTCCGAAGCTTTTGCTGGACAGGCTTGCATTTCGGTCTAATGGGGAGCTTATGTGTTACAATATCTGTGTTTAGGCCTGACATATCCTGGTATGACCATGCAAACACATCTTTAAACTCTACAAGCAATCTCACCAACTTTTGTCTGACTTCTGGTGTCAAGGTGCCTCCAATCTTCAATTCATTCCTTTCTTTATCGGTCCCCAGATTAAAAATCTCTATCTTTTCTTGGTGTGGGAGGATTTGCCTTTCTTCACTAGCCATCATTCTTAGAAGTTCTTTGGGAATCTTTCCATCCTCTTCCTTTGCCTCCGCCAAGTATGTGGGTCATTTAAAATCTAATTTAGGATTAGGTTCCACATTATTCATACAATTTATATTAAGAGGCCTGCACGATTTTGAAAGTGCATATTGGGAAAAGAAAGGTGTAGTTTATGATGTAAATAGGTATATATAAAAGTAAGCAAATGGATGGATAAATAAATAAATAAATAAATGAATAAGTAATAAATGAATAATGAAATGAAATGAATATTGTGTTTGCCATTTGAGAAGGAAAATGTAGACATAGTCTATTTCATTTAAAGTAGATAGATATGACATAGCTGCCCTTTTTACAAAGGATGTCCGTTACTTTCAGGCAAAAGTAACGGGATTGTTCCGAGTATTACTTTGACTTGTTCCTAGAAAATACTGGTACGTCTCCAAAGGTCCAGTTGTTGAGCTCTTCTCTTGGGAGGCAAGGAAGAATCTTGGCCAGAAGTTGATTAGCCTCATCTCATCGCCAATCATGTCCACATTCATATCTTCAAAAGCTTCGCTGATTAACTCTTCTTGGAGGCGCCTCTCTCATTCTCGATTTGCCTCTTGGATGTCCATCTCTGGATCTCGAATTTCACCAAATATAAAGGCACCCTTGAAGTCTCCATATATGATAGGGGCCTATAGGATGTCTTCCCCTCTAAGCCTAGCCTTCCTTTGCTCTTGCTTCCTCTTTTATTCTTGCCTTTTTGTAAGAAATTTAGCTTGTAACCGAGTCTAAAGCGGTCAACTTTGTGGATCACCCTGATGGGTCGAAGGCGTCCTTGCAGATTTTTTCCCAAGCCTTTCTTCTCCTTTGCTCCTTTACCTAGGGTTTCGTACACCACCATCTTAGTGCAATTGGACAAATTCGGGCATAGAATCTTGTTTCCTTCGGCAACAAAGGTAGCATTGAAAAGTTCCAAGGCTCTGAAAGCACACTCCATTGCTTCCTCATCAGTGTGAATGTATGGTGTATTCGAAGTCACGAAAGCGACAATGTCTTTCTCGGCGTTCACTATCACTAATTTTCCCTCGGTGACGAACTTCAACTTTTGATGGAGCAAAGACGGAATGGCATCGACCGAGTGTATCCATGGCCTCCATAAGAAGCTGTTGTAAGATGGCCAAATATCCATAACCACAAAATCGACCACGTATTCGGTAGGACCAATGAGCAGAGGTACTTCTATCTTCCCGACCACATCTCTCTAGGTCCCATCAAAAGCTTGCACCATATTATGACAAGGCTGTATGTGTGAACTGTCGATCGGTAATCACTGTAGAATAGCTAACGACATAACATTTAACGTAGAGCCATTATCAATGAGCACGCCTGGTAGTACATAACCTTTGTAGTGAGTGGTGATGTTCAGGGCCTTATTGGATCCCATACCTTCCCCTTGGATTTTGTCATCACCAAAGGTAATGTGATTAACTTCAGTGATATGGCTGATAATCTGATCCAACCTCTTAACTGTGATATCTTTTTCAACATAGGTCTCATTCAAAACTTTCAGCAGTGCCTCATAATGCTTTTCAGAGTTCAATAAGAGATCAAGCACGGAGATTCGAGTCGGCTGTCTCCAAAGATGGTGAAAGATGTTGTACTTGTTGTGGTTCAAAAACCTCAAAAACTCTTGAACTTGAGTTTCTGTGACTGGCTCTTTAGCTCTCGGTGGTGGGTCATCTCTGAAAACTTTCTCGGGTTGAACTTCAACCTCCTTGTCTTTCTCTTTTGGTTCTTCCAGTTTATTTGGGTTCTCTAGAGCATAGCATCGGCCACTCCTCATGAGATGCCCCACATCTTTTACCTCTTCAGCCTCTCTTTTCAAAGGTTCTTCTTGAACGAGTTTCTTCCCTACTTCTATGTCTTCCCCTCCATGCAAACTAGGGGAATCCGGTTTTGTGATGCTTGTAGTGTAATTCCAAGGAACCATATTCGTATCCTTGAAAGGAAACGACCTCGGAAAAGCGATTATCATCTTTGGGGCTACCATTGGTGCGCTTGTTTCGCTTGGCTTGAGACCGATGACGAGTGGTCTCTTGGCGCTATACTTGGTTTCTTGGCTTTTCGATGCGTAAAATTTTACTTTCTTCCTCTTTCTTCCTCAAGAGACACAATCTCTTTCTTATCCATCATAGCTTGTATTAGTTGATGAAACTCCTCACAATCTTGAATCTCGTGATCTCCCGACTGATGGTACTCACAATATTGGCCACGTCCTTCCTTCACCAACACCATTCCCTGATCTATGAGACGTGCCATGCATAACTGTTGAAAGACCCATCTCAAGGGAGATTGAACCTCAGACACATCCTTCTTGGCTCTCATGAGGTACTCAGTTTTGATAGCATTCACGCCTTGACCTCCATGGTTTGGCAAAGGGTTGTTGGTTGTGCTCGGTTCTCCCAACTGTAACACTCCGGTCTGAATCAAGTTCTGAACGAACCTTTTGAAAGCTAAAAAATTTTTGATTGAATGCCCTGGGACATCGGCATGGTACTTGCAATGTATATTGGGGTCATACCATGCGGGGTAAGATGGATTGTAAGGAGTGACATCATAAGGACGAACTAAATCCGCTTTATACAATTGTTAGTATAGCTCCTTGTAAGAGATCGACAATGGAGTGAAGGATCTTACCTCCCTCTCCTTCTTGGGTCCCCTATCTTCTCTTTTATTGAAGTTCTAGAAATTTCCCGTCGTGGCCTGGGGCTACGAAATGGTGTAATTCTTGGTTACCTCGAAGGCGTTGGCATTGTTCACCTCGTGGTCCTCCTTATTGTATTGCTTACGTGAATGGTCCCCTCCGTCGATCCTTCTGCTCTTGATGGCCGCTTCAATGTGTTCGCCAGTCATAACCATCTCCGTAAAATTGTTGATAGGGTTACTGATCAATCGATCATAAAACGTCCCCTTTAGCGTATCCACAAACATCAAGGAGATCTAGTGCTCGTGAAGCGGTGGTTGAACCTGTGCTGCCATATCATGCCATCTCTAAGCGTATTCACGAAGAGTCTCGTTGCGCTTCTACTCCATGCCATGCAACAATAGTCGGTTGGGGACCATGTCGGTTACATGCTTATGCTGATCAATGAAAGCTTTCACCAGATCCCTCTATGAATTAATTTCGGCCTTGGTCAGTTGATTATACCACCTCGAAGCAGATCCTACTAAGCTGTCCTGAAAACAGTGAATTAGGAGCTTCTCGTTGTTGGTAAATCTAGCTATCTTCTGGAAAAACATCACTATGTGAGCAGACGGGCAGATGGTTTTTCATCAAACTTTTCAAAATTAGGGGTCTTGAACTTGTAGGGGATCTCCACATCGAGGACCAAGCTGAGTTCCCTGACACATAACCCGTAGGAGCCATCCTCATCTTCCTTTACTCGAAACTTTTCCTCTAGGTCTTTCTGAGTATCCTCCAATTGCTTAGTGAACTCCACTTTCACCTGGTTCAACTTCTCTAACTCTTCGAAGTCTGGGATGTTGTCCCCAATAACCTCGGGATTCCTGAAGGTGACCCCTAGCTGAGTTTGAGGAGCTAGACCGATGTGAGAGGAAGATGCCCTTTGTGGAGGACTAAGAGAGGGATCAATAATTAGAGAGCTATGGACGATCTAGGCATATGGGTGATCCCCTGAGTTTTGGGCAGGATTCTCAATGATACCTTTGCCCTCGGATCTGGTCCTAGCCGAGCCTGTAGTAGCTGGATATTTCCTTCATCATGTCCTGTTGAGACTTGGTGATGGTGTCCCTTAATTCCTGTTGGGCTCATTCCAACTGGCCACGTAGGTCCGCCTCTAACTTGGCAAAGCTCTCCTCCATTAGCTTCGATCGTGAGCGAGTTCGATAAGGGTGTGGAATGATGACAATTTTTTAAGAAGCAAAAATGCAATCTTTCTCTAGAATAGAAAGCCTTTAATTAATAAATGGCAATTAATCAAAAATGCAAACAATCGTACTAATTAGATGATTATTAGCTTTTAACAAAAAATGCATATGAAAGAATCATACATGAATGCAAATAGGGACACTAAGCTTGGAAAATATCATCGTTAAAAGACTTTCATTAACAGAAACATTGTCTTGTTACAATAACTTAATGAGAACCAACTACACATATGGCTTCAGGGTAGTATCAAGGTCAATGATCTCCCGTGGAATCCAAATGATCCTCTCTTCTTCCTCAGAATCATCATCCACATAGTCATGGAGTTCGGTAGTGTCTTCCGCCATAAACTGTACTTTCCAGGCAATCTCTTGTATCTGGGTCATCCAATGTGCCAGCTCTTGCTCCTGCCTCCAAATTGTGTAGGCAACGAAGTGTATTTACTCCAAACTCGGCGTCGTGCTTACTTGAATTGCTCCACTAAGGCTTGCCAAGTGATCCTTGAGCTATTGAACCTTGGTTTCAAACTCAACGACACGAGTCGCCAGGACTTGTTTCTCCAACTTACTGGTCTTCAGCTTGCTAGTTGAACCTTTATGCTTGAAAAGAGATTTCTCCAAGCACTTCACCTTATCCCTCAAAGCTTCATTTTGGTTTTGCTCCTTGTTAAGTGTTCAAAAGTACTATTTTATTCACCCTTTTTACTCATATTTTTTCTAGACTTAGGCTCATATTAGTTGCATTATTAGCCATTCATGCATGTTTGCATTGTTTCCTTGGTGGTCAAGCTTGATTTTATATTTTGCCTAATTTTGTGGAAAAAGGGTGCTGCCATTAGTTGTTTTTGTGTGTGCAGAATTAGTTGCAAGAGCAAGGCTGGAAGCAGTTGCCAGGGCAATACAAGAAGAAGATGCCGACGCAGTTGCCAGGGCAGTGCATGAAGGATAGGCCGAGCTAGTTGACAGGGCAATTATCGACAAGAATGGATAATATGATGTGGCAGCCAAAATTGATGACTGGATATGCCCAACATGGAGAGGTCAAAGAAGGATTAAATCCTAAGAAGATATGAGAAGATCTAGTAGGAATTTAAATATAATAAAGAATTATATTCTTTAAAAGTATTTATTTCCAACTTGACTTCCTCCCCAAGAAAGTCTTTGACCTAGCCATCTCCTATTTAAAGGACCCCAAGCCATCAACCTGGGATGTGCGGTTGAGAGGAGAGAATTCGGCAAGAGGCTTCAACATCTTCATCTTTTTCTTTCTTGTATGATTAGGTTTATGTTAGGAAAACTTTGTTTTATGTTTCTTTTGAACCTAGCCATGAACTAGATCTATTTGGCTAAGGTTATTGTGTTTTGTGGTTGTGAGAAACGGTTGGATTTTTTTAGGTAATAGAGTTTGCACTTTCAATTCAAGGTTTACTCATTCTTGGTTTTTATTCTTGTTTGCGAGTGAATTGTGAGAGGATCTCGTAAATCTATCTATTTATCTAATATCAGGAGAGTTAGATTCAAGAAATGAATGAGTATGGTCTTTATTCAATCTATTGATGATGAAGACTAATCCGGCTTAGGAATAAGTTTAAGGATTTCAACGGCTAAGAGGAGCACAAGATTGGTTGTTGTTCACGCTTGATTCACGCTGGGATGTATCATCAAGGCATGCATAATTAGCTAGAGTTTCGACTTAGGGATAAGAAGAAACCATTGAAGAACGCTCTGTCAAACCTTGAAGTTTGCTGCCCAGTCGCCCAAACAGTTGCCCAGTTAGTTGCCCAGGAAACCGTTCTACTAGTTGCCAAGGCAACTCAACTGTGTAAGATGCCACGACAACTGAGTTACCATTGCACTCCTATACCAAGATGATCCATTCGACAATCACTCCTCAACTCACGATAACCTAGCCTACTCTCTCTCATTTGATTACATCTTCTTTTACTTTATTGTTTTTTAGTTTAATTGTTAATTAGAACTCCTTACATCACCTACTTGTGTTTTTACTTTCACAATGCAAGAAATTAGATTCTTGAAGTGGCACCAATCCCTGTGGAGACGATGTCTTTTATGCTATAACTTGCGACGTGTACACTTGCACAACTGCGGAGCACTTATTACGTACAACAAGTTTTTGGCGCCGTTGCTGGGGATTGGCAATAGCAACTTTGTTTTTATTTTCTTGCACTTCTTATTTTTATTGTTTAAAGTTTGAAGGGTTAACAAACTTTTGTTTTGCATTGGTATATGACCAGGGCGAAACCAACTACACCAGAGTACCCCTTTGATCCAAAAATCGAACGTACCTTGTAAGAACTCAGACGAAGGCTAGGAGTAGCAATGGCTAATCGAAATGGCAATGTGAATGCCAACTACAATCAGGATGTTCCAGCAGGAGGTGGAGTGATTCTTGCACGAAACAAAATTGTTCGAGACTATCTTGAAGAAGATATTGAAGGACTTAATCCAGGAGTTGTAACACCTGAAATTGAAGCCAACCACTTTGGGTTGAAACCGGTGATGTTCAATATGATCAACATAATAGGTCAATTTGGCGGCTCAGTAACTGAAGATGCACGACAACATCTTAAATCTTTCCTCGAGATTTGCAATTCATTCAAAATACAAGGAGTCACCCTAGATGTTTTACGACTAAGATTATTCCCCTATTCTTTGAAGGATGGGACGAAAGCATGGGTGAATAGTATTATGGCCGTATCAATAGGATCTTAGACCGATCCATGTCTTGATTTCCTTGCTCGGTTTAATTCTACAAATTTGACTGATAAGCTTCATAACGAAATTACTTCTTTTCGGTAGGCAGATGACGAATCCATGTACGAGGTTTGGCAGCGATATAGAGAACTTCTACACAAATGTCCCCTACACGGATTTCCAATATGGACACAAGTGACGATGTTTTACAATGTTGTAAACACACCAACAAGGATGATGCTAGATGCCTCGGTAAATGGCATACTTCTAGACAAGTCACCGGAAGAAGCAATGCAAATTCTGAATAGCCTCGCCAATAATGATTATCAGTTCCCAACTGCAAGAAGAGGAAGAGTTAGACGCCAAACCACAATACATGAACTGGGATCATCAGACTCAATTTCGGCATAATTGGCCACTCTAACCAAGACGGTCCAGAACATGCAGAAACAAAACAACACACAGGAGGTCAAGGTAGTAGATTCCTTTTGTGAGTTATGTGGTGGTAACCATGATCCTTTTGAATGTACGCAGAATCCATCTTCTACGTGGGGAATTACAATCAGAGCAACAATGTGATGTCCAACACATACAACCCAGCTTGGAAGAAGAACCAAAATTTTTCGTTGAGTAATTCCAACAACGCTCTGAACCAGAACAATCAGAATGCACAAGCATCAGGATTCCAACAGAATATGCCACGACAACAGATGACGCAACAACAACTAACAACATCTAGTTCTTTGGAAAATTCTCTAAATGCTTTCATATTAAAAACTGAATCCTATATGGCTAAGAATAGTAATTTCATAAAAAGAATTGATGCTTTTATTAATAGGACCGAGATGAGATTGCAAAACCAAGAAGCAACAATCAAATCATTAGAAACTCAAGTCGGACAATTTGCTCAAAATCCGAATACTAGACCGCAAGGAGGTTTACCCAGCGATACTGAAGTCGCAAGAAGAACTGGCCACGAGCAATGTAAGGCGATCACCACTAGAAGTGGCCGACAACTTAAAGAGGCTCAAGCTCGCTCATCAAACAAAACTCCACAAAAGAACAAGATGAACTCAGCAGCAAGGCGTCAAATGTTGAACCAGGGAATGCCACGACAACCCTAGTTGACGATGCCGCAGCAACCAACAATAGATATGCCACGACAACCCCAGTTGACGAAGCCTCGCCAATGCCGACAATCAGGTTCCAAACCAATGAAAGGATCAAAGATATCCGACTTCCACCACAATTCCCACAAAGGTTGAAGCGACAAAAGAAAGAATATAAATTCACGAAGTTCCTTGATATCCTAAAGCAAGTCCATATCAACTTATCATTGGTTGAGGCAATTGAACAAATGCCGAACTATGCCAAGTTTCTTAAAGACATTGTGTCCAAAAGAACAAGGCTAGGAGAGTTTGAAACAGTTGGCGCAATAGAGGGATGCATGGCCATGTTGCACAATCGTATGCCACCCAAGTTGAAGGATCCCGGAAGTTTCACAATACCCTGTTCTATTGGAAATCACTATATCGAGAAAACACTATGCGACTTTGGGGCTAGCATAAACTTGATGCCTAAATCAGTTTTCCAGAAACTAGGAATCGGGAAGGCAAGACCTACAACAGTTATGCTATAGCTAGCCGACATATCTTATGTGCATCGAGAGGGAAAAATCGAAGACATACTGGTAAAAGTTGATAAATTTATTTTCCCGTTGACTTTATTGTTTTGGATTGTGAAGCGGATGAGCATGCACCTATCATTCTTGGGAGACCCTTCCTAGCAACAGGGATAACCTTGATCGATGTTGAAAAGGGAGAGCTCACAATGAGGGTAAATGACCAGCAAGTTAAACTGAATGTGTTCCAAACACTTAAGCATGATGATGATCTAGAAGAATGCCAACTTCTTCATGCCACAACAAAGTCTGACTTTGACGAGGAATTTAGTTGCCTCGTCAACTACATTGCCAAACTAGAGGAACCTGAGAAGTATGAAGAACCGATCGATGAGGAACAGCAAGAAGAGGCAAATTGGTTAGTCAATCGACCAGGTACATAATTTGAACCCCTGGATTACTCAGGTAAAGAAGGTAAACTCGAAAAGCCCTCTACTGAACAATCACCGATTCTTGAGTTAAAACAATTGACAGGGCAACTAAAATATGCTTATTTGGGAACCAATAACACATTGCTCGTAATTATTTTCTCTAAGTTACAACCTGAGCTGGAAAAGAAGTTGATCGACATGTTGATGCTACACAAGAAGGTAATAGGGTAGACAATTGCCGACTTGAAGGAAATTAGTCCGGCAGTGTGCATGCACAAGATTATGTTAGAGGATGATCACAAACCTTCGATTGAGGCCCAGAAGAGATTGAATCATGCCATGAAAGGGGTTGTAATGAAAGAAATCATCAAGTGGCTTGACACCGGCATCATATACCCCATCTTTTTTAGTACATGGGTAAGTTCGGTACAATGTGTACCGAAAAAGGGAGGTATAACGATGGTAAGTAATGAAAACAATGAACTCATCCCAACCAGGACTATGACCGGTTGGAGGGTTTGCATAGATTACCGAAAGTTAAACAAGGCCACTAGGAAAGATCACTTCCCCTTACCTTTATTGATCAAATGCTTGACCGTCTTGCAGGAAAACCCTTTTATTGTTTTCTTGATGGTTATTCAGGTTACAATCAAATTGCCATAGCACCAGAAGATCAATAAAAGACCACCTTCATATGCCCATACGGTACCTATACCTTTCGAATGATGCCATTCGGATTATGCAATACCTCAACAACCTTCCAAATATGCAAGATGGCACTCTTTTCAGACATGGTCGAAGACTTCCTTGAAATCTTCATGGACGATTTTTCCGTATTTGGTAATGACTTCGACAGTTGCCTCGGTAATTTGGAGAAGGTGTTGGCAAGATGTGAAGAATCTGATCTAGTCCTTAATTGAGAGAAGTGCCATTTTATGGTAGATGAAGAAATCGTGCTGGGCCACAAGATTTCATCCAAGGGTATCGAAGTAGACAAATCCAAGGTGGACATAATTGAGAGATTACCCCCACCAAGTTCGGTCAAAGGAATCCGAAGCTTTCTTGGACATGCAGGTTTTTACAGGAAGTTCATTCATAATTTTTCCAAAATCACTAAACCCTTGTGCAATTTTCTTGAACATGACAAAGCCTTCGACTTTGATGAATCTTATGCCCAAGCATTCGAAACCCTTAAGGAAAAGCTTGTCTCGGCCCTTATTGTCGTTCCACCCGATTGGACACTACCTTTTGAGCTCATGTGTGATGTGAGTGATTTTGCGGTAGGAGCAGTCCTAGGCCAACGCACAGGTAAGACCTTTCATGTGATATATTACACAACAACGGAGAAAGAGTTACTAGCCGTAGTTTTTGCATTTGACAAGTTTCGTTCCTATTTGATTGGTACAAAGATAATTGTCCATACGGACCATTCGACAATAAAGTATCTATTTGCTAAAAAGTATGACAAACCTCGTTTGATTCGTTAGATATTGCTTTTACAAGAGTTTGGCATTGAAATTAAGGACATGAAAGGAATAGAGAATCAAGTTGCCGATCATTTGTCACGCTTAGAACGCAACAGGGAGGAGGACGCGGATTTAGAGATATGCGATGCATTCCCGGATGAGCAACTGTTAGTTGCCTCGGCAACCACTAAAGTGGTTGCCAAACCAACACATGCCTCGGCAACCACTGAAGCAGTTGCCATGGTAACACATGCCTCGGTAACCACTGAAGCAGCTGCCACGACAACACATGCCTCGGCAATCCCTAAAGCACACGCCTCGGCAAGTGTCGTTGCCTCAGTAATACCCTGGTATGCTGATTTAGTTAACTTCCTTGTTTGTGGTATTTTACCTTATGACCATACTCACCAAGGAAAGAAGTGGTTCCGCCATGATGCTAAGCATTATTTTTGGGATGAGCCTATTTTGTTTAAACAATGTACAGATCAGGTTATACGCTGATGTGTCCCTGAAGAGAAGCAACATGATGTACTCCGACAATGCCATTCTTCACCCTATAGAGGACATTTTGGAGGAACACGTACCGTGGCTGAAGTCTTGCAATCCGGTTTGTATTGGCCCACACTTTACAAAGATGCCCAAGAGTTTTACAAGCAATGTGATCGTTGCCAAAAGACGGGCAATATCTCTATACGACATGAGATGCCACTCCGAAACATCCTTGAGGTGGAATTGTTCGATGTATGGGGGATCGATTTCATGGGACCCTTCCCATCTTTATTCGGCAACCTCTATATTTTACTTGTCGTTGACTATGTGTCCAAGTGGGTTGAAGCCGATGTAGTTCCCGTTAATGATTCCAAGGCCGTACAACAATTCTTGCAGAAAAATATATTTACATAGTTTGGGATGCCAAGAGCAATTATCAGTGATGAAGGCAAGCACTCTGACAACAGACTTATTGCAAAGATATTGCAACACTTCGGCGTGTCACACAAAATTGCCACAGTATGTCATCCACAAACAAATGGCAAATAGAAAATTTTAACCGTGAATTGAAGAATATCCTAGAGAAGGTTGTCAATCCTTCCCGAAAAGATTGGTCTACAAGACTAGATGAAGCACTTCGGGCTTACCGAACCGCATTCAAAACACCCCTTGGAATGTCCCCGTTTCACCTTGTCTATGGTAAGACCTGTCACTTATCGGTAGAAATTGAACACAAAGTATATTGGGCAATCAAGACCATGAATATGGATTGGGAGAGTGCCGGATAAAAGCCTTTACTAGATCTCAACGAGATAGAATAATTCTGTGCACTCACCTATGACGATGCACGAATCTACAATGAGAAAATAAAGCAATGGCATGACAAGAAGCTATTACCGCGACAATTCATGCCAGGGCAACTAGTTCTATTCAATTCTCGGTTAAAACTTTTCTCGGGAAAATTGAGATCAAGATGGTCGGGACCATTCAAAGTAGTAAAACTATTTTTCCCATGGTGCCGTGATAATCAAGTCCACCACTGAGGAACATGAATTCAAAGTTAATGGACAAAGATTAAAGCACTACAACGGTGCCCATGTGGAACGAAACAAAGAAGTGGTCACCTTAGGAGATGCATGATCATGCTCTCCTTTCGATATTTTATTTTTATTTTTCTCTCTTTTATTCGAACTTATTATTTTTATATTTATTTTATTTTATTAATTTTGGTTATTGTTAGGATAGATTTATTTATTTTCTTTATGTTGAGACTGCATCTTTCTTTCTTATTTATCTAATTTTTTTTGAATTTTAGGTTTAAGAATTTCTCTTATCTTTCAACATCTTTGTCTATTTCTTTTTATTTATTAGTTTATCTTTAATTTTAATCCTTATTCTATTTGTTTTTTTAGGAAAAGAGTTCAAGATAAAAAGGATTTGGATTCAAGAAGGAAGTCTCTTCAACAAGGGAACATATGGGCTAAATCTAAGGCTTATACTAAGCCTCCAATTTGCCATAATTCTCCATCATAGCCGGCCATAAATCCTTCCCCTCCCCCAACTCGAATCCCCCAAGCCCAAGCGAAAAGCCAATGAGATTGAGGAAGAGGATGATGAGGACACACCCGTACGAGGATCGGTTCCACCATTGGCAACAAGGAAGCAACCACCGCATTCAAGCAAGAGAATCAAGACACCGACCAAAAGGAAACTAATCATCCATGATGATGAGCTCTCGAAGTAAGTCCTCGTTTGCATTTTTTTATTTTTTATTTTATTTTTATTTTCTCTTTTTTGCATGCATTGAGGATAATGCCTCACTCGAGTTTGGGGGGGATTGTTACTAGTTAGCTGTCATGTTTAGTTGCATTCATCTTAAGTATTGCATACATGACACGTAAATTGCTTGCCATGTCTTTAGTTGGAACAAGAATTGGCTATATTTGATGAATATCCGATGATAACATTACCAATGTACTTAATTGATAGAAATTTTTATTCTAGGATAACCGTGGAAGCACTTAGAATCCTACTATGATGCTAAACTTGATGAAACACTGTTGTGGCTTGATTGATTTAAGGAATTCTAGCGAACTTAGGTTGATAGTTAAAAAATTGGGGGGTTAAAATAAAAATAGGATGAATGCTAGAGGTGCCCGAAACTGGCTCTAGTCGAATAAAAGAAAAACTTAAGAAAACTAAAAACAAATCACTAGAGGTTCCCAAAATCGGCTCTAGTTAAAACATGTTAAAAGAACCCAAGGAAGTAATTTGAAAACCTATTGTTCACATAGAATCCAAAAAATCAACTTGCACACAACTCCGCACACACTAACAAGCATTATAGTTTGATTCTGAGTAACTTCTAAGTTGTCCGAAAAATGAAAAGTCGTCATACTTTGTGCCACGATTCTGAGGATTGAAATCAAGTTCGAAGCTAAGTTTGTAAAAATTGAAGTCTTGGTAGATAATTATTAGTTTGCATTGCTTGAGGACAAGCAATAGTTTGAGTTTGAGGGCGTGTTAAGTGTCCAAAAGTACTATTTTATTCACCACTTTTACTCATATTATTGCTAGACTTAGGCTCATATTAGTTGCATTATTAGCCATTCATGCATGTTTGCATTGTTTCCTTGGTGGTCAAGCTTGATTTTATATTTTGCCTAATTTTGTTGAAAAAGGGTTCTGCCGGTAGTTGTTTTTGCGTGTGCAGAATTAGTTGCCAGAGCAAGGCTGGAACCAGTTGCCAGGGCAATACAAGAAGGAGATGCCGACACAGTTGCCAGGGCAGTGCGTGAAGGATACGCCAAGCTAGTTGCCAGGGCAATTATCGACAAGAATGGATAAGATGATGTGGCAGCCAAAATTGATGACTGGATATGCCCAACATGGAGAGGTCAAAGAAGGACTAGATCCCAAGAAGATAGGAGAAGATCTAGTAGGAATTTAAATATAATAAAGAATTATATTCTTTAAAAGTATTTAATTCCAACTTGACTTCCTCCCCAAGAAATACTTTGACCTAGCCATCTCCTATTTAAAGGACCCCAAGTCGTCAACCTGGGATGTTCAGTTGAGAGGAGAGAATTCGGCAAGAGGCTTCAACATCTTCATCTTTTTCTTTCTTGTTCGATTAGGTTTATGTTAGGAAAACTTTGTTTTATGTTTCTTTTGAACCTAGCAATGAACTAGATCTATTTGGCTAAGGTTATTGTGTTTTCTGGTTGTGAGAAACGGTTGGATTTTTTTAGGTAATATAGCTTGCACTTTCAATTCAAGGTTTACTCATTCTTGGTTTTTATTCTTTTTTACGAGTGAATTGGGAGAGGATCTCGTAAATCTATCTATTTATCTAATATCGGGAGAGTTAGATTCAAGAAACGAATGAGTATGGTCTTTATTCAATCTATCGATGATGAAGACTAATCCGACTTAGAAATAAGTTTAAGGATTTCAACGGCTAAGAGGAGCGCAAGATTGGTTGTTGTTCACCCTTGATTCACGTCGGGATGTATCATCAAGGCATGCATAATTAGCTAGAGTTTTAACTTAGGGATAAGAAGAAACCATTGAAGAACGCTCTACCGAACCTTGAAGTTTGCTGCCCAGTCGCCCAAACAGTTGCCCAGTCAGTTGCCCAGGCAACCGTTCTACTAGTTGCCAAGGCAACTCAACTGTGCAAGATGCCATGGGAACTGAGTTTCCATTGCACTCTTTTACCAAGACGATCCATTCGACTATCACTCCTCAACTCACACTAACCTAGCCTACTCCCCCTCATTTGATTACATCTTCTTTTACTTTATTGCTTTTTAGTTTAGTTGTTAATTAGAACTCCTACAATCACCTACTTGTGTTTTTACTTTCACGGTGCAAGAAATTAATTCTTGAAGTGGCACCAATCCCTATGGAGACGATATCTTTTATTCTATAACTTGCAACGTGTACACTTGCACCATTGCGGAGCACTTATTATATGCAACACTCCTTTTCGATCTGTCTCGAATGGGAGATTCGTAGATTCTTCACTTCTTTAGTTAAAGCAAGCGCTTGATCTTTGTGTTCGTAAAATATTCTTTTGTAGTTCTTGGCTCTTGCTTTCTACTCTTTCAATCGAAGCTCTAACCCTTCACTTGGTACGCCTTCTACGACCTTTTTGCTCTTATTCAACCTCTTAAGCTTCTGAATCTCTTCCTTCTCCATCTTGAGTTCAAGTTCCAACTCATCACTTCTCTTCTATAGATCTTTAACCACTCCCTCAAACTATGTCTTCTCTAATTCGAAGTCAAACTTTTCTTGATGAGCTCTCTCCTCGAGCTTGAGGTACCTATTTCGCTCTTCTTCAAGTTGCTTCCTCATCAAGTCGGCCTCAGTAGGAAGTGTGGCCAATCTCTCCTCCACAGACCTCTTTCCATCGAGACTCAAGTGGGGAATGTTCTCATTGACACGATTAAATCTCCATGCTTCGTACTCAGGGGTGACCATGTATGGAGCATTTACGATTCTAACCCGTCTTGCATTATTCCAATTCAAAGAAATATTGTATACCATCGTTTTGTAGCCATTCTCCTTTGTATAATCCACGTTGAACTCATTTAGTCCCTTGGTGGCTGGCACGAAATATTTTGACCCGTACTGTCTCAAAACTAGAAAAGGTGCATACGTGGTATGCCCCCAAAAGAAAAGTAGTGGTACCCATGAATGCTCTCTGCATCTGTAGAGAATGTTCTTTTCAAACGACCATGGTGCTTCCAAACTACATCCTCATCCTTTAGATTTCGGAGGACATCCTGTCATACTTCCTCCGATCTTCGGGTTGGCTAATCACTCTTCATAGGAATTCTTCTAAGGGCGAGAACTTGCCATCATAAAGGGGCCTTGAAAAACTGGGATTGGTCCAAAAGTAGCTGTAGAACCAGACAGTCAAAAGCTGCGGGCACCCTCAGAAGTGACCTCCTCTATGCTCCCAACAGAACCTCAAAGATCGAAAAGTCTCGGCCATAATTACAAGTACTGGATTGTCCCACTATCTAAACGATCAAATAGATCCAAAACTGATAGATCGATGAGTCCTAATGCTCAGAGAAATAGTACCAATCCGTAGATCAACAAAGTAAAAAGATTCCGTTGAACTCAGCCAACGGGATGCTCTGAGGCTAAAGCTAAGATCCCCTCCCCACTTGAGATACTTTTTATCGTTCCAAGTAGTGACTTGATGCTCGACCTAAGATGATAACATATCAAAGAATTTCTTCAATTTTCCTCGGAAGGCTTTGTTCTTACTTGGCTTTGAGTACACCCGATTCATATCAACCTTCTTACAATTTATGAGATCCTGGTACTCTTCAATTGTAAGAGTTAGGTCAAAGTTACCAATTGTAAAGCAGCTGTAGGCAGAGTTCCAAAAACCCACTAAGGCTTGTAGTAGTGCTTGGTCAACTGAAACTTCTAGTAAGTACGTAATATCTCCATACTCCTCTCTAAAAGTACTCTTCGTTTCAAAATCCCAACCATTCCAAACTGGCTTTAATTCTGATAGTCGTTGAACTCTGTATTCATGAATATCGTGGCTGACATGGCTGATCTAAACCAGTATTAATATTGTCTCCTTCATGTAATTATTCTCCTTCCGACCATATCTGAACATCAAAATTCTTTTCATCACTACTACGGACTAAGTCTCCCATTGATCTAGTCTTTAACTTCAAACTATTTCCAACTCAATGTGCTCTTCATGATATGAATAGATATGCAAAAGAAGGGTAAAAGAGGAAAAATGAAGAAAACAAGAAGAAGCATTAGTTATAAGATAAACAATAAAACAAAAGTGATAAGAGATAAACGTAAAATGAAATAAGCACAAGGAAAACATAAGAGAACAAACCTAACCACATGAATTCTAGTTTGCTAGGGTCATTCGCATGGCTTTAATGGGGTAGGTTTCCTAAATTCTCACACATGTGTTTGGTTCTAGACGAGGGTACCCGAACCTATCTTACTACCTACTAAGGTAGCAAGAACCTCAATTTTGGTGCATTACAAGCTTACGAATTGGTTTCGGTTCGAGGTAAAGCACGACCTAGTGATGTAGAGGGCTACTCATGTGTCAAAAGGCGTGGATTCCGGAAGTGAATTACATACCCATGGAGGGCTACTCACGTGGGTATGTGGCATTTCACTCCCACTTAAGGGGCGGAGCTCGGGTATAGAGCTTGATGATCATGATGCAATACATGTATGTGACTCCTTATAAATTAAATGAAAAATTAATTCGAAGACCACCAATTATCAAAACCCATGCAATCTTAGTCACATTTTTAAGAAAGAATCGACCTTGTTAAAGTTAATAGAAATTCTAACATTTTCCATCATTTTAAAAGCAACAAACATTTTCTTGGCCTAACTCTCTTTTCGTTTTTGAAAAAACAAAAATGTTCCCCAACGAAGCCGTCATGCTGTAGCGACTTTTTGAAAATATATATATGTGTGTGTGTGTGTGTGTATGTTGTTTCATAGATTTGGCGCTACGGGTGATCCCCCAAATCATCTCTTTGAAATCTTGGTTTAAAATAGGGATTTCTTTTGGAAGATTCTTTTTCTTTTGAAAATCATAAAAATTTTGGGAGTCGCCACCGGCCACTTGGGTAAGGTAGGCTGGACACCATAAAATGCTAGAGATTCATTATGAAAAGGTTCAGGAGTTGTTTACGCGTGGAGAAGGATTAGCACCCCCATCACGCCCGGATATTGGTACCATAATATTTGTTGCCTTTAAAATTGATAGAATTTGTTGTAAATTTGAATTAAGTTTAATTCGACGTTCTTAATTGAAAATCAACTTCAATTGCATGGGCTTTATCAAATCATTGGTTTAGAATTAATTAGATATTTAATTAATAAGGATGACGATACACCAGACCATAGACTAAACCGACATCATATAAGTCTGACTTTCGTGTTAGTTTATGGTTCGGATCCCGTACGTCACCTTTATGCATGGTGCTAGCAGTTATAATATAATGAAATGATCTTGTCTGTTTTAATTATCATTTTCCCCGGAGAGGTAAGGATTAATCCAAATATTCAGTCAACATTCAATGAGGCAAGACTGTTATGACACGAATATCGGGATTAACGAATACCTTTTTTATGATTTAGGTTAATTAACATGCAATCAAAACATAAAAAGTCACATGAATGATAAATTAGGGATGACAAACAAGGGCACAAAAAGAAAACACACAAAGGCCCACCCGAAGTCCTAACCTATAAAGGCCCAAGTTATGGAAAGCCCAAATGGTGATCTACCTATTAATTAAATGATTCTAATATTTAATCCTAAGTTGATTAGCCCTAAAAGACTAGAAACCCTAACAAATTATGATAATTAATCTGAAATTTAGAGTCAATCTAATTTCAATGCCAATTTTAACCTAAAGTTTTTCAATTAACTTAGTGAATTTAACACTTGCCCAAGTAAGCCAAAGGTAAGTTTAACTTCACTAAATTAATTTGAACCCTAATCTAACTAAAGCTCTAAAAGGACCTAATCCTAGAATTAATTTAATTAATTTAATAATCGTGCCCCTATGAGACGAGCACACAATCTAAATTAATTAGATTAATTCACTTAATCTAATCTAAAGCCTAAAGTTCCAAAACTACTAAAACTAGGCCCAAGACCAAAAGCCCAAACAAAAACCAAATAAGACATATATACTCTATACTAAAATATATATATATAACATTTATAAAAAGGCTATGTATTTAAAAACCTTGTATGATATATATTATATAAAAACTTATATTATATTAAGAAACTATATTATATATTTTTACAAAAACTATATATATTATATTCTTTTAAAAAAACATTTTATATATAAAGAAACTATACATATTATAAGCTTTAAACCTATATATTTTTGAAAATTATAACTTTGTGAAGCTAAATATATTATATATATATTGAAACACATGTCATGTATATATTATATATATAAACTATATGTATCATATAGAAAATATATACTATACGATATGCATGTATTAAATACCAAATCAAGCACAAATCCCAAATCAAACATACATTAAATGACAACTTAGCATAAGAATTAAAACTGGAAATAAAAATCAAATAAATGTATTAAATTAACAAAAATATGCATGAAACAAAAGGGGATTTTTGACATTGGGTTTGGGATCAAATTGAAAGAAAATAGACCTTGGAAGATGAATTAAAAGAAAAAGAGGGACGAGACTGAAGACTTCAAAAAACTATAAGAGACCCGGGGAGTGATTTAAAAAGACGAAATGGCTTGGGCCGCTAAATATCCCACACAGAGAGACCAATTGGGAGATTTTCCCATGCGGGAGCCCTTATGGAGTGAATAACCAAGGGCGGAGGGATTTATGAGAGTATTACCCCACTTTTAAAACGGGCCGAGTATAAAGCATACTTTTTATAACAAAAAAACTTATAACAAAAACAAACTTCCTTGCCCCTCTCTTTGTTCTCTGAAACTAGGATGAATGCCACCATGCGTTAATCTGAAAACCCAGACTCTTCCGTGAAACTCAGATTCCGACGGTTGCCCCGCCCCGCTGGTCGTCTTTCAACGGCAGCTAGAGAATCAAAAAACCTCGTAAACTCTCAATTTCTTCATTTTAAAACCAAATCCGACCCTCCTTTTTGAATTGAATTTCCTCCTTTATCTCTACAAAAGCCGAAACAAAAGAAGAGAAAGAAAACTGAAGCCAAGGCCTCTATTTTCCTGGCCACTCTTTCATTCGACTCACCACTCGCAGCCAGAAGGCGACTGGAAGGCTTATCGCCGGTGAAAGAAGGCAGACAAACGCAAAAGGAGGGCAAACAGCGAAGGGAGACAGACCGAACATGTATATAAAAAAACAAAATCTATGCTACTGTTGAAGCTTTGAAAATGAATGAGAAAGAGAGAGATATACCTCAAAAATACTTGAGGGTTTGCCTTTTCTTTCTGCTCTATTCCTTTTTGATTCCGAATGAATCTTACAATAGTTTAAGGATTTTCATTATATAGCCTTTGTTTTACATATATTTCAAAAAATAGATAAATAAAACCCTAATATTCTATTGGTTGTCATTTGGTGTTCTACAATTCCTTGTCTATATTCATATGCTACACTGAAATTATCGGTATGCCCTTTGAAATGTTGTTGCAATTCTCTGAAATTTTCAAATTTTGGTTGTTTTCATGTATTATACCTTCCTTTGACATTCCTTTCCCTTGTTTGCTTGTGTGACGTGGTTGAATTGAGCCTTGGAGGGGACCAAGGGGAAGAGGAGACCATCTGCCATCATGGCGGTCGCTGTGGACGAATGGCCATGATATGGCATTCGGTCACTGGTTTCGCATGCTGGCGTGGAGGCAAAGACACGTCACTAGAGGACAAATGGCAGGCGGATAACTTCACGTGCGCGATTGTAAGAGATATTGAGCTGGCGCGTGTAACTCATGTGGGAGTTCGAGAGCCTCGATCTGGACCGTCAGATCTAAAATGATCTGACAGTGGATACTCTGCGGTGCCAAAGCAAAAGGATAAGTTAGGTAGATTAGGTTATTTAGGGTTTAATTATTCATGGGCCCTAATAGGCTGAATGTAATGAAATGTATTATTTTTTTGGTTTTTTGAAAGTAAATGGACTGAGTTATTTTAATTAGGCTTTTATTATATATAGTGGGCTGATTTTATAAATTAACAACTTATAATAATTTTTTTGATTCTTTTCTGATTTTAAGTTAATAATAACGAAAATAATAATAACAAATGGTAATATATAATATATAATAGGAAACATTAATAATTATAATAGTAGTAATATCACTAACGATGATACTATATTAACATAACAATGTATTGATAACATAATAGCAGAATATATATATAACTAGTAATATTTAGGGGTTTTCTCAAATGGATAATAGCATAATAGAATATGATAGCAACACATATATTACTTAGTAATAATTTTTTTTGGGTTTTTAAAAATAACATATAATAAGGTAAGAAAAGATAATGAAGAAATAAAGCAAATAAACACACTACTAGTAATGTTTTTGATTTTTCAAGTAGCAAAACACATATATATAGTTAATAAGACATATACTAATAGTAATATCTTTTACTTTTGGATTTTAACAACATACACATACACACACACATATATATATATAGATAGATAATACTTAAGCAATAGCCCATATAAGCCCATTATTAAAAAAATAAAAAATGGGTTAATACCTCAGAAAAAATTAGTGATTACATCGTATGACTAGTTTAAGGATAAAGCAAACCATTGAATGGATATTAATGAATCTTGTAATTGGTCTTACTATGTGAAATATTTTGTGTCTGATTAGGTTGATTTAAGTATCGAACAATTGATCTTAGTAATCGAAGGTAACTATCACCTTTTGTAAACAAATCTTTAAGCTCCATGATAGCTTAAGTTAAGTTAAATTTGATGTTCATTTGAGTGCTAATAGGTGAATCTATGTTGGACTTAAACCTTGAGCTCGTATGTAAGAATATATATATAAGTAGTTGGATTGCTTTGTATATAAATGAATATGTATGAGACTGTTGAGTGCAGAATTATATGTATACACATGAATATTGACTTGTTTTGGATGTTTAGGAAAATATGTAGATTGATTTGCACAAGTAATCGTATAACAAGATAAATAGGTATAGTTATACCAAGTTTGACATCTATCTAGTGACCAATGAGTTAAATGTTCAATAATTTACCTGTTCAAGATTAATAAGTGTTTGAATCAAATGATACTCTATGTTTTTTGGAGGTTTCTTAACAAGCTTTAGGGTTTGAAGAATATAGAAGGCAAAGTCATGCTATGGGTTATCGTTTGATGTGTTATGTTTAATGAGTGAGCTCTCTTGTTTGAATATGAAGGATTATTAAATTTTTTTAATTTACCCTGAATTCTGATTGAATGTATAGTTGAGAAGTGCTAAGCATCATATGTTTGAGTGAATGTTTGTTCTGTAACACTTCTTAAATCAGTTTATCTCCTTGACCGGGTAAGGGATGTTATATAGATCTTAGGGTTCTTTGATTCATACACGAGAAATCGATACGCATTGCTATGTTCTGCATAGCTGCTACAGTTTTAGAACCTATTTTCATTCGTTTCGGCAATAGGGCCATTACCTTGGCAAGACACCCCCACATTTTCAAGTGGTTGTATGAAGGTTTTCAACCTTTCCATAACTCATATCGTGTCTTGTCCTTTTCCTTTCGGGGAACCTTATTCAAAAGGTAATTAGCTGTAAGGATAGCTTCCCCCACATGTTCTATGATAACCCAAAGCTTTCTAACAAATCATTCATCATTTCTTTTAGAGTCCGATTTTTCTGTTCGGCTACCCCATTTGATTGAGAAGAATATGGTGGTGTTACTTCGTGAATAATTCCATGTTGTGAACAAAATTCACCACATGGTTCAACATATTCACCACCACGATCACTTCTTACCATCTTAATCTTTTTATTAAGTTTGTTTTCAACTTCTAGCTTATAGAGTCTAAACTTCTCTATAGCTTTGTCTTTGCTCTTAAGCAAATATACACAGTAATACTTATTGAAATCATCGATGAAGGTAATAAAATACTTATTCCCTCCTCTTGTTTGGACAAATTTCAAGTCACAAACATCGCTATGTATTAGATCAAGCGGTTCGGTATTTCTTTCAACATTTTGAAATGACGACCTTGTTAATTTTGCCTCAGAACATGTTTCACATTTATGATTATAATTAACATGAAATGAGGGAATGTGTTCTAAGTTAGTTAGCCTTTGCAAAGCGTCATAATTAACGTGTCTGAGTCTACCATGCCATAAATTAAGTGACTTAAGCATATAAACAAAAGAATAAGAAACATTCTTATTCATGCTCCTATCTTTTACAGAGATAGCATTGAGTTTCCGCATATCATTCAATATATATCCTCTACCCACAAACATTCCTCTCTTAGATAAAATCACCATTCGGGATTCAAACACCATTCTGAACCCATGAACACTCAAGAGTGTCCCAAAAACAAGGTTTTTGCGTATATCAGGCACGTACAAAACATTATGTAGCTTGAGTTCTTTGCCAGAAGTCATCTTCAAGACTACAATACCCTTCCCATTGATCTTGGAAGTCGCAACATTTCTCATAATGAGTTCTTGTCGCAACATATGTGGCGTGTGGCTTCGGTATCTAGCCACCGTTCTCTTGGGTTAGAGTCAACCAGGTTGACTTTAGAGATCACAACACATAAATCCAAGCCTTCCACGTATATGGCAAGTCCTTCCACGGTATTAGCCTCATGAGCTTTGGTTTTCTTTAGTTTTCTGTATTCAGTAGACTTGTGCCCCACCTAGCCATAGTTGTAGCACGTTCCTTGGAATTTCTCCGTCTTGGAAATTCCACCTTTAGGTCCCAGCTTCAACCTACTTTGAGTCTGTTTTCCCCTCTTGAAGTCCCTGAATTCTGCCATGTTTGCCTTAGCATCATTGAAGGCATCTTTGTTGAGCTTTCTGGCATTACCTCTATTGTCATCTTCTATTCAAAGTCTGACAATCAGTTCCTCCACTGCCATTTCCTTTCGTTTTTGCTTTAGGTAATTTTTGAAGTCACTCCACTGCCACTTGAAAGGATTCACTAATGATCATTCCTTCAACAAGGATTCCATGAACAATTAGTTGAAGTTCCTCCACTTATCCTACAACAGGTTTGGAGTCAACCATTACATAATGCAAGAGTTTGGCAACTAAAAAAATTTTAGATCTAGCATCTTCGAATTTGTATTTGAGGCCCAATTCCTTCCACAGTCCTTTAACTATTTCATAAACTGAGTATACATGATACAATGAATCTGCTAATCTATTCAGGATATAGTTTTGACACATATAGTCAGAATTTTTCCAAGCCTCAACAATAATGAAGGCGGTAATATTGTCTACCTCTCTTTCACCCTCACCCTATTTTGGAGACGGATGATCTTTTTTCAAGAACTTTGCTAAGTTTAGCGTGGTAAAATAAAATAGCATCTTCTACTGCCATGTCTTGAAATTCTGTCCACAAAATTTTGCGGGCTTCTCGTTGTGGTTAGCTACCATAGCCGTCAGATTCGAGACTTGAGTCGAACACTGATTTGGGATCAACGCTCTAGCACTCAAGTTGTTTGCATCGGTGGTATTTCTTATAGTCATTGTTCTGTTCATAACAAGGAACTAGAATTAATACTGAAAATCAGAGAATTAATTCTTGTTTGTTTGTAACAATATATATTTTGAAACCTGTAACCAATGTTACTTTCAATTTCTGTCAACCATATTTGTTCACTTGAAAGGGAGATCTAGCAAACCCGTTAAAACGGCAGGATAAATCCTGAAAATGAATTTATTTGCTATCTCGATTTCACCAGGATTTTCGAATTATCTCGGATCATAAGAAAGGTAGAAGAAGAGAACATGTCTTAAGATTGTTACAACTATAACAATCTGAGACGAAAGTGTTGCAACCCTTTTTAGGAAGCCTGACATTTTGAAAACTAAAACACACGGAGTCGCCACCATTCTTTTTTAGAAAAAAAGTGTGATTGAATCACTTTTAAAACGAGGTTATTTTAATAAAATGTTTTATTTATTAAAACAACATTTTTGGTCTGTGAAAACTAGGAAACAGGTTCGGGGGTCAGTTACGTGTGGGGAAAGGTTAACACCCCCACAACACCCAAAAATTGGTACCTTACTGATTTCAAAAGAAAGTTTTCAAAATTAGAATTTGCAAGTTCACAAAATTTTTATTTATTCGTCCGTTTTATGAATATAAGTCTATTTTAATGACCTTACCACCCGGAAAATTAACTCCAATCACCGCCAAAACTCCTGGCGCTTACCCTTCATTTCCGTTTTGTAGGACTTCGCATTAATTAGTTTTCTCTTTTTAAAACAAAACAACAAAAAATAATTAAGTGTGTTTAAGTTTTTAATTTAAACTTAATTTGTGATTAAACCTTAAAATATCTATATTCATTTTATCCATTAAGGTTCAAGTAAAATTAAGTGTATTTTATTATTAAAATATGAAGAAAATTTTCATCACACAAGGCACTAATCTAAGCTTTCTTGAGAACCTATACCTAAGGAAAAAAACAAAACAAAGCGCAACTCAAAATAAGCAAATGAAAATAAAGCAAGAAAGCAATAAAATTAAATTACTTCAGTCTAAAACTAAAATTAAATAGTTACGGAATTTTAAATAAAGTAAAGGGATAAATAAAACATTTTTATTTCTATTTTCCTTTAAAGAAAACTGGTGACCAAATTGAAAGGAAAATGAAATGTGATGGTCAAATTACAAACAAAAGGACAAAATTGAAAAGATTACAAACTGAAGAGCCGTGGTAAGAGATCCATTATAGTAGGGCACAGGTTGAAGGGTGGACACGGGTCAGGTGTCAGGTTGGTATTTAAGACAATAAACAGAAACAAAAATCATTTTTGGTTCCCCTTTCTAAATGGATCAAAACCTGGCCCTCTTTTTCCGCTGAAATGTTCATCCGTGTTCTTCATGGATTGAAGAACACGGTGAACATCCACCATGCTAGCCACCATCCATCGGCGCCGGCCGCTATTGCTGACGGCGGAAAATCCCCAGATATCCCTCTTTTAAAACCAAATTTCTAGAATCCGATGAGCACTAAAAGCGTATCAATCATAGGGGACACAACCTCAAACGCCATACACGGTGGCGGTTACTGAAAAAGTGTTAAAGATATCATCCCATTCTCTTATTTTAATTCGAAAAGAATAAATAGAAAAAAATTACTAGAAAGCTTGCTTTATTTCCACTGAAAATTTGATTACAACCATTTCTTGCTATTCTTCAAATTTGAACATTATTTCGTGTATATTTTCTATGTGTTTTTCTTGTGTGTAAAATTGTGTGTTCTACATAGAATTACAATACCTTTATATAGTTACAAAAAAGCTTAATCTGCATGGACAAATCCCTTGATATCATCTGAATTGCTTCTGTCTCGGTTCTAATTTTGAGCTGGTTGCCATTGTCTCGCGATTTGCTTCTATTTTGATCCGATTTTAGCTTGATTCTTGCCATAGCTTCAATTTATGGATTAGCTCTTGCTGTCCATGCCTCGATGTAGGGATTTAACCCTTTTTATTTCCCTTTTTGCATGATTTTGGTGACTAAAAACAAATGAAGAAATGCCAGTGAGGAGCAAATGGTGATGGAGTCGGCTCGAGCATTTGTTGGAGAAGGTGAATCGACTGGCCGTAGCTGAAACGTCACGCGTGTGGTTACTACGCGCGAGTGGTGATCCGTGTGCTCTACTCTAGAGTGATCTGGGCTGTTAGATCACTCTTTGATCTAATGGTTGGGAGAGTTTGGCGCTTCTCATCCTCTAGCTAGGGTTTCTGGGTGTGATCTACGCCGTTGGATCATCCCTTGGTCCAACGATTGTCCTTCGGTTGTGTATGAAGCAAAGAAATGGGATTAGGGTTTCAGCTTTGAGGCCAAATGGGCCCTAAAATGGGCTATTAAATTGTAAACATTTGTAATAGACTCTTACAATTATATTTTAATAAACCCTTTCAATTATTGAACTATTTTTCTTTGGTTTTTATATAACTAATATTAATACTATATTATATACATGACTAATAATAATAATAATAATAATAATAATAATAATAACGATGAGAATGAAAATAATAATAATACAACAGCAAAATGCAAAGGAAATCAAGTGAAAAATCAGTGACAATAGTTGCCCTTCTTTGTTCATTCTGATGAAACAAGAATAGAGAAAAGAACAAAAGACACTGATTTTCACTAATTACCAAACCTGTCAGAACTCAATGCCTGAACATACTGGTGGATTTCGTTCTTCCTTATGCTCGAACGGATAAGCAGGTTCTATCCTCCTCATGCTCGGATAGATAAGCAAACTAAAAAGGGTTTCATCCTCCTGATGCTCGGATGGATAAGCAGGTTCTATTCTCCTCAAGCCTGAATAGATATGTAGGTTCTATTCTTTTCATGCTTGGATAGATAAGCAGATTGAAAAAAGGTTCTTTCCTCCTTATGCTCGGATGGATAAGCGGGTTCTATTCTCCTCAATCCCGAATAGATAGGCGGGCTTTATCCTCCTCATGCTCGGATAGATAAGCAGACTGAAAAAGGTCACATCCTCCTTATGCTCGAATGGATAAGCGGGTTCTATTCTCCTCAAGCCTAAATAGATAGGCAGGTTCTATCCTCCTCATGCTCGAATAGATAAGCAGACTGAAAAGGTTTCATCCTCCTTATTCTCGGATGGACAAGCAACGCTCCAAACCTGTCAAAAATGAATGGATGCTAAAATTATGATATGCATGCCCCTGAGGATGCCTATCAAATGTATGCATGTTTCTTTTTCCTTTTAAATGTTCATTTCCTTTTAACTTTTGATCCTTGCATATTTGTTCACTCAATCCAATTATCTTGTACTCCTAGTTGGATAGTATGACTTTATATTCAGATTCTTCAACACTCTTCTAACCTCTGCCCAGTCGAGGGAACGAGGGTTTCTAGCATTCTGACTAGCAAGAAATACGTCAACTTACCATTGTAGTTGATACATCAATGTTCAGAGACATGCCTTCTTGAGTGGCTCTGGAACTTGAATGGAAACCCTTACATCCTTGGGATACCTCTTCCAATGTCTGTAAAATTGTTCTCATTGTCAGGGAAGAAAAGCTGACTTGACTATCTGACCAGATCATGCTATCATCAATATTCAGTAACATGCCTCCTTTAGCGGCTCTAAAGCTCGAATGAAAACATTTACTTCTTTGGATATCTCCTCCAATATATGTAAAATTGTTCTCATTATCGTGGAAGAAAGATTGACTTGTGCAGGCATCTCTGTTTTTCAACATGCTTCCTTAAAGTGATATCAAAACCCTCAACGCTTCTTGAGGATTCTCTGATTCTCTTCTTTGCAGAGTACTTTGAATTGCTTGTGTGGGAATCTTTGCAGCAAAACTTATTTCCACCTTGAACCTCTTTATGTGTTTTGTGCTTTGTGCCCCCGATTCAAATCCTAACCACGTAATGCCTCATAGTTTCAGTATCCTTTTAAACAAATTTCAAAGTAATGCTCAAAAATCTTTTGCATGTTTTAAGTGAAGTCAACCTTATTTATTCTCATTTCAATGCAAGATGTTTATGTGGAAAGGGGAAAAGGTTTAAGCAATGAAAGGGAAGCTTAAGAAACAAAATTTTATCAATATTGTGGCAAACATAAAAGAAACTATAAATATTCAGATATCAATGACCAAAATTTCTCCTGTCAAAACGCTTTGAGGTATCCTGAAGGCTACTCATGCCGAGCAAACTTTAAAAATGGTGACAATGAGAGAGGACATGTAATTCATCTGTGTTAATTCCCCGAGATAATTATTAGCCATATCAACTACCTGAGATGCCCTTTGTGGGTTTTCAACTCAAGTTCTCATTTGGTTTCAAAATGCCCTTTACGGGTTTCCATTTTGAACTCTCTTTTTTCTTTATTCTTTTTTCGTTTTTCATTTTTCTTTTTTTCACTTCTTCTTTTTTTCTTTCTTTTTTTTCTTCTTCTTCAGACATAATACTTTTTGACTGAATCAGAGTTTGTCGGGCTCTGAAGTTCATCTTCATCCATTTCAGCCAGAATTAATACCCTACCTGAAAAAACCTTTGTTACAATGTAAGGTCCTTCCCAATTTGGTGCCCATTTTCCTCGGGAATCACTTTGGATTGGTAACTTCTCCTTCAGCACCAAATCACCTTCCTGGAATTCTCTCGGGTGAACTTTCTTCTTATGAGCTCTTATCATTCTTCTTTGGTACATCTGCCCATGACACAATGCCTTCAATCTTTTTTCATCAATTAGATTTAGTTGGTCATATCTCATCTAAACCCATTCTACTTCCTCCAATTTTGCCTCTATTAAGACTCAGAGCGATGGTATCTCTACCTCAATTGGCAATACCGCTTCTACTCCATACAACAACGAGAATGGTGTTGCCCCGGTGGACGTTCGTACTGTAGTTTGATATGCATATAAGGCAAGCGGTAACTTCTCATGCCAGTCTTTATATGTATCAACCATTTTGTGACTATCTTCTTAATGTTCTTATTTGCAGCCTCCACTGCCCCATTCATCTTCGGACAATATATCACTGAATTATGATGTTTGACATTGAACTGCTCACAGACTCCATCTATCATCTTGTTATTCAGATTGGAGGTATTATCGGTAATGATACTTTTAGCCAAGCCATATCGAAAAATGATTTCTTTTTTTAGGAATTTACAAATCGTATATCTAGTGACGTTTGTATACGAGGTTGCTTCAACCCACTTTGTGAAGTAGTCGATGGCTACCAGAATAAATCAATGTCCGTTTGACGCTTTTGGGTGAATCTAACCGATGACATCTATGCCCCACATAGAAAATGGCCAAGGAGCTGACATGACATGGATTGACTGAGGAGGTGTATGAACCTTATCATCTTAAATCTGGCACTTGTGGCATTTGCAAGAATAATTGATGCAATCCCATTCCATAGTTGACCAATAATATCCAAAGCGCATGATTATTCTGGCCATGATGAAGCTGCTAGGGTGAGTTCCACAAACTCCCTCATAAACCTCTTCTAAAATCAACTAAGCTTCTTTTGTGTCCACACATCTCAGAAGCACCTGATCCCGACTTCTCTTGTACAAAATTTCTCCATCGAGAACATACCTCGATGTCAATTTCCTGATCATTTTCTTTTCATTCTCCGTTGCTTGGGACGGGAATTGCCAAGACTTTATATACTGCAGAATATTATGGTACCATGGCAAGCCATCTGCTTCCTCCTCCACATCATAGCAGTGAGCTGGGGAGTCCAAAATTTGTAGTTTGATAGGCATCATCCTAGAGCCTTCATTTGCTTTAAACATGGCGGCTAAAGTGGCTAAGACATCAGCCATCTGGTTATCTTCTCTGGGAGATACTTAAAGGTGATCTCCTTGAATTCTTTGGTTAATTCAAGGACTAACTTGTGATATTCTATCAACTTTGCATTTTTTGTCTCCCATCCGCCTCATATCTGATAGATAACCAACACCGAGTCTCCAAAAGCTTTCAAATTGCGTATTTTCCTTTCAATGGCTTCCCTTAGCCCCAATATGCAAGCGTCATATTCTGCCATATTATTGGTGCAAAAAAACTTCAAACGACTGGTGAAAGGGTAATAATATCCTTCCGATGAAACCAAAACTGCTCTAATACCACATCCTAAAGCATTTGCAACACCATCGAATTTCAAGATCCATGATTCTATTGGAGCCTCAATATCTTCTGAAATACACACCAGCTCTTCGTTAGGGAAATTAAAATTTAATTCTTCATAGTCATCACAAGCGCGACTTGCCAAAAAGTCAACTATGGCACTCCCCTTTACTATTTTTTTGCTTACATATTGGATATCAAATTCTGACAGTAGCATTTGCCAACGCGCTAATCTTTCTGACAGGGCTGGAGCTTCCATCATGAACTTTAAAGGATCCAATTTTGAAATTAGCCACGTAGTGTGATATAACATATACTGTCTGAGCCATTTAGCAGCCCATACTAAAGCACAACATAATTTTTCAATTGAGGAGTATCTAGTCTCACAGTTGGTGAATTTCTTGCTCAAGTAATATATTGCCTTGTCTTTCTTTTCAGTTTCATCATGTTGCCCTAGCACACAACCCATAGAGTTTACATACACCGCCAGGTATAGAATCAATGGTTTCCTGGAAATTGGCGGTACTAGCACATGAGGATCAGTTATCTGCTCTTTGATCTTTTCCAAGTCTTTTTGACATTCTTCATTCCATGTGCATGGGTTATTCTTTATGAGTAGCCTAAACATTGGATCGCAATTATCAGTTAACTGGGAGATAAAGCAGGCGATGTAGTTTATCCTCCCCAGGAAACCTCGAACCTCCTTCTATGTTTGAGGTGATGATTGTATGGCCTTAATCTTGTCTGGATCAATCTCAATTCCTCTCCTGCTCACCACAAAGCCTAATAATTTTCCTGATGTAACCCCGAATGTACATTTATTTGGGTTAAGTTCCAATTGGAATTTCCTTAACCTTTGAAAAAGTTTTTTCTAAGTTCACCAGATGCTCCTCTTCAGATCGAGATTTAGCAATCATATCATCAACATACACTTCTATTTCCTGGTGCATCATATCATGAAAAAGAGTGACCATGGTTGTAACACCCCAAATCCTAGCCTAGAAGTATTGAAGTCAATTGCATAAGTTGATAGCATAATTGAATCTAGAATTAAGCTAAATTGATTAGTCAAGGGTCTAATTGAAAGAATGAATGAAATAAATGACTACTTTGAATTAAGTGAGAAAGATGGGGAATGCATGCTAAATTCCTTGTTTCCCCTAATGCCCTTGATTAAGTTAATATTAAGGATTAATTAAAGGACATTTTAGACAATGCACAAATCCAATACTTGGATTAGATGTTGTCATCATCTTCTTCATTTCCCTTGTTGGCCGAATAGAAGAGAGAAAATAGAGAGAAAGAAAGCTTGAGAAATCAGCCATTGAAGAAGGAAAAATTTGCTTGCATGTATAGGATTTTGTAAGGAAATTAAAGCTAGAAGCAAAGTAAGTATGATTCTACCTTTTTTCAATTGAATAGGCAATTATACTTGTGGAATTGGACTGTTTTGATGATGTTAGATGAAATTAGCTATTGAATATGTGATTAGATGATTAAATTGTTGTAGAATTATGCAAATTTGAGGAATGAACACTAGGTATTATGCTGGAAACTATGTGTTTGTGATAGTGTAATAAAGCTAGGTTGCTGGAAAATTGAAATGAGATGTTAAAGTAAGAATTGAATGGTTAGAACTTGAAGTTGAGCTATGGAATTAATGAATTGAACATGATCATGAATAGATATTGTAAAGAAGGTGTTAAAAAAATTGAATTGTTAGCAAACAATGCTGGAAATGAAAGATAAAAGTATGAACATAGTCATATAACATAGAAACTGTTTTGTTGAACTGAAATTGAGTAAATATGCAAAATTAAGCATTGTAACCAACTTACTCTGTTTTGGCTGCCTTGAATAATGGATTAACATTGACTAAACATGTTTAGGATATCATATGAAATGAATTATAGGGCCAAAACATTGGTTAAAATGAATTTAAGGCATTAAAATGTGAATAGGTGCAATCTGCCCATAATTGCTCTGTTCTGGGCAGTCACTTTGAAAATTCACCAAAAATTGTATAGATCAAATTTAGGGTTGAAATTTTAATGACATGATCCTTAGTATATCTACTTTCATTATATGAAAGCAGAACTAAAAACTGGGTCCTATGCTGGAAACTGTAAATAGAAATTGCTGGACAGTGCAAGCTGTCTAGGCAGTGTAAATGCCCTGTCTTTGAAAACTAAACTGTATTAATTGGATAATAAATAAAATGCAAGTATATTATGGTCTTATAGATAATGTTTTTAGCTTTCCAATGGTGTATAGTAATCGAAATTCAGACTTACGGATTAAAAGATATGACCATTTAAAGGGACAGTGTGCAAACTGTCAGGCAACAATGTCCTAGGCAGTTTGGGACTGTTTTTACACCTAGATGTAAACTATTTCCAAAACAGTTTTGGGACATTATAATCTGTCCAGTTTTGTTTTAAAATGAAGTGATAACAATGTGGAGATGAATTAGTAAGAAATGCTTAAAAGAAAGCATAAAAACAATAGCTAAATGTTAGGTACAAATGTGGTAACATTGCTACTATAATTGTGTGACATTATGTGCTTGTTTTGATGAAATGTACGTGTTATGCTTGCTAGATCAAAGGCAGCAAGTTGGGGAAGAAGAAGATAGGAGTGGACATCCCAAAGCTAGAGGCAAAGGGATTTGGATACAAGATAATTGATTGCTAGGAGTATTGTGAGTGTAACTATCCTTAGGGTTGGGACTAGGTCCTAACCAACCTTGTTATTGTCTTAATTCAATGTTATTGCCATGTAACATGACCTCATACATATTTGGCTAATTAAGGGAAGAATGACATGTATGATAACTTGTTTGATGCCATGATCTATGTGTTTACTTGGGTGTTAAGCAAATGAAATAAAATGCTTGACATGTTGCATTGCTTATTCCAAAGGTAAGAAATGGCATGCTTGCTTGGAGAATAAGGTATGCACATTGCATACATATGCATGTGTTTGTGATTGTTATACATGGCTGGTTGAAATGAAATGAACAATGGCACCACTTTGTATTCATGCCATTCAAATGGCATGGATAGTTTTGTTTTGGGAGTTAAGACTCCATAAGCCTAAGGGCTTGGCTGGCCTTCGAATGGCATAAACTTGTATTGAATAAAGAATTGTATAAAGCTTGAATAAAAAGGATAATCAACAACCTTGGTAGCTAGTTTGGATAGATATGAGGGCATGCCTTAGAATCTTGAGCTCATATTGGCACTACGGTGCATATTGGCACTACGGTGCATATTGGTACGACGGTACATATTGGCACTACGGTGCATATTGGCACGATGGTGCATATTGGCACTACGGTGCATATTGGTACGACGGTACATATTGGCACTACGGTGCATATTGGCACGACGGTACATATTGGCACTACGGTGCATATTGGCACGATGGTGCATATTGGCACTACGGTGCATATTAGCACTTCGGTGCATATTGGCACTTCAGTGCATATTGTTGAAGATTTGATTATCTAGTAAACTACTTACCAAGGGTGTTATAAGATGACTTAATAATTCAAATGAACATTGTTTGCTTAGATGTGTGATATGAACATTGCTTGAATTGCAAGATACTTGAATGAACTTCCTTGCCTTGAAAGATGACACATGAATGGTTGTATAACTAGTTACTTCTCATGAAAGAAATGTATAAATGATGAATTTGTGTAAGAATGCCTACTTGGTAGTTGGAGTATTGGTTGCTTGTCTTCTAAGCAAGATGTTCGAATAACATATGGGTATTATGATGGATTTTGCTATGTTGATTGTATGATATATAAAGATTGCCTAAGTTACTCTTGAATTTGAATGGTATGTGTTTCGTAGAGATGGTCTTGATTCTTTGATATACATGTAAACTTGGATATGTATACTTGAAATTGGTTAGACTTAGTGTTACCTCACTAAGTACATAACTTGTACTTACCACTCTACTCTTCATTCTTCCCATAACAGATTAAAGACATTATCAAGAGGATATCTTGAGATTGAAGCAACACCTTTGAGCAAGCTTGAAGGTATGATTTCATACTCTTTGTATACTCCTAGTTTGGTGGCACTAGAACTTTTAATAGGTAGTCTTGATCATGCATTTTGTGGTGTTGTTAAGACTAATATATGTAATATTTTGATGAGCCTATCATGTAATCAATTTGGATGATTTAACCTATGTATATGACTTGGTTGATATGTATATAAGTTGGTATAATGCTGCGCATAATATGATAGAATTTCAATGTTTGTTGAACTTGTTTAATTCAAATGCTAGACCAATGTGTATGATCATGCATTTGTTCCTATGGCTATTGGCATAATTCGGTAATGTTGAGTTTGAGGTTAAGGTATGTTTAAGCATGCATTAACAATGTACTAACTAAGTATGCCATGAAATTGTATGACTTGATTGTAAAGAATCAAATGAAATGTGATTAGGGATCACCATGGGGTTTGAATAGGGCATGAACATATAATAAGAATGCAAGTTAGATGCTTTATATTGAACTTGTTAATTGGTTGAATAAGTAGCAACTTGAGCTGCAAGTAAACTAGTTGAAATGTGTTCAGTGAACACCTAGTATCATTCAAATAGGGTACATGGAATTGTAATAAGAATGAAAATGAGATTATGTCTAATAGTAACCTATTGTGAAATATGCCACACTTGAGATTGTTGTTTGAATGATGTATGTGAATTGAATGGAATAGAAATATGATAATGGTAACTTAGGATATAAGTATGAAATGGAACAAATTTGTACCTAAATTAGCATGTTATGTATGTTGGGTTTGTTTAATGTGGACTACTTGTATGTATTGTACGACTTGTAATGCTTAGTTTGAGATACTTGTGTCGCAAGTTATCTATACTGAGGTTACTTGTTTGACAAGTAACCTATCTATTGCTTTGTTCTCTCTTTGGTAACGCTCATAAACTGGGTTACGGCTAACCTAGGGATAGGGTGTTACAATGGTCATTTGGTGAGTAGCTCCTGCATTCTTTAGACCAAAGGGCATTACTTTATAGCAAAAAGTTCCCCAAAGTGTTATGAAGGTGGTCTTTTGGGCATATTTTAATCTGGTTATACCCAGAAAACCCATCCATGAAAGAGAAAAGGGAGTGTCCAGCTATGTTGTCCACTAATGTGTCGATGTGTGGTAACGGGAAATTGTCTTTGGGGATTGCTCTATTGAGGTCCCTATAGTCAACGCACATGCGTAATTTTCTATCTTTTTTAGTAACTGGGACAATGTTAGCCACCCATTCAGGATATTTTGCTACTTTGAGAAACCCCACATCAAATTGTTTTCTTACTTCATCTCTAATCTTTAAGAGTATCTCGACTTTCATCCTTCTAAGCTTCTGTTTCACAGGCTCACATCCTTCCCTTATAGGAAGCCGATGTACAACAATATCAGTATCAATACCAGACATGTCTTGGTAAGACTAATAAGTGTTCAAAAGTACTATTTTTCTTACCCTTTTTACTCATATTATTATTAGACTTAGGCTCATATTAGTTATATAATTAGCCATTCATGCATTAATCCATGTTTCCTTCCATCGTTGAGCTTGATTACATAACTTGGTAGTTTTTGTGGGAAAAGATGTTGCTTTGGTGTGTGTGTATGTGCAGGATCATTTGCCAAAGGAGATGCCGAGCTAGTTGCCAGGGCAATGCATGAAGGAGACGCCGAGCTAGTTGCCAGGGCAATTGTCGACAAGAGCAAAGGTGATATGGTAGTCAAAATTGATGACTAGACAAGCCCAAGATGACGTGGAGCAAAGCCCAAACCCAAAGGAATTTGATTGCCATGCAGAGATTAAGGAAGAATTAAATTCCAAGAAGATAGGAGAAGTTATAGTAGGAATACAATTATAATAAAGAATTATATTCTTTAAAGATAATTTAATTCTAACTTAACTTCCTCCTCAAAGAAGGACTTTGGCCTAGCCCTATAAATAGGAAGGAGATTTCGACAATCCATAGAGAGCAAGAGAGGGGAATTTTGACAAGTCCAAGGAGGGCAAGAGGAGAGAATTTTTGACAAGCATCTAGGGCAAGGAGGATTTCGACAAGCCTCCTTCTTCATCCTTTTCTTTATTGTTTGATTGGGTTCATGCTAGGGATTGTTTATCTTGTGTTTCTTTGGAACCTAGCCATGAACTAAATCTATTTGGCTATGGTTATTGTGTTTTGTGGTTGTGAGAAACTATTGGTTTTTGTTTAGGTAATAAGAGTTTGCACTTTTCTATTTCAAGGTTTATTCATTCTTGGTTCTTATTCTTGTTTGCGAGTGAATTGGGAGAGGATCTCGTGATTTCATCTATTTATCTAATATCGGGAGAGTTAGATTCAAGAAACGAATGAATATGATCTTTATTCAATCTATTGATGGTGAAGATTAATCCGGCTTAGGAATAAGTTAAGGATTTCAACGGCTAAGAGGAGCGCAAGATTGGTTGTTGTTCACCCTTGATTCACGCAATGATGTATTATCAAGGCATGCACAAGTAGCTAGAGTTTCGACTTAGGGATAAGAAGAAACCATTGAAGAACGCTCTGCCGAACCTTGAAGGTTGCTGCCCAGACGCCCAAGTAGTTGCCCAACTAGTTGCCCAGGCAACTATCGATTAGTTGCCAAGGCAACCCCGTTGTGCAAGTTGCCACGGCAACTGAGTTGCCCGTGCACTCTTTTACCAAGACGATCCAATCGGCTATCACACCTCAACTCACGATAACCTGGCCTATCTCTCTCTTATTTGATCTCATCTTTTCTTTTACTTTATTGCTTTCTAGTTTAGTTATTAGTTAAACTCCTATAATCTTTTATTTGTGTTTTTACTTTTCACAGTGCAAGAGACTAGATTCTTGAAGTGGCACCAATCTCTGTGGAGATGATATCTTTTATACTATAACTTGTGACGTGTATACTTGCACATTTGCGTAGCACTTATTACGCACAACAAGTTTTTGGCGCCGCTGCCGGGGATTGGCAATAGCGACTTTGTTTTTATTTTCTTGCAGTTTCTTTTTATTTTTCTTGTTTAAAATTCAAAGGGCTAACAAACTTTGGTTTTGCATTGGTATATGACCAGGGCGAGACCGACTTCACCAGAATATCCCTTTGATCCAGAAATCGAACGAACCTTACAAAGACTTAGACGAAGGATAAGAGAAGCAATGGCAAATCAAGACGGCAATATGAATCAAGATGTTCGAGCAGGAGGAGGAGTGATTCTTGCACGAAACAGAACTACTCGAGACTATCTTGAAGAAGATCTTGATGGACTTAACCCAGGAGTTGTCGCACCTGAAATTGAAGCCGACCACTTTGAGTTGAAACCGGTAATGTTTAATATGATCAACACAATAGGTCAATTTGGCGGCTCAGCAACTGAAAATGCACGGAAACATCTGAAATCTTTCCTCGAGATTTGCAACTCGTTCAAGATACACAGAGTCACACCCGATGTCTTGCGATTAAGATTATTCCCCTATTCACTGAGGGATAAGGCGAAAGCATGGTTGAATAGCATTCCTGCCGGATCCATAGCATCTTGGACTGATCTTTTTCGTGATTTCCTTACTAGATTTAATCCTACAAATTTGACTGATAAGCTTCGTAATGACATTACTTCTTTTCGGCAGGCAGATGATGAATCCATGTACGAGGCTTGGGAGCGATATAGAGAACTTCTACACAAATTCCCCCTACACGGATTCCCGGTGTGGACTCAAGTAACAATGTTTTACAACGCCGTGAATACACCAATAAGGATGATGCTAGATGCCTCGGCAAACGACATACTCCTAGATAAGTCACCGGAAGAAGCAATGCAAATCATAAACAGGCTGGCCAAGAATGATTATCAATTCCCATCCATTAGAAGAGGAGGAGTTAGACGCCAAGCCACAATACATGAACTAGGATCATCAGATTCAATTTCGGCACAATTGGCCACTTTAACCAAGATGGTCCAGAACATGCAAAAACCAAACAACACACATGAAGTCAAGGTAATGGATTCTTTTTGTGAGTTATGTGGTGATAACCATAATTCTTCTGAATGTATGCAGAATCCAGAATCCAGCTTCTATGTGGGGAATTACAATCGGAACAACAATGTGATGTCCAATACATACAATCCAGCTTGGAAGAAGCACCTAAATTTTTCATGGAGTAATCCCAACAATACTCTAAACTAGAACAATCAGAATGCACAAGCATCGGGATTCTAGCAGAATATGCCACGGCAACGGTAGCCACAGCAACAACCGTCGACATCTATTTCTTTGGAAAATTCTCTAAATGCTTTTATGATGAAAACTGAATCTTATATGGCTGAGAATAGTAATTTCATAAAAAGAACTGATGCTTTTATTAACAGGACCGAGATGAGATTGCAAAACCAAGAGGCGGCAATCAAATTATTGGAAAATCAAGTCAGACAGTTTGCTCAAAATCTGAATACTAGACCGCAAGGAGGTTTACCTAGCGATACTGAAGTCGCAAGAGGAACTGGCCATGAGCAATGTAAGGCAATCACCACTAGAAGTGGCCAACAACTTAGAGAGGCTCAAACCCGCTCATCAAACAAAACTCCACAAAAAGATCAAGACGAACCTAGCGGCAAAGCCTCAAATGCTGAACCAGGAATTGCTGCGGCAACCGGCAATAAGCATGCCTCGGAAATCGACGATAAAGACGCCTCGGCAACTTGTGAAAAGCATGCCTCGGCAACCCCAGTTGATAATGCCTCGGCAACTCCAGATGTCCCGGCAATACCGTCAATTAAGTTCCAAACCAATGAAAGGATCGAAGATATCCGACTTCCACCACCATTCCCACAAAGGTTGAAGCGACAAAAGCAAGAATACCAATTCAAGAAGTTTCTTGATATCCTAAAGCAAGTCCACATCAACTTGCCATTGGTGGAAGCAATTGAACAAATGCCAAACTATGCCAAGTTTCTTAAAGACATTGTGTCCAAGAGAACAAGGCTAGGAGAGTTCGAAACAGTTGCCGCAACAGAGGGATGCATGGCAATGTTGCACAATCGTATGCCACCCAAGTTGAAGGATCCCAGAAGTTTCACAATACCCTGTTCTATTGGAAACCACTATGTCGAGAAAGCACTATGCGACCTTGGGGCTAGCATAAACTTGATGCCTAAATCAGTTTTCCAGAAACTATGAATCGGGAAGGCAAGACCTACAACAGTTATGCTACAGCTAGCCGACAGATCCTATGTGCATCCAGAGGGAAAAATCGAGGATATACTGGTAAAAGTTGATAAATTTATTTTTCCCGCTGACTTTATTATCTTGGATTGTGAAGCATATGAGCATGCACCCATCATTCTCGGGAGACCATTCCTAGCAACAGGGAGAACCTTGATCGATGTTGAAAAAGGAGAACTCACAATGAGGGTGAATGACCAGCAAGTTAAACTAAATGTGTTCCAAACACTAAGGCATGCCGATGAACCAGAAGAATGCCAACTTCTTCATGCCACGGCAGAGTTTAACTTCGAAGAGGAATTTAGTTGCCTCGGCAACTACATTGCCGATAAGAAAGAGCCTGAGGAGTATGAAGAACCGGTCGATGAGGAACAACCCTCTATTGAACAACCACTGATTCTTGAGTTGAAACAATTGCCAGAGCAACTAAAATATGCATACTTAGGAACCGATAATACATTGCCTGTAATTATTTCTTCTAAATTACAGCCTGAGCAGGAAAAGAAGCTGATCAAGATGTTGAAGCTACACAAAAAGGCAATAGGGTGGACAATTGCCAACTTGAAGGGAATTAGCCCGGCAGTGTGCATGCACAAGATTCTATTGGAAGACGATCACAAACCTTCAATTGAAGCCCAGAGGAGACTGAATCATGCCATGAAAGGGGTTGTAATGAAAGAAATCATCAAGTGGCTTGACGCCGACATTATATACCCTATCTTTGATAGTACGTGGGTAAGTCCGGTACAATGTGTACCGAAAAAGGGAGGTATAACAGTAGTAAGTAATGAAAATAATGAACTCATTCCAACCAGGACTATGACCGGTTGGAGGGTTTGTATGGATTATCGAAAGCTAAACAAAGCCACCAGGAAAGATCACTTCCCATTACCCTTTATTGATCAAATGCTTGACCGTCTTGCAGGTAAACCCTTTTATTGTTTTCTTGATGGTTATTCAGGTTACAATCAAATTGCCATAGCACCAGAAGATCAAGAAAAGACAACCTTCACATGCCCATACGGTACTTATTCCTTCCGAAGGATGCCGTTCGGATTGTGTAACGCCCCGGCAACCTTCCAAAGATGCATGATGGCGCTCTTTTCAGACATGGTCGAAGATTTCCTTGAGATCTTCATGGATGATTTTTTTTTTTGGTAATGACTTCGACAACTGTCTCGGCAATTTAGAGAGGGTGTTGGCAAGATGTGAAGAAACGGATTTAGTCCTCAATTGGGAGAAATGCCATTTTATGGTAGATGAAGGAATAGTGCTCGGCCACAAGATTTCATCCAAGGGAATTGAAGTAGACAAAGCCAAGGTGGACGTGATCGAGAGATTACCCCCACCAAGTTCGGTTAAAGGAATTTGAAGTTTTCTCGGACATGCAGGTTTTTACAGGAGGTTCATTCATAATTTTTCTAAAATCACTAAACCCTTGTGTAATCTGCTTGAACAGGATAAAGTCTTCAATTTTGATGATTCTTGCAACCAAGCATTCGAAACCCTAAAGAAAAAGCTTGTCTCGGCACCCATTGTCATTCCACCAGATTGGACGCTACCTTTTGAGCTCATGTGTGATGCAAGTGATTTCGCGGTAGGAGCAGTCCTAGGCCAACGCACAGGTAAGACCTTCCATGTGATATACTACGCTAGTAAAACTCTTAATAGTGCTCAAGTGAACTACACAACAACGGAGAAAGAGTTACTAGCTGTAGTTTTCGCATTTGACAAGTTCCGATCCTATTTGATTGGTACAAAGGTAATTGTTCATACGGACCATTCGGCAATCAAATACTTATTTGCTAAAAAGGATGCTAAACCTCGTTTGATTCGTTGGATATTACTTTTACAAGAATTTGATATTGAAATTAAGGACAGGAAAGGAATAGAAAATCAAGTGGCCGATCACTTATCACGTTTGGAACGCAATAGGGAGGAGGACGCGGATCTAGAGATATGCGATGCATTCCCGGATGAACAAATTTTAGTTGCCTCGGCAACCATTGATGCACACGCCTCGGCAACCCTCGACGTTGCAGCAGCCTTTGACGCGCACGCCTCGGAAATTTTGGGAGCAGTCGCCACGGCAGCACATGCCTCGGCAATACCCTGGTACGCGGATTTAGTTAATTTCCTTGTTTGTGGTATTTTACCTTATGGCATTACTCACCAAGGGAAGAAGCAGTTTCGCCATGATGCTAAGCATTACTTTTGGGACGAGCCTCTTTTGTTTAAACAATGTGCAGATCAGGTTATACGCCGATGTGTCCCTGAAGAAGAGCAACATAATGTACTCCGGCAATGCCATTCTTCACCCTATAGAGGACATTTTGGAGGAACTCGTACCGCGGCCAAAGTTCTGCAATCCGGTTTGTATTGGCGAACATTGTACAAAGATGCCCAAGACTTTTACAAGCAATGTGATCGTTGCCAGAGGACGGGCAATATCTCTAGATGACATGAGATGCCGCTCTAGAACATCATCGAGGTGGAACTATTCGATGTGTGGGGGATCGATTTTATGGGACCTTTCCCATCTTCATTCGGCAACCTCTACATCTTACTTGCCGTCAACTACGTGTCTAAATGGGTTGAGGCAGCTGCAGTTCCCAACAACGATTCTTGCAGAAAAATATATTTACACGGTTTGGAATGCCGAGAGCAGTTATCAGCGACGAAGGAAAGCATTTTGACAACAGACTAATTGCCAAGATGTGGCAACGCTTCAGCATATCACACAAAATTGCCACGGCATATCACCCACAAACCAACGGGCAAGCAAAAATTTCCAACCGGGAGTTGAAGGGAATACTCGAGAAAGTTGTAAATCCCTCTAGAAAGGATTGGTCATTAAGACTAGATGACGCACTTTGGGCATATCGCACTGCATTCAAAACACCCTTAGGTATGTCCCCCTTCTGACTTGTCTATGGTAAAACATGTCATCTACCGGTGGAAATCGAACACAAGGCATACTGGGCAATCAAGACCGTGAATATGGATTGGGAAAGTGCCGAAAAAAAGCGTTTGTTGGACCTCAATGAGATAGAAGAATTCCGTGCACTCGCCTATAACAATGCACGAATCTACAAGGAGAAAACAAAGCGATGGCATGACAAGAAACTATTGCCGCGGCAATTCACGCCAGGGCAACTAGTTCTCCTATTCAATTCTCAGCTAAAACTTTTCCCGGGAAAGCTGAAATCAAGATGGTCGGGACCATTCGAAGTCGTCAAACCATTCTCCCATGGTGCTATGATAATCAAGTCCATCTCTGACAACCATGAATTCAAAGTTAATGGACAAAGATTGAAGCACTACAATGGTGCCCATGTGGAACGTAACAAGGAAGTGGTCAATTTAGGAGATGCATGAGCATGCTCTCCCTTTGATATTAGTAGTTTTATTTTATTTTTATTTATTTATTTTTATTTTCGATTAAGTATTTAATTTATTTTATTTCGAATTTTTTTATTTTTTATTTTTCGATTATTATATATATATATATATATATTTAGGATAGATGTTTTTTTAGAATCCCTTTATACATCTTTATTTATTTTCTTTTATTAATTTAATTTTAATCCTTATTTGATTTGTCTTTGAATTGTAGAAAAAAAAAGTTCAAGATAAAGAGGAATTCTAAGCCAAGTAGGAAAACATCTTTAACAAGGAAACTAATGGGCTGAATCTAAGGCTTATATAAAGCCTCCAATTCACCCTAACCACAACCCCTTGTCGACAACTTCTACCTTACCCTAAACCCTTTTTCGTTTTCCCCTAATCCACCCTCCTATATTTTCTATAAAACCCATCACCCTTAACCTATTCCTACTTTCTATCTTGCAACTTTTTTAGTTTCTTTTCTTTTCTTTTCTTTGTTTTTACTCACAACCAAGATCATCCCATGGCATCCAAGATTAAACTTTTAGTTCATCCAAGTTCCTCCAAAGAACCAAGATACAAGAAGTTTGCTACACCGGTGGTTCAAGAAAGATTTCAATCCAAGTTTGAAAGCCGGAAGATTCATAAAGAACAAGGCTTTGAATACTCCAACTCTCATCAAGATTTCGGCCTTGAACCATTCATCTTCGAGAGGATTGCACATCAAAAGTGGCAAATCTTTTGCCATCAACTGGAACCGGGTAACATCTCATGGGTAAGAGAATTCTATGCTCACTCACCTAACCCGGATAATCCTTATGGTTTTGTTCGTGACAAGGCCATACTCATAAGTCCCGAAAGCGTCAACACCTTTTACGGGCTTTACATTGAGAAGGACGGGCATCAAGCCTTCGTTGATCAAATCACTCCCAAGCAACTCGACAAGGTGCTTCAAGAACTCACTCAACCGGGAACTCATTGGAACGACGGTAAATACAAGGGCATGGTAAATCGCCTTCGGCTTAAACCCGAGGCAAAACTATGGAATAAGTTTGTTAAAACTTCTTTAATGCCCACCACACACAATACTATCGTTGATATACCACGTCTTTTGCTCATACATTCTATTTTGCATAATCGCATCATTAACATTGGAAAAATTATTTGTGATGAGATTTTTGTATGCAGCTCAAAAGATAAGGGTTCTCTTTTCTTCCCTTGCTTAATTTCTAATCTTTGTAAGGAGATGCATGTCCCAAGTGAGTCCACCGATGAAAAGGCCCTACCAAAGTCCGGTTGGAATCAAGCACAAATCCAAAAGCTAATGGGAGAGGCACCAGGAAAATCTTCAAGGCCTCCAATTACCGCGGCAACTCCTGCCGCCCCGGCAATCCATAACGCCCAAGCACCTAACGCCAGGGCAACTCGGCCACCAACCTCAGGACACTTTGAAGTACTTTTGCACCCATTGGCAAGCCACCTAAGGCAAATTGAAGACCGGCAACTAATGTTCATGCGGTACATGAAGGAGCACAACAATTCCATCACCCAAGTCATCCTAGAAAAGTACCCGGACAATCGCGTGTCGTTCCCAATCTTTCCCGCCTAGATCCTTGCCCCGGCAACCAATGAAGCAGTCGCCACGGCAACCTCAACAGATGATGCCACGGCAACCTACTTCGTGCATGCACAAGCTGATGCCACGGCAATCAACCCTGAAGATGCCACGGCAACCAAAGCTAAAGACATCCTGGCAACCACTGCAAAAGCCAAAGGTAAAGCACCTATGCCCGAATCAACTCCTACGGAATCATTTTCTGATTTTTCAGATTCGGACGAGTCCTCCATTGAACCAACAAAGACCGCACCAATTGAATCCTCCAAGCGAAAAGCCAATGACATTGATGAAGAGGACGATGAGGACAACCCCGTACGAGGATCGATTCCACCACCGGCAACAAGAAAACAACCATCGCTTTCAAGCAAGAGAATCAAGACACCGACCAAAAGGAAACTAATCATCTACGATGACGAACTCTCGGAGTAAGTCCTCGTATGCATTTTTTTATTTTTTTTTTTGGTATTTTTATGCATGCATTGAGGATAATGCCTCACTCGAGTTTGGGGGGGATTGTTATTAGTAGTTACCATGTTTAATTACATTCATCTTAAGTATTACATTTAGGATACATAAATTGCTTGCCATGCCTTTAAATGGAACAAGAATTGCTTAGATTTGATGAATATCCGATGATGACTTTGCCAATGTACTTAATTGATAGAATTTTTATTCTAGGATAACCATGGAAAAACTTAGAATTTCACTATGATGCTAAATTTGATGAAACACTGTTGTGGTTTGATTGATTTAAGGAATTCTAGTGAACTTAGGTTGATAATTAACAAATTGGGGGATTAGAATAAAAATTGGATGAATGCTAGAGGTGCCCGAAATTGGCTCTAGCATGTGCTAAAAAAATTGATCACTAGAGGTGCCCGAAACTGGCTCTAGGATGTGTTAAAAAAAATTAACTAGAGGTGCCCGAAACCGGCTCTAGTCGAATAAATTAACTTAAGAAAACTAAAAACAAAACACTAGAGGTGCCCAAAACTGGCTCTAGTTAAAACATGTTAAAAAGAACCCAATAAAGTAATTTGAAAACCTCTTGTTTGCATAGAATCCGAAAAATCAACTTGCACACAACACCGTACACACTCACAAGCATTATAGTTTGATTCCGAGTAACTCCTAAGTTTTTCGAAAAATAAAAAGCCAATCATACTTTATGCCCCGGTTCAGAGAATTGAAATCAAGTTCAAAGCTAAGTTTGTGAAAATTGAAGTCTTGGCAGGTAACTATGAGTTTGCATTGCTTGAGGACAACCAATAGTTCGAGTTTGGGGGTGTGATAAGTGTTCAAAAGTACTATTTTTCTTACCCTTTTTACTCATATTATTGTTAGACTTAGGCTCATATTAGTTGTATAATTAGCCATTCATGCATTAATCCATGTTTCCTTCCATCGTTGAGCTTGATTACATAACTTGGTAGTTTTTGTGGGAAAAGATACTGCTTTGGTGTCTGTGTGTATGTGCAGGATCATTTGCCAAAGGAGATGCCGAGCTAGTTGCCAGGGCAATGCATGAAGGAGACGCCGAGCAAGTTGCCAGGGTAATTGTCGACAAGAGCAAAGGTGATATGGTAGTCGAAATTGATGACTAGACAAGCCCAAGATGACATGGAGCAAAGCCCAAACCCAAAGGAATTTGATTGCCATGCAGAGATTAAAGAAGAATTAAATTCCAAGAAGATAGGAGAAGTTCTAGTAGGAATAAAATTATAATAAAGAATTATATTCTTTAAAGATAATTTAATTCCAACTTAACTTCCTCCTCAAAGAAGGACTTTGGCCTAGCCCTATAAATAGGAAGGAGATTTCGACAATCCATAGAGAGCAAGAGAGGGGAATTTCGACAAGTCCAAGGAGGGCAAGAGGAGAGAATTTTTGACAAGCATCTAGGGCAAGGAGGATTTCGACAAGCCTCCTTCTTCATCCTTTTCTTTCTTGTTTGATTGGGTTCATGCTAGGGATTGTTTATCTTGTGTTTCTTTGGAACCTAGCCATGAACTAAATCTATTTGGCTATGGTTATTGTGCTTTGTGGTTGTGAGAAACTATTGGTTTTTGTTTAGGTAATAGGAGTTTGCACTTTTCTATTTCAAGGTTTATTCATTCTTTGTTCTTATTCTTGTTTGCGAGTGAATTGGGAGAGGATCTCGTGATTTCATCTATTTATCTAATATCGGGAGAGTTAGATTCAAGAAACGAATGAATATGATCTTTATTCAATCTATTGACGCTGAAGATTAATCCGGCTTAGGAATAAGTTAAGGATTTTAACGGCTAAGAGGAGCGCAAGATTGGTTGTTGTTCACCCTTGATTCACGCAGGGATGTATTATCAAGGCATGCACAAGTAGCTAGAGTTTCGACTTAGGGATAAGAAGAAACCATTGAAGAACGCTCTGCCAAACCTTGAAGGTTGCTGCCCAGACGCCCAAGTAGTTGCCCAGGCAACTATCGATTAGTTGCCAAGGCAACCCCGTTGTGCAAGTTGCCACGGCAACTGAGTTGCCCGTGCACTCTTTTACCAAGACGATCCAATCGGCTATCACACCTCAACTCACGATAACCTGGCCTATCTCTCTCTCATTTTATCTCATCTTTTCTTTTACTTTATTGCTTTCTAGTTTAGTTATTAGTTAAACTCCTATAATCTTTTATTTGTGTTTTTACTTTTCACAGTGCAAGAGACTAGATTCTTGAAGTGGCACCAATCCCTGTGGAGACGATATCTTTTATACTATAACTTGCGACGTGTATACTTGCACATTTGCGTAGCACTTATTACGCGCAACAATGACCATGCAAAAATATCTTTGAATTCCTTTAAGAGCTCAATTAGGTTTTGTCGAGTATTAGCTGTAATGGTGGCGACAATCTTCACCTCGTGCTTTTCTTCTTCTATACCAAGGTACAAAATTTCCAACTCTTATTTATGGTGTAGAATCTGTTTTTCCTCTCATTCTACCATTCTGAACAGATCATTGGGCAAGTCATATTCTTCCCCATCATCAACATCATCGACTTCTTCTAAGCATAAAGGTATTTCAAAACCAACCTCAGTGTCAGACTTGGAATCATTTAAGTCATTGATATCTGAAGACCTGCAAAAAAGGGTAAGGAATATATACAAAGAAAATAGATGAACAGATGAATGGAATGATTTATTTGTAGTTTTGCTTTGGGGTTTGTTTATGAAATAATTTGCCATACAAGGTTTGGTGGAAGGAAAATGCATCTTTATTGAATTTCAAATTAAGAGTTTGACATAGGCCCTTTACATAAGATCCCTAATCGCCTTCGGGCATAAGGCAAAAGGGTTGGTTTTGAGAATTACTCTGAAACTGTCTCAAAGACTACAAGAATTTCTTTGGTAGTCCAGTTGTCAAGTACAGAGCAGGGGCGAATCATGGACATGTACTTATTTTCTCCTTCCTCGTCCGTTATAGCATTGATGCTCAGCTTTCTCAAATGCATCACATATGTCATTCTTTCTTTTCTCCTCCTAGTTAATTTGGGCATTTGGGTCCAGAAAGCCTTCAGATTTGAAATTATGGCTTAGGGATGGGAATGTCATAGGCTCCCACTCAATTTCCTCTCCTTTCAATCTTGCCCTTCTTCTTTCTTGATGATTCTTGATTTTGCCTTTCTCTTCCAATTATTGGGTTTAAAACCCAACCCAACCGATCTTTCTTTACCGGGATTACCACAGGATACAACCTCCCTTGGTGTCTTTTCTCGAATCCTTTTCCAGCCTCAGCACCTTTTCCTAGAGTTTGCTTCACTTGCATCTTCGCGCAGCTGGATAGTTCTGGCTCTGGTATTTTACTTCCCTCAGTGACAAAGGTTGCATTGACTAGCTCCAATGTCCTAAATTGACACTTGAGCGTACCCTCATCTACCTCGATGTGGGGTGCATTAGTAGCTATAGATGCAATGATTTCCTCATTTGCACCAATTGTTACTAGCTATCTGCCAATCATGAATTTCAGCTTCTGGTGTAAAGTAGAAGGGGTCGCTCCTACTGTGTGGGTCTACGGATGCCCAAGCAAGTAGTTGTAACTGGGATTTATATCCATGACCACAAACTCTACGTCGAATATTGATGGTTCAATCTACAAAGGTACTTTAATCTTTCCTAATACGTCTCTCTGCTTCCCGTCGAATGCTCTCACGGTATTTTGATAAGTTCTCATATGCGAGTTATCAAGTGGTAACTTCTTTAATGTTGCTAACAAGAGAACATTCAGGGCTGACCCATTATCAGTAAGGACACATGGTAGCATGTATCATTTGCATCTTGTGGAGATGTGCAAAGATTTGCATGTTCCCCTCCCATCTTCTGGTATTTCCTCATCATTGAAAGAAATAAAGTTGTTCACAGCAATGTTACTGACCGACATGTCCATCTTGTCGGTGGTAATCTCCTTTGGTACAAACATGCGGTTCAGAATCTTCAACAAGGCATTGCTGTGACCTTCAGAACTCAATAAAAAGGATAACATAGAGATTCGAGCTGGGACCTTTTAGAGCTGCTCCACTACATTATATTCACTGTGTTTGAGTATCTTCAAAAATTCTTGAGCCTCTAATTCCTTCATGGGCTCATGTTATATTGGTGGCTTCTCTTAGAAGAAATCTTTTTCATCTTCTTTCTCCAGCTCTTGAACAACGACCTTTCTCTGTGCCGCATCTCTATCTTCAACCGTCAGTGGACAATACAGTCTTTTGCTCCTTGTGAAGTGGCTTACTTCGTTAATCAGATCTTTCTTTTTCCTTTCTCCAACTGGTGATTTCCTTGGGGTCGCTACTGCGCAAGCATAGTTCCAGGGAACTTGCTTGATGTCCATGTATGAAAATGGGGTCGGTATCTTAATTATTAAACGTGGGGTTACACCCCTCATGGGTTCGTTTACTTTTGCTTTAGCCTTGATAACCAAAGGCTTCATCCCTGTATAATATCTTCTAAATGATGACTCCTCAAATGCACAAACGTCCATCATGTGCTCCTTGCTTCATTTCTCAAAGAATACAAGTTCTTTTTCATCCATTTTAACTTGGACCAACTGTTTAAATTCCTGGCAACATTCAATCTTATGTCCTTCTACTTTGCGGTACTCGCAGTATAGTTCATCTTCAACCTTCATCTTCTAGGTTTCCTTTTTCAATATCCCAGCTACAATCATTTGGGTCTAAACCCACTTCATGGGCGCCCTAATTTCATCAATATGTTCCTCAATCATCATATCTTCTTCCTTAATGACTACATTTACTCCTGCCTTCTAATGGTTTAGCAAAGGGTTCTTTTTCTCTTCAGATGTGTCAAAAGATAACATACCTGACTTTCTTAAATCATCAACCACTCTTTTAAATGTAGTGCAATTTTCAATGGTGTTCCCCCTAATACTTGTGTGGTATTCACATTGTGTCTTCTCATCATACCATACAGAGTATGGAGGCGAGAAATGAGGAACATGACGTGGTAGCACCATCTAAGACTTGATTAATTCGACGAACAATTCTACATATATCATTGGGATAGGAGAGAAATATGGTTTAGAGCTCTCTTGGTATCTTTGTTCTTCCCTCGGGGAGTTTGTAACAGTATGTGTCGTAGCTGGGATGCTAGGCTTATTGAAAACTACCCATTTCACATAGTTAGGGTTGTAGATATTGGTTACGTTAACTTCATTCTCCCTCTTATTGTAGGGTTTCTTCGTCTCTCCTCTATCTAACTCCCCACTTTTGATAGCTGCCAGGATCAATTCCTCGTTCATTAGCATGTCTCCACGAACATTAGGGTGATCTCATTCTCCAACAGTGGTGGTTATACCTGAGCAGCCACATCCCTCTACCTTTGCGCATACTGGCGGAAACTTTCATGATGCTTTTGTTCCATTCCCTGCAGAACCAACCAATTCGGAACCATGTCAGTGACATGTTTATATTGCTCACTGAAAGCTCAAGATAAATCCTTCCATGGCCGGATCTTGACCCGGCTCAAATGTGTGTACCAGCGTGCTGCTGACCCTACTAAGCTATCCTAAAAGCAGTGAGTGAGAAGTTTCTCATTATCCAGGTACATTGATATTTTCCTACAGTACATAGTCAGATGTGCTGAAGGGCATGTAGTTCCATTGTATTTCTCAAAGTCTGGGATCTTGAATTTCGGGGGAACCACCAGATCTGTCACCAAACTCAAGTCCTTAGCATCTATTCCACCATGGGTGCTTCCTTTCTGGAAGAATTTGATCATCCCTTCCAACTTCTCATAGTTGTGAACTCCTTTAGTGTTAGCCTTGGCCTTATCAGTAATTTCATCAAGGTCAAGCACCTCGTAGTTGTGAACTCCTTCAGTGTTAGCCTTCAACTCATTTTGTGCAGAGGATTCAGCAAAGTGGGGTGATATCTTAACTTTGGGTGAAGAAACTTCCTTTTGCATTCCAGGATGGATGAAAGCCATTCCCTGGAACTTGGGCAGCGCATTAGTTTCTTCACCAGCTTCTATTGCATCTGGGTCCTTGAACCTTAGCATGGCCGCGATCGAGCTTATTATTTTCTTATGAGCTGTCTCAATTTCTTACTTTAGGTCAGTTTCTATCTTGTCCAGTCGATCTTGGGTGCTCTTATAGTTGACTTCCAAAGTTGCCACTCTATATTCCATCGTCTTCATTTGTGAACGAGTACCGTACTTGTGGGTTGTTTTGGCTATCTTGACGTTTCTGACATTTTATTTAAGTTAGTGTTTTATTATGTTATGAATGCATGCAATGTCATGAAAAACAAAAAGAAAAAAACCATGCAAACAAAAAAATGATGCAAATGCATGAATGCAAACGAAGGGTCATTGATCTGATAAAATATATGCTTTTAGAAACAGCTTTATTGAATGCCAAAAGATCCTTATTACAACAAGTTTCACATTTCTCTATGAATACATTTCGCTCAAACTCCTAATTCCATGACTTCTTCAATTAGCCATATGAGTCTTGGTCCTACTTCCTCTACTGGCTTAATGTATTGACGAAGGGTTTTAGCTTTGGTTGCTAACATCATCACATGCTTTGCTACATCTTGAACCTGGGTCATGACAGACTTATCAAATTCATCTCATTCTTGGAATCTTCTAGTGTTATCTCTGAGACGAGTGAACCAGTAGTCATTACCTCCGTCAGCTATATCTTCAAGGACCAGGACCTTTTCTTTTGTATTCTTGGATGATGTTGTCCATTTCTTCCACTTGCTCCCTTATGGATTCATTCTCATTTAGACTAGCCTAGAGCTCCATATAGGTTTGATCATTTTGAAACTTATGAAGAATCTGGTTCAAGTTATCCAACTTATCTTGCAATTCAGCAACAACAACCTGGCTTTGTTTCAAATTCTCATAGGTCTTATCATACACTTGTTTACTTTTCTTCATTTCTTCTGCGACTGCTGGTTTGTATTTCTCAATTTCCCGTCTGGTGTGCTCTTTTTCCTTACCAACAGCCTACTCCATTTCCTTTTTCCATTGCTCTGGACTCTTTCGCAAGTCAGCACTTCGAACAGTGGTGTGAAATTTGAGGAAGTCAACCCTCTGAATCTCATACTTTTCTTTAAGGTCCATGTACAGCTTCGTCACTCGATCTGTCTCCCCTTTATACTTTTTTACCTCAAGGTTTCACTCGAACTTGTCCCACTAGTTCTGTTCTTGCAAGGCTTCTATTTCTAACTTGGCTCTTCTTTGTTCCTCCCTCAGGATATCAGCTTTAGAAGGGACCACCTTCAAATGTTCTTCTAAAGACTTGGCTTATCCAGGTGTAGGTAATATGACCTTGTCATTCATTCTCGTGTGCCTCCAAACATCATAGTTAGGGGTAAACATGTAGTGACTGACAAACTCCAGCTTCATGTAATAGCAATTGTTCCATAAGTCACTAATTTTCTGTATCTTCTGTCTGAACTCTCTCTAGAACTTGAACTCCGACGAGCTAAGACCAGTAGTGAATGGGATGAACTGATGAGAACCATATTGTCGGAACACTAACAAAGTAGCACAACCGATTCCACTCCATAAACCCAACAACATCAGAAAGTTAAAATCTCCACATTTGTACAGAACCCTGGCATGACCCATCCATAGAACTCTCCATTTGATGTCTTCATCACGGTGGTCTTTGAAAATGTCAACCCATTTGCTTTTCTTGAAAATTGGCCAATCTTTTGCTAAGAATTCCCAGAGAAGAGAGAAGTTTGGGGAGAACACATTGGACTGAGTCAGAGTTGGGTATTTTCAGAAGTGGCTGAGGGCCCAAACCTAAAGTAAAAGAGCACACCCACCGAAGCGCACACCTTCAACCTTTCGGCATGCATTTAGTGAGATGAAAGTTTCAGCTAACACAACAAGTACTGGATTGACTTCCCTCTTCAGTTGCTCAAAGAAATCAAGCAAGGCTATATCAATGTTTCCCAGGACCCTTGCGAAGATAATCAATCCGTAGATCGAAATTGCCAGGAGATCTACTTTTTTTTCTTTGTCTGGGTGAACTGGAATTATGTTTCTGATGCTTGACCAAGGAAAGGAGAAACTACCACCTCTTTTCCGTATCAGCCCCTTGACCCATCCATCACTCATTCCAGTAAAAGTCGTGAGCCTTTGGCGTGGATTTTTATTCTTAGGAGGCTTGGCATAGACCCAATTCCTCTTCACATTGCATAGGTTGAATAGAGCCAAGTATTCCTCGAACGTGGGCATCATGTCTTCTCCATTAAATGTATAGCAGCAATACCCTGGATTCCAGAACTGGACCAAAGCCTTTAGGAACTACTCATCGACCCTCACATACAACAAATACGCTATGTCTTCATAGGTTTCATAGAACAACTGCTTGGTCTCACAGTCAAAGTGTTCCCATATTTTTCGCAACTCATGTACATTATTTTGCTTAATACTAATAGGGGCATATTTTGATGTCTCCATTTCGTGATCAGCTGTCAAACTGTCCCCAAACACTCGCTGATTAACTTCAGACCAATGACGGACCTTCGCATTTTCATCTTCAAACTTAAGGATCCTTCCATCCATGATAACAGCTTTTCAAATTGGGCAGATATTTTTAAGAACCAATCCCTTCTTGACATGGAATGATGATGTAAGATTAAACATGCAAAACAAAAGAACAAAGGGAAAAGATTAAAGATAAGAAAACAGGAGGATTCTAAAACAATTTCGTTGCATAAATAATTCTGGGCAGCCATTCCAATACTCCAGGACATGTCTCCACGGATTATCTTTACGAAATAATTTTGACCAGACACAAAGACCCTAAGTTTTTCACATGGCTCTATTGGGGTAGGCACTAGATTCTCAAACATGGTTTGGGTTCTAAAAGGGTACCCGAGTTGTTCTTGTTGTCCCCTACTAATGGGAAGCAAAGCCGTTGGTTCTCACCCATTATAGGCTTCAAACGAACCAAGTTCAACTCAAGAGGACTCACTTCCTATGTCTTCTCGAAGGATCGGTATCATTACGAAGACATAAGGCATATGAGTCCCGAAGGTACTTGCTAGGATCATACAAAGAATCAGTATTCTCACATGAGCAAAGCATTTTCCCCTCACTTAAACGAACGGGATAAGCTCGGGAATAGAGCTTTTGAACAATTTGGAATGCGTAAAATAGAAGTATATTCATTAAACGGACGAATTAATTGAAATTTTTGTGAACTTGCAAACTCCATTTTTAATAAACATTTTGAAACCAATTTATGGCCTGACTCTCTTTTGTTTTTTTATTTAAAAACAAAAAGTCCCCAGCGGAGTCGTCAAGCTGTCGCAACCCTTTTTAGGAAGCCCGACATTTTGAAAACTAAAACACACGGAGTCGCCACCAATCTTTTTTAGAAAAAAAAAGTGTGATTGGATCACTTTTAAAATGAGGTTATTTTAAAAAACGTTTTATTTATTAAAATAACATTTTTGGTCTTCAGAAACCAGGAAACAAGTTCGGGGGTCAGCTACGTGTGGGGAAGGGTTACACCCCACAACTCCCAAAAATTGGTACCTTATTGATTTCAAAAGAAAGTTTTCAAAATTAGAATTTGCAAGTTCATGAAATTTCAATTTATTCATCCGTTTTATGAATATAATTCAATTTTAATGGCCTTACCACCTGAAAAATGAACTCCAATCACCGCCAACACTCCTGGCGCTAACCCGTCATTTCCGTTTAGTAGGACTCCACATTAATTAGTTTTCTTTTTTTAAAACAAAACAACAAAAAACGATTAAGTGTGTTTAAGTTTTTAATTTAAACTTAATTTGTGATTAAACCCTAAAATATCTATATTCATTTTATCCATTAAGGTTCAAGTAAAATTAAGTGTATTTTATTATTAAAATATGAAGAAAATTTTTCATCACACATGGCACTAATCTAAGCTTTCTTGAGAACCTATACCTAAGGATAAAAACTAAACAAAGCGCAACTCAAAATAAGCAAATGAAATTAAAGCGAGAAAGAAATAAAATTAAATTACTTCAATATAAAACTAAAATTAAATAGTTACAGAATTTTAAATAAAGAAAATGGATAAATAAAACCTTTTTATTTTTATTTTCCTTTAAAGAAAACTGGTGACCAAATTGAAAGGAAAACGAAATGTGATGGTCAAATTACAAACAAAAAGACGAAATTGAAAAGATTACAAACTAAAGAGCCACGGTAAGAGATCCATTATAGTAGGGTGCGGATTGAAGGGTGGATATGGGTTGGGTCTCGGGTTGGTATTTAAGACAATAAACAGAAACAAAAATCATTTTTGTTCCCCTTTCTAAATGCATCAAAACCCGACCTTCTTTTTCCTAAAAAATGTTCATCCGTGTTCTTTATGGATTAAAGAACGCGACGAACGTCTGTCGTGCTGGCTGTCATCCACCAGCACCGGGCGTCGTTGCTGACAGGGGAAAATCCCTAAAAATCCATTTTTTAAAACCAAATTTCCAGAATCTAATAAGCACTAAAAGCGTATCCGTCATCGGGGACACAACCTCGAATGCCATACATGGTGGCGGCTACCGGAAAAGAGGTAAAAATATCATCCCATTCTCTTATTTTTATTCGAAAAGAATAAATAGAAAAAAGTTACCAGAAATCTTGCTTTATTCCCATTGAGAATTTGATTACAACTCTTACTTGCTATTCTTCAAATCCGAACGCTATTACGTGTATATTTTCTGTGTGTTTTTCTTGTGTATAAAATTGTGTGTTCTACATAGAATTACAACGCCTTTATATAATTACAAAAAAGCTTAATCTGCAAGGATAAATCCCTTGATATCATCCAAATTGCTTTTCTCTCGATTCTGATTTTGAGCTGGTTGTCATTGTCTTGCAATTTGCTTCTATTTTGATCCGATTTCAGCTTGATTCTTGCCATAGCTTCAATTTAGGGATTAGCTCTTGTTGACAATGCCTCATTTAAGGATTTAATCCTTTTGTTTCCCTTTTTGCATGATTCTGGTGACTGAAAACAAACGGGGAAACACCGACGAGGAGCAAACGGTGATGGAGTCGGCTCGAGCGTTCGTCGGAGAAGGTGAACCGACTGTAGCTGAAACTTCACGAGCGTGGATGCCACGCTCGAGTGGTGATCTGTGTGCTCTGCTCTAGAGCGATCTGGGCCGTTAGATTACTCTTTGATCTAATGGTCGGGGGAGTGCGACACTTCTCATCCTCCAGCTAGGGTTTTTGGGCGTGTTCTACGTCGTTGGATCAGCCCTTGATCCAACGGTTGTTCGTTGGCTGTGCAAGAAGCAAAGAAAAGGGATTAGGGTTCTAGCTTTGAGGCCAAATAAGCCCTAAAAATGGGTTATTAAATTGTAAACATTTGTAATGGATTCTTGCAATTTTATTTTAATGAACCCTTTCAATTATTGAACTGTTTTTATTTGGTTTTATATAACTAATATTAATACTATATTATATACATGACTAATAATAATAATAACGAAGAGAATGAAAATAATAATAATACAACAACAAAATGCAAAGGAAATCAAGTGAAAAATCAGTGACAACAGAAAGAAAAATAAAAGACCTTTATTAAGTGAACAAAAAGAAATACAGTATAGAAATAAATACTTAAAGTTTGACAGAAAATGATTGGAATTTGTTGAGGCCTGCAATTAAGCAGTTTCCTTAAGACATATTTTCGGTCGTTCCGAGGTGCTTGAGATCTTCGGTCGTCTGTCTCCCAGAATATAACAACGAGAAGATCAGCTACAACTGCACTAGTGCAGAGATCACGAATTGTACCATTGCCTTCGTCTATCACTGAAAATTTGAGGAGAAGAAAAAAAGTTTTCCAAGTTGTGTTTAACCTAGTAGGTTAACTCGGTATTTATAAGAGTTTTTCACATAGGAGAATTATTGAAAATAATATATTCCGAATATAATGGTCATTAATACTATATCCAAAAAAGTAGTCATTAATACCATAAATATGGGATATATTTGCGTGAATCTCAAGCCATATCAGAATAATATTCGAATTAAAGGATACAATATCTTTCCATATGTTTACCCTCTTTATTTTGAATATTCAATAAGATATGCCACATTTAAGGAAAAATTTAATTCACAGTGAGTAAAATATTCGCAGGCCCACGAAGGGCTCGGACAGGTCTAAACATTCGCGTTGGCCCAAGACATGCAGGTGCGCCCCCAACCCAAATGGGTTCAATAAGCTTCAATTTGCACCCTTTTGCACCTGCGCGTGAGGCACAATTTTATCTCAAGTCATCCAATGATAAGCAAGTGAGTTAGTGTATATAAACACTTCCCATACTTCATATCCTGCCAATGTGGGATACAGGTTCTTCATTTTCCTTACACAATTCACAAGCATCCTACTTTGAGCATCAATTTCTCATTCATCACCCAACCATTTTGAGCATATGAGATACCGTTGTAAAGATCTCATAGAGTAGAATATGAGTCCATAGATTTGTCATTCAAATCTCTATCTTTACACATAGAAAATATGCCTCAAAGTTTTCAATTTATCATTTTTTTTCAACAGAACTTTTATCTTGGCGAGGTCGCTTTACTATGCGCACTCACACTTCTTAAAAGTGACGGATGCTTACACTATCATTCATTCTTTACGCTCACTTGCTTTGGGAGTGGCGACCGTTTAGATGATTCCTTTATGCACACTTCTTAAAAGTGGCGGATGCTTAGATGATCATTCTTTCTTTACGCTCACTCGCTTCGGGAGTGACGATCGTTAAGTTGATTCCTTTATGCACACTTCTTAAAAGTGACGGACGCTTAGACGATCATTTTTTCTTTACGCTCACTCGCTTTGGGAGTGACGACCGTTAAGCTGAATCCTTTGTGGACACTTCTTAAAAGTAGCGGACGCTCAGACCATCATTCTTTCTTTACGCTCACTCGCTTTGGGAGTGGCGATCAAGGCGGCTCCTGTTATGACTTTGGAACTGAAAAATTTTACAAGGGGCTAAGATCAAGTGCCACAAGCATTTAATATTAATTGTTGCACAAATATATTGCATTATAAATGACGTGATTTCTAAGTATGACCAGAAAGTGTGCAGTGAAAGAAGAATCAGATTAGTGTTTTTTAGTTTATAAACTATTGGATGCTTTCTAATGAAGACCATAAGGATTTAAGGAAAATATAGGCTGCAACCATGCAATTTCAGTTTATATTAAAAACAATAAACATTCGAATCTATTCATGCATCATCCTCATATCCGTTAACTGCAATGTACTAAAAACACATAAACTGCAGCAATTTAGACCGTTTAAGCAGTATCACGACCATGCATACCTGTAGTCATATGTTAATGGCTCGCCAATTTTGATTGATCAAGCAGCAAACACCGCAACACATGTCTCGTCTTCAACTTGCCTGATAATTACCATTGCCTTCAATTTTAAGTTGGACCAAATCATAGATCTGGAATTTCCGAACTAGAGCATGGACTTGAAGGGCCTGTATCATTCCACTCTTTCTTGATTTCACAAATATCATTAACAGATTAAAACTAAAAAGTAGAAAAGAAAAAGGCAAGATTCCAGGAGGAGAAATCAAATACATGATACAAGGATTAGGATAAGCAAGATTACTGGTAATCAAAAAATACAATGAGATGATATATCTTCAAAATGCAAAGCAGTATCGTCATACATCAAAAGATCTTGGAAGTTGGAAGGAATTTCATTGCAAATGTACAATGTAGCACCTCAATTTTTATCAGTAAATGTGTTGGATCATTTCCGTCTACAAATGGATTGAGAACATTGTTTATGGTTAAAACCTTGCAAAAGGCCTAAGATACTAGGCAGCCTAAACATCTGGTTCTTAACTCATGATGGGAGCGAATCGAATCTCAAGCAAAATCTATTACTTTGAAGGAGAGGTAATGATCAAAGGAGAATGGCATTCTAAGATCACTAAAAGCCAATAAAGGACATTACAGAAAACCCACTGGAAAGATGCAGAGATTATATATTAGCCTTAAATCAAAATCTTAAGAATCACAACTTGAGTTCAAGGCTAGAGTTGAATAAATATTCAAAAACACAGGCCATTGAAAGGTGTCACACGGCGTTTAACACTTCCAAAAGTGAAAAACCTTGCAAAAACTATCAGATAATGGATTCATGGAGATAAATCTAGAAAGTTGACATCCAAGATAAAGGGGGAAAAGAAATTACGGTGAAGATCTTTACACTTAAAAGAAAATGTTGGTTATACGTATCCCACATTTGGAGAGCACATCCCTATGGAAGGGTATTTAAGGAGTCTTCTCATCATTTTGATTTCGAACGTGGTTAAACAATTATCTAGTGTGCATGTGCCGCTGTCACAGTTGTGGTAATGTGTCTCTTTGACATGGTTTGTGTGTATTTTATATTTTTGGAGAAAATTAGAAATAATTTCTTTAGACTTTTTTTTAATTGAATTGAATTTATATGCGATTTATTAAAATCAAAACGTTCTAATTAGCTATAAATTAGTCCTTTAATATGTTGTTTAATTCTTAAATTCAGCTGTTGACCAAGCTTAAAACTCGAAAATCAATGTTTAAGACTGATTCTATTTGTCATATTTAACCTGCGTATACAACCTATAAATAAAGGGTCTTAAATTCAGCTGTTGACCAAGCTTAAAACTCGAAAATCAGTGTTTAAGACTGATTCTATTTGTCATATTTAACTTGCATATACAACCTATAAATAAAGGGTATTTTTAGAATTCTAAGTATCTTAAATTCTCTGATTTCAAAGTTGTATTTTATTCTTTCGGTTGAGAGGAACAATTCTACCTTTGTCCACTCCAATCTTTGGGTGTATCTTGAATTCTCTGATTTCAAAGTTCTATTTTATTCTTTTCAAGAGTAATTCCACCTTTGTCCACTTCAATTTTTGGGTGTACGATTATCGGAGCTACCTTGTTAATCTTGGGAGACGACTGCCTGCTACAGCGATTACACACATCGAGACGGAATCATTTCTAAGGCAATAGTTTATACCACGGTACAATTTATTAATCTGCCTTTGATTTCTGTTTATATTATTTTGTCAGTGCTAACAGTTTGATTTTGCAGTAATCTTACCGAACGAAGAAACATCGAAGATACGCGTAGATCTGAATCCTCCAAGGTACAACAATTATTCTAGAACACTGTTGCATCTGGGAGACTTGTTCATTTCTTGTATCACCATTTACTTATAATTCCTAATGAATTTTGTGGAAGTAACAAGTAAATAGCAAAATTATTAGAAGGTTTCAAGATAATAACGTTTTCTCCTTTTTTGCAATTTAATTTAAACTGACATGATTCGGATTGCGGAATAATCTTTTGCAAGATCCTGGACAAGTTTAATCAAATTTTAACAGCTAACTATCATAATTAATTGGATGTACAAATCAATTATCAAACGCACAAGGATAAAGGATTGGAGATACCTTGAATAATTTGTATCTCACATTTCGCGCTGTTTCCAGACTTGTAATATGGGGTACAAGTATGAACATCGAAACCATATATCACAAGAAGTTATAAATGCAACGCTAAAAGACAAATATGTTACACGTACACCAACAAACAAAGAGTACTTGAGCTCAGTAAAGCAACAATATGGGAATTTTAAAATGTTTTTTGACTAATATATTCATGTATTCTGTTTGTGCCTACTTGTGAATGCAAAAAAGAAAGAAGTAAAAGTAATAATGGCAAGAAAAGATTGATATGATACTTAACTTGGTACTTGTCTTCTGTAAAAAAAAATAATAATAAAAATAAAAATCCATGATGGACAATGCTCTAAGACAGCAAGATGAAAAGGATGTGAGCCTCTGAAAAGTTTTTAAATTTAAGAAAAATGCATGTTTCCTTGGCTAATATCACAAGCATTATCTAATTCCCTTCAAATGTAAAGAGAAGAACATTAGATATGCATAAACTTGAAATAATTAATAAGCTATATTTAAAGCTTACTTAAATCCCTGCGGGTTAAAATAATTAATAAGCACACTAAAGTAAAAAACTTATAGCCACCTTTGGATTATTTGATTTGACCATACTTTATGGTTCGGATTACATTCTGTTGGCGAGCACGGCTACATAGAATCCAAGTAGGTGCTCCTTCAATGCTGAGCATGAGCAATGTTTAATCCAGTTTAGACCCTCTGGAGGATGGTGCATGCGATCCCAAGCCCTTTTTTTTAATAAAAGGTCCGCAAACTTGTATGGCTCAACCCCTGTGGCCTTGATAACTTCATTTTCGTTGGCAGGGGCCTTCAGAGTTCCAAAGATGGGAATTAATTCGGCCACAGTGAAGCTGCTTGGAAGAAAATAAAATTCAAACATTCATTCAATTTTGCTTGTCTCAAGTTTCATGGGCGTGGACATGTGTCTCGGTGGAGGCGTGGACACGTGTTGATGAAGAAAACAAGTGTTTGTAGAGATGAACCATGTGCGTCATCACGTGGTATAAAATAACGTTCGCATGTCGAGTTCACAAAGGATTGTGATTGGTCGTTCGTACAGTTATGGTCTATTAGTACATTCGCAGAAAATTATAGTTGAGTATTCGTGTGGTGACGATTCACAGGTATTAACATGCTTGTACTAGAATACTAAGAATATTTTATAGATCAAACGGTTACACTAAAAGGGATATAATCTTTCAAGGCTTTTGGCTCTTTCCTTCTCGCGCACCTCTGCGAATCCTAGTTGTTCTTTCTTGCTGACTCATACCTTGAGCTGGCGTTCCTCGGTAATCACCCTTCTCTAAATTAGGATTCATGACAAAGAATAAAATAAATTTTATACGGATTCAAAACAACGTGATTTTGATCATTTTTGTAGTGGTCCAAAACAACATTGTTTTGATCAAAGTGTCATGTCATTACATTATTTTTTGTTTAAAGTAAAGTGATCAAAACATAAACATTCGAGAGTATTTGTTATGGTGGAATATTTTTTTATTGTCAGTGTATAAGATAATAATATTTAAATTATTTTTTATTTAAACATAAAAAACATTTTATTATTATATTAAAAAATAATAGATAAAGTGCTATAAAAATTGAATTATATTTTATAAGAATTATACTTTCATCATAAATTAAATTAGCGTAACAAATCAATATATCAGTATAAAATTCTTTGATTTTTATTATATGAAATAACCATATATAATTAATTGAATAAAAATAATTAAACGCATAAACAAACTTGAAAAACAAAAAAGAAACTAATATCAAATGAACAAAAAGTTAGAAAACTTAACACAAAAATTTAGAGAAAAAAAGATATATGCATAATAAAAAAGTGAGAAAATGTAATAATGTGGAATTACTTTTGATGGGGATTGTGGGAGTAAAAGATACATATATATCAAACACATCCCTCCAGTTGTCCAAATTGATGGACGGATCTCTTTTTAATGATTTGATTACATTTGGAGTTGAATTAGTTAACAACAAATAAAATACAAACAAGAAAGGCCAGAAAAATGAAGATAACAAAATACACAATGATTTTCCTTTTTTTTGTGTGTGGGGGGGGTGGGGGGGGGGGCAAATATGAATTTGGAGATTCTTTTGATTTCTTTGGGATATCTGATTATCCTTTGTGTATCAAAGTAGGGAACTTTCATGTTTGGAGATTCTTTTGATTTCTTTGGGATATCTGATTATCCTTTGTGTATCAAAGTAGGGAACTTTCATGTTTCAGCTCCCAACTGTTGGGAACAATAATTATAGTTAAACCAGACATGGAGACTTGTCACACTCAATTTTTTGGATCACTGTATTGTGCTGCTGCTGTTAGAGGAATACCAGAGTGTTTTCTGGCATACTAATATCTTCTCCTTCGCCCCACCTTCTTTGGCATCTTCTTTACGGCAGTTCCACCTCGCTGCCTTAGCGACGGTGTCGATATTATCGATGTAGTAGTTGGATTCTTGTATTAGTGCGTATCCCTCCGGGCGAAGGATTCGATCCATTTCCAACAGCACGTACTTCATTTGGCACCTGGGAAAGCAACTATGATTTTCAGAACATGATGCAGCAAACCATTTGATATGATTCGGAGTTCATTACTTTGGCTTTTTGTACAGTGATCATAGTCTATTACCTGTGGCTCTCAGCACTGAAGAGGCCATCAACGTGTAGAAGATCGTATGTCCGAGGATATGTCGAAAATGCTTCACACCTACAAACGGAGAACAAGTTAATTAATACACCATGAAAATCTAGCACCTAGAAAGCAATCATATTGAAGTCTCGGAGCAGGATTTGTATTCAAAGGATTGAGAGTTCATATATATATATGTGTGTGTGTGTATTTGAAATTACCAATCATGATATGTGCCAATGAGGCCACGGTCGAAGATCACGGATAATGTGTTGGCAGAATAGGAAGAGACAACATTCATAACCCACAAGGGATCATCGATGAGAGCTGCAGCTAAACCTCCAAAATCTGTATTCATGTCCATAACATTTCTTATCTGATCAGTCCCAAGGGCAGGGAGTAACTTCTTGTAGCACTCGGCCCGCACTTTCCACTTGGTGTCATCATGCTTTAAAGAAGCGCCACTCCCATCAGGAACATCTGAAATGCGCTCAGGCGCAACTTGCAACCTCTCTGGCCACTTGGCAGGGAGTCCAAGGATGTTCTCTTGAGATTTGGTCTCGGAGCTACAACACATGCTCGTAGCGGAGTGTACCATGCTGAATCTGGTTCGATACTATCATCGCACTTGGCAGGGTAGACATCTGGACTGGCGAGCTTCTCATAGCAGCTATTGTCTGAAGATTTCTGCCACACAGCAATATCATCCTGTTTGGCATAGACTGTAAAGCACATTGAAGTCAATAGGTCCTGCAATTTCTCATAAACTGCTCTCTGCTCTTCTTCAGTTGTATGCCATCCAAGATAGCGTGTTCGTAGTTTATAGGAGGGCCAGACAAGACCCAGAAACCACCAGGGCGGAGTATGCGGTGAACTTCAAGGAGATAAATTCCACCTGAAAGCAAAAGCATATGCGAAATATCAGATAAAGCCTATTAATTCTCAGCTCAGAATGGAACTTCATCATCATCAAACAAGGTCATTCAACATAAAAGAAACGACGACACTAACAAAAGGAATCTTGAACTAGTTTATCATATGTTCATCCAAATCTACAAAATTATTTTACTTCTTTTATTATTACCAAACTCAGGCCATGGGATAAGGCATCTTGAGCAATGAGCCATACCAAATGAACTTGAAGGGAAAGGAAGGCGCTGTGTAGAAATGACACCAAGGATTGCAGGCATCCCACGTTCTAACGCGAACTGGACCTGTGCTTCATGATTATCTCTAGGCGCAAGAGAGATCGTCAGAATCCCACGATCTAATAGATCACCTCCCCAACTTGCAACCTGAAAATACATTGATTAAAAGAGCTCAAATTTATAACACCGAGCAGCGAGCAGATCATGTCTAATTTATGTTTGCAACTCACCCCACAACCGGTATCAATTGCAGTTCGAACTGTGCCATCTCTCATTTCAGGGATCAGATCTTGCATCAAGTTTACATATGCACCCACTCCTTTGGGGAACATAGTACCACCACCAGGAAAAAGGAACTTGTCCCCTTTTTTCTTCAACCAATTTTGATTAGACTTTTCCGTGTTGATCCAATCATACGGGACGTTCCTGAAAGCATAACACCATGTTAAAACAAAGCAATCGACCCTCGAAACATAAATTATGGAACACCAGAAAAATAGCTATGAAATAAAATAATACCTGTACCAACATTGATCCCGGCTCTTTGACCATCTGATTGGTGGTTTGTATCCATCAGGAGGTGGAACCAAACATTCCTTCCTCTCGAATGGTGGAGGGCAGTGGCGTTCCAAGAAAGTAAGCCGGCGGTAACCGTACTTCTTCCACCTCTGTAGCAATAAACATGAGTTATCAATATAACATTGTAGCTAAGCAGCCTTTGACACCGTTAAAACGAACACGGTAGTGTGTTACCCTGGGATCGGTGCATGGAGTGTAGGCTTGATAATCAATGCTGCATTCAAGGAAGGAAATGGATTTGATTTGAAGGGGTTGCACTGCAGATTCTTTAGGAGAATAAACAGCCTTGGAGACCTCTTGGACTATCTTCCCTTCGAATATTCTTTTCTCGGAATAGAAGATTCCACCAAGATAGAAAGATAATCCGCACAACGTGAAAACCAGTAACGTTGCAGGGACAATCTTGAAACCTTTATCAGGTTGGGGCTGATTTTTTTCATCTCTTTGCTTCATTATTTCGGAAATAGTTAGCTACCTGCAAACTCGAAAGCCGCCAATCAACATATATGCTCATGTACAAGTGATGAAACTCAAGAAGCAATGCAACATTACAAATCCAATCTTTTTTTCATGTACATGGAAACAAGTAATTGAATCCATTTAAACAAAATTGTTCTGCAAAAACTTAGAAGGGACATAGATTAGATAATGATGAAATTAAAGAAATGAGAAAGCACAAGGAATGAGAAAGCACAAGGAAGAAAAGAATTTGTTTGACTAGGTACTTATTTGAAATTAATTTAGATAGGTATCTAATGATAGTAATTCCAGAGGACGGTGGTAAAGGTACAAGAGAGAAGAACCACAAGTTCATGCCTTTCAAATTATGGGGAAAATGTAAAAACCAAGTCTTTGTCAACGTGATGACTAAAAATAGGAAATCCATACAGAAAACAAGCTTCACCAGAGAAATAAAAGTCTGATCTTTCCAGCCATATGGAAGACATAAAAAACCCAAAAAAATAGTAAAATAATACTCCAGAAAAAGAAAGATAAATGTCTGATATTTCAATAAACTCAATGAGATATATCGGCTGCAAATTTGTAAGTAAAACACCAACATAACCACAGAAACAGCTCAAGCGCTCAACTTTAGATAAAAGTAAGACTCTGCCCCGCTCTCGCTCTCCTCTTCTGCCTTCCTTTTCCTTATTTCTTTGGTAGCTTTTGGTTCACTGTGAGTAAAGTTAGCTGAACAAAATTCGTGAATGTAATGTTATTTGATACATTTCGGAGAATGTTTCATTGTTGATTTTGTATTTAACAGTAATATAAGACTACCGTTGTTTGGTTTGGTCGAAGAATATAATTTTTCATTGTTTATTTTGTATTTAACAGTAATATAAGACTACCGTTGTTTGGTTTGGTCGAAGAATATAATTTTTTTCTGGTCGAAGAAGAATATAGGGTATTTAGACGTAAATTTTATCAAATGATGCTGAGGATATTTTTTTAAAAAAGAATAAAAATTTTCAAAATAAATTGAAAATATATTTTTTGAACGGAAAAACTTTGATTAATTTTTATTAATTAAATTTATTTAAAAAATTTATTAATTAAAATGAAGAATTACAAATGATGAACACATTCTAAAACATGAATATTTATGGAAATAAAAAGCATCAATAATTTAAAGAGTGTGATAGGTAAAATTAAACATATTCCTTCTTGTTTTATCATCTAAATGAAAATTTAACAAAGCTATATTTTGACCATAAAGCACCATAAATTTAATATTTTTTCGTTGCGAGTTTTTAGTACATCGGCAAATTACCATAAAAAATACGAAAAATAACATAACGCGATCATTTTGTGACTTAAATCCTCAATAATACTTGTTATCTGAACGTAAAATTGTCATAACATAAGACAATATTGTCACAAAAACAGACAAATCTTACAAAAAAAGTAGACAAACAAACTGCCATACAAGCAGAAAAAAATAACAAGAAAAACATATGTTAAATGACTTCTGACCAGCGAAACAAAGAAAAAAAATAATTTTTCATTTTAAAAAAATCTTATTTGTATACAATTAATGTAAATTAAAAATTAGTCCACGACATAAGGCCACCGCCAGAGACAACTTAAACGAAAAAATAAATCTTAATTTTTTTTTAAGAAAATAATCACCCCAAGAAAACGGAAGTATTGATTTTTTTATAACTTCTTACAACTATTGTCTTTACATTATCTAAAATTCACAAATTTTATATTTAATATATGAGTAACTATATCATGCACCGGTAGTGGAAACAAAATGCTTCCACAAGCGCTCTAATTTTAGGGGTTAGAGATTTAGTTTAGGGTATATAATTTAGGGGTTTAAGTTTGTGTGCTTAGAATTTAGGGATTGTGATTTGAATTTAGAGTTTAGGGGTTAAGGTAAAAACTTAAATCCCTATCATATTACCCTAAAATTTAAACTCTAACCTCTAAACCCTAACACTAAACCATAAATTCTAACAATAAACTCTAAACCCCTAAACTATAAATCATAAATTAAATCTCTAACCTCTAAAATTAGGGCGTTTATAGAAACAAAATATTTTTACCACCGGTGCATCATATATTTTCCTTAATATATTATTAAAGAAATTTTGAAAAGTAAATTTTAAAAATTGTATACCCCTTGCTGTTTAAAATATAATTTTTGAATTATCAAAGGCTAAATATTTAAATATATTTTTTTAAAAAAATATATTTACTTTTTATAATATTTACTGTTTATTAAATTTATTAAATAAATAATAGTAAATAATAAATATCTAACTGTGATAAAAATGGAAATTATAAATTTAACCTATATTACTATTAAATAATAATATATATTATTCTACGGTTAACACAAATTTTCCACATATGTAAACTCAAATGAGAAATACGTCTCCATTCTCTCTACAAACAAAATCACAATCCTTATTTTCTTGGGCGGCCAGCTGCCATCTCCTTGGTAGCTGATCTTCCTTTCCCATTTAATTTCCTTTTTCTTATTTGGCCGTTTCTTTTCGTTTTTTTGAGGTTGTTATGGTACTTTTCGATGGCTCGTTCGTTGTTGAAAATTGTTTTCCTCTACGGCCACGGTCTAAGCTTGAAGCCCTTTTTGTTTAAGAAGATGAGCAGTTCTCTCTAGAGGTTTGGATCAAAAAAGATATGGTGGGAGATTTTTGTTTTCGATGATTTGTTTTTTCCTCTTTCTGGTTTCGTTTTTTATGATTTTCATTCTTTGGTGTGCAGATCTGGCGTCGACGAAGGGGGTGGAGACCTTCGTTTCCTGCCCATCTGATGGTCATCACGTTCGTGACTTTTTGGACTATGTCTCTCCTCCAGAATCTCTCTCAGAGGACCAAGATTCACAGAGTGTATCTATAATGCGGAGATTTGTCTCTTAGGACTTTTGTAGTCTATTGTTTGTTGTCTTCGTCAGCTGGACACTTGAAAATCACGACAGTATCTTCTGTATTTGTTGTCAAATTTCTAATTGGTCCATCTTTTGACAATCCAGATGTACGACGCCATTCTCTTTCCCTTTAAACCTCGTGCACTTTATGTTCGTATCATCGACTTCCATGTTGTTTCTGTCTTCGTGTTTTATGTTGTATCGAGTTTGTGAACCCGATTTTTGGGCCTCTTTAGGCCATATTTGTAATGTTGTTTCTTTGATGGCTAAATGAGTGCATAGGGCCTCTTAAGGCACTTAAAAGGAAAAAAATGATAGTTGTGCAATTAGTTAAGAAATGGTCTAACAACTTCTTAACCATCTCTCTACCAGATATAATTGCTCGGTAACAAAGGTGCATTACATAAAGCCCTATCTGCACTCATTGAATACAACTTACTAATTGACTAATTGCATTACAGACTTTTACACTGTAACTCTTTACTCTAGTATTCACCTTGCAATATCAAGTTTGAAATCTTCTCCTGAAACTAAAGCTTGAACTTGACCTTTGACTTGTGTTCAATCTTTACTCTAATACCTTGGAACATCAAGTTTGAAATCTTCTCATGAAGCTAAAGCTTGAACTTCCTCAAATAAAACATGACATGTTTTCATTTTGTACTCTAATATTCACCTTGCAACATTTAGTTTAAAATATTCTTATGAAAATAAAGCTTGAACTTTCCCGAACAAGATTTGACTCGTGTTCATTCTTTACTCTAATATTCACCTTGCAACATCAAGTTTGAAATTTTCTCCAGAAACTGAAGCTTACACTTCCCTTGGGTCAACCGAGAGCTTGACTCGATGTCCATGAAAAGATAGAGCAAACAATAGTTTGGTCATGGTGTCAGCTATTTGTTCATATGTAGGTACTTCATTTACATGCAACTTTCCTGCAAGTACCTCCTTGCAAACAAAAAGAGGTCCAACTCAACATGTTTAAACTTTGAATGTATGAATGATTAGTATAGATTGTCATTGCATTGGTATTGTCACAGCACAATATGGGTACCCCTCTTAAAGTAACACACAACTCACTCAGTAAAGGCTACAACCAAAATATCTCAGCAGTTGCACAAGCTATACTTCGATACTCAGCTTCAACTGTAAACTGAGCTACAACTTGTTATTTTTGAGAATTCCAATAAACAAGATTACCATAGAAGTAAATGTAAAACCCCGTGATTGATCTCTTATAATCTGTATCTAAACCTCAATTTGCATCAACAAACCCTGTGAGGGTTAAGAAAGAACTAGCAAAGAACTATAAACTAAAATCAGTTGTACTCTGTAGAGACCTTAAAATTCTTTTAACATCATTGAAATGAACATCATGAGGACTTTACATGAACTGGCAGACTTATTTACATAAAATGTTATCTTTGAACGTGTAATAACGATGTATTGAAGTGCTCCAACAATGCTCCTATACTCAGCCACATTATCAATTGAACTCTCATCACTAGTTGACAACTTACAATTGGCTACCATAGGTGTTGAGAGGCTTCAAGCACCATCAAAACTACATTTTTTAAAAGATCCAAAATAATCTTTTTTACTTGAAAGTATCACAATAAAGTATAATTCATCTTAATTCCTAGAAAATAATAAAGAGTTTCAAGACCTTTAAGAGAAAGTATATGGTTTAATCTATCAATAATTTGTTGTATTTCTATGATATTTTCTATAGTAAATATGATCATAGAAGGTTTGTCAATCGACGAAAGATGATGGTTGAAGGCTTGACGAAAAAGCGTATGAGAAAAAAGTAACAAAAATTTTTGGGTGAAAAAAGAAGATGACAACTGCAATTGGATAGGAAAAAGGGATAAACAAGATATTTATACCCTAGGTCAAAATATTGTGGAAAGAAGGCATATAGGAAAGAGTATGACTGTAAACGAACCAAACATTCAACGAACCGTTTGACGAGAAGTTTGTTTATGTTCTTTTTTTATTAAAAGGACGAACATGAACAAGATTTTCTATTCGTTTAATTAAATGAACGAACACGAACAAAGGGCTCGTTCGTTCATTTATGTTTGTGAATGTTCGGTAATCTATTCGTTTATTTTCATTTAAATTTATTAATATATGTATTTCCCACCCAGTAGGTCAATATCCCTTTCATTTCATGATACTAAATTGTAGGGCTGTAAATGAACTAAACGTTCAACGAACCGTTTGTTACACCCTTAACCCGAATGTCACATTTGGGCCTCAAGCCCAACCCATTACTTTAAAATTTTGCACTAGATTTAGCCCAAGCCAGATTCATACGTGTAAAATTTATAAGTTCAAATTTTCGACACAGGAAAATAGTTTAAAAACATTAAATGAGGAGCTCCATCTAAAATACATAGTTAAAAGCATTCGACACTTAAGTTAAAATCCAAAATATGAGTTACAATACAATCATAGGGTCCTACGAATACCTAACCCAAATAATCTAAGTATTGTACTCTGACAACAAGTCGATGTTGAAGTCCTACTCCGATGGTGCTCCAGCGATGCACGTCAACCTACTAACCTACAGACAAAAACAACAATTCCGAACGATGAGCTAAAAAAGCTCAGTGGATACACTTACACTCAAGCATGCATCATACAAATCATAAATAAGAGCATGCAACTAAAGATGATAACATGACAATACTATCATATCAATATGGCGCTACCTCTAGCCGCCTAAACATATATCAAGAAATAAGAACGTAAGAAGTCTCACATAGCATTCATACATATAATACTAACAAACTTGGAATGAGGTTCGGTTCCACTAAGCATCAGGTACACACACTCTAAGTGAGGCTCGGTTCCACTAAGCATCGGGTTCATACACTCATGCTCAGAATCTCTCGTCGAGCATCCTCGAATGAGTCCCGATCCCACTAAGCCTTGGGTTCATACATTTGGAAAATCTTTAACCATGGTGTTGCAACACATTCTTCTCACATGGGCATCTGGAATCCCATCAAACAAGGTGACTCAATCATAATAATGCCCTTACGTGGCATACAACCATTATTTGATCCACCAAAGATCCTTATTAAATATAACACCATAAGTCACCCAAGGTTTTAATAAGTTATTTACAGCTAGTAAGTGAGGGTTTAAATCTCAATTTCTCGGTTTTACTATTCATTTTACCCTTTTAGAAGCCCATTGGGCCTTAGTCCTCGAATTATAGGTCCCTCAAACTTAAAACATATTTTCGGATAGTTTGCCCAGTGGGTAACGATACCCACCTACGTGTATCGATACACCCTTTAGATTATCGATACCCATCCAAGCGTACTGATACCCAGCTTCACAAACGTAGGGGTTTAACTAACAACCTTGTACCGGTACATAAGGCCGTGTACTGATACACCATTCGGTATCGATACGACCCAAGTGTACCAATACCCATTTTTGCTACTGGAACTCTTATAGAACTGGGGGTATCAATACCCTCCTCAGGTGTACCGATACGCCCTTCAAGAATTGACCTTGTTCATCAAGTTTAACACAGGGTATCGATACGCATTCAACCCTTATCGATACTCAAACCTAGAATTTATTTTCTAGACTTCATAAATCACCTCCCAAGTCCCTAAAACTCAAAGTTAAGACTCTAAAATGAACCTACAAATTATGGGGAGTGTTTAACTGGTTTCCTACCATTTTTAAGCTATATTAACACCAATCTTAGGATTTACCATTTTAGAGATCTCAAGAACTCATATTGTAACCCCCTTGGCCCAGTCTAGATGCAAGACCAAACCGAGCGAGCTACATTAGGTTTGCCGAAACAAACCTGTCACATCTCAAAAACTGGCCTAGTCAGAATTGGGTTTATGTGATTGGAATTTTCAAATCTGATACGTAAAATGTTGTAATGAATGGCCATTGTACCCCTCTTCTGAAATGAAATCGCAAATTGGTCCTATTTGAGTAAATAGACTTCCTTATATGAAATTCAAAGCCCAAAATGTAAATTCCAAGCAAAGCGTATCGATACGGTTAAGACAGTATCGATACGACCCAACTGCCAACTAACTTACCTATTTTAGTGAAGGCGTATCGATACGGTTATAAGGGTAGCGATACAGTTCCCATGTTTTGAATCTGTTCGAAGTCAAAATTGGAAGGAAAGCTAGGTGCTTACTCACCTCTATGCTTGTCCATTCCCACGTAGAGTCCATCAGAAAACATGACCAAATGAGGTCATTAGCCAACTTGAAAGGAGTTGTCAATCCTTGGGTTTAGAAAACCCTTTGTTGGAGGAAAGGTTCTTATTGGTCCATGTATAGGTGGGATATCATTAAGGTTGTACAACTCTTCTTATATCAAAAGAAAAGAAAGCCCTTCTTCATTTGTTCAATCCCCCGAAAACAAATATCAACCTTGTCATCCATCAAGCTAACACCTCCATTGTTATCTCCTACCTCGAGCTTAAGCACACACCTCCCTTTTTGTTCATCTTAAGCTCAACTTCTCTTCAATTTGAAGGCACCATAGCAAAGCCATCATTTGGGTAAAGTAAAGCCCTCCACCTATTGTTAAATTCCATGTAATATTAGAGTTTAATTTTGAATTGAAATCTTAAGCCATTCTTGGAATCATGTTGTTATGTTGTTGTGATGAGTCCTTGTATTTTTCTTTCCTAGCTCAAAATACGGAAGAAAGCAATCCACCATCTCCAATTGAGACTAGGAAAAAGAGAATTGAAATCCAGGAATCCTAAAGCTTTTGTGCTCTAAGGTGAGTGTAGTCATGTCATGGGATAGGCTTGGTGCCATCCCATTGCATTATTATGGTTTGCTATGCATTATGTCAAAGCTCAAGTAGAGCAATCAGCTATAAATTCGAATGGTAAGGTTGGGTAAGCCCTTGTGTTACTTTGATATGGTTATACATGTGACATATGATCCTATATAAATAAACTATGAAAATGATATGTTGAGGCATGAACAAATATGTTATATTAAGTGAAATTGATATGGCTATGTGATGGTTCGATGTACACATGTACTATGATATGCTATGGAGCTACGGCTCACCTTCGTTTTCGATATGTTATGGCCTATGGGCACAAAGGTAAGAAAATACATTGATATATGTGGACCTTGGGCTTTTGTGAGTTTTGGATACAATTGGAATGCCATAGGGTTATTTGAGCTCGTATAAGTAAGGGTAGACTACGGTCCGAGGCTACGGCCTATATGTAAGGGAGATAAGGATGGATTGTATAAGGGATTTATCCGGAGCTATGACTCAAGGCTAATGCCTATTTTCTGATATATGTGTTGGTGTAAAGGGGAATCCGTGTATCCATTTGTTACATTATCCCAGGGAATTGATATGTGTTGAATTTTGCTATGGGAATTCAAGTTGACCCAAAGAAGATTCAAGCCATCATTGACTGGATTCCTCCGAAGAATATGGGAGAAGTCCGTAGTTTTGTGGGCCTTGCAGGCTACTAACATAGATTCGTTAAGGGATTCTCACTGATTACTGCTCCCTTAACGAAGCTCCTCCGCAAGGACACTTCTTTTGTGTGGACTGTAGATCAGCAAATGAGTTTCGATCAGCTCAAGCAAGTCCTTACTTATGCCCATATCTTGGTGCAACCTGAGTCGGGCAAAGATTTCACCGTTTACAGCGATGCATCCCACCTGGGATTAGGTTGTGTTCTGATGCAAGAAGGCAAAGTCATAGATTATGCTTCACATCAACTCAAGCCCCATGAGCTAAACTATCTGACTCATGATCTGGAGTTAGCCGCAGTTGTATCTGCTTTGCAGATTTGGCGACACTATCTGTATGGTGACAAATGCTACCTATACACCGATTATAAGAGCCTAAAATACCTCCTAACTCAGAAGGATTTGAACCTTTGTCAACGCCAGTGGATAGAGCTTTTAAAAGACTATGAGCTGGTCATTGGTTACCATCTTGGTAAAGCCAATGTTATGGCTGATACTCTTAGCCGGAAGCCCACTCATTCTCTAAGATGTTTGAATGCCTACTTTTGGCTCAAGAAGTATGGCAAGCTATTAGCTGAATTGAGAGTACCGACGACTATTATATCTTGAATCAAAACACTCCAAGAAAATGATGAGGAGTTATAGCCTCTCATTGCTAAGGTCAAGGATAACACAGATCATAGCTTTGCCATGAATTCTGAAGGCTTGTTATGTTTCCGTAACTGTATCTGTATGCCCGATGATGATGATCTTCGGAATCAGATTCTGAGTGAATCTCATTCTAGCATCTTCTCTGTTCACTCGGGAGCTATTAAAATGTACAAGGATCTAACAGAGCTATATTGGTGGTCCAGAATGAAGACTAAGATCACAAACTTTGTGGCTAGGTGTTTGACTTTCCAACAAGTCAAGGCTGAGCACAAGGTGCCTACTGGTCTTCTGCAGCCTATTGAGCTTCCACAATGGAAATGAGAGCGTATTACAATGGACTTTGTAAGTGGGCTACCTATGACACCAAAGAAGAGTGATGTTGTTTGGGTCGTTGTGGACCGATTTACTAAGTCCACTAATTTCCTTCTGGTAAAGATAGATTTCAGTTTGCCTAAGCTCGCGGAGTTGTATATCCGTGAAGTCATTCATTTACACGGAGTCCCTGTGTCTATTATCTCCGATCGCGACCCTCGATTTGTAGCTCAGTTTTGGAGAACCTTACACGAGGCCTTGGGAACCCGAGTGCACCTTAGCACTATTTTCCATCCTCAAACTAGTGGCAAATTCGAGAGAGTTATTCAGGTAACTCTAAATCCCCCTTTGAATTACGTGTCTAAATGTTTGTATCAATCTCGATTCTTCATTGTAGATTCTGGAAGATATGCTCTGAGCTTGTGCCATAGACTTCGGGAATACGTGGGATAAATCCTTACCCTTGGTCGAGTTCGCGTATAACAACAATTACCAAGCTTCAATTCAAATGGCCCCGTACGAAGCTCTTTATGGAAGGAGATATAGAACTCTTCTTTGCTGGACTGAAGAAAGGACAACCATTATCCCTGATCGGCTTAAGGCTACCTTCGATCGATAGAAATCATATGCTGACTTGAAAAGAAGAGATATCCAGTACGAGGTTGGTGAGAAGGTATTCCTCAAAGTATCTCTGTGGAAGAACATCATTTGTTTTGGCAAAAAGGAAGTTAAGCCCCCGTTTCATTGGCCCGTTCAAAGAGACTAAGAGAGTTGGACCTGTAGCATACCGATTAGCTCTACCCAAGGAGTTAAGTCAGATTTACAACATCTTCCACGTATCTATGTTATGCAAGTACCGGTCAGATCCCTCCTACGTGATTGAGCCGGAATCTATAGAGATTCAGTCCAATCTGACATATGAGGAAGAACCTGTACAAATTCTCGCACGAGAAGTCAAGAGACATCGTAACAAGTCTGTACTATTGGTGAAAGTTCTATGGAGAAGTCATTCTATTGAAGAGGCAACGTGGGAGCCAAAGAAACTATGCAGAAGTAGTATCCTCATCTCTTTTGCTTAAAGTGAAAATTCGAGGACGAATTATCTTAAGGGGAAAGTTGTCACATCCCAAAAATTGGCCTAGTCAGAATTGAGTTTTGGTGATCAGAAGTTTCTAATATGATATGTAAAATGTTGTAATGAAGGACCATTGTACCACTTTTCTAAAATGAAATCGCAAATTGGTCCTATTTGAGTAAGTAGACTTTCTTGTATGAAATTCGAAGCCCAAAATGTAAATTCCAAGCAAGGCGTATCGATACAGTCAAGACAGTATCGATACGGTCAAGACATTATCGATACGACCCAACTGCCAATAACTAAAATACCTATTTTAGCGAAGGCGTATCGATATGATTATAAGGGTATCAATACGGTTCCCCTGTTTTGAATTTGTTCAAAGTCAAAATTGGAAAAAAGTAAGCTAGGTGCTTACACACCTCTATGCTTGTCCATTCCCACGTGGAGTCCATTAGAAAACATGACCAAATGAGGTCATTAGCCAACTTGAAAGGAGTTGTCGATCCTTGGGTTTAGACAACCCTTTGTTGGAGGAAAGGTTCTTATTGGTCCATGTATAGGTGGGATATCATTAATGTTGTAAAACTCTTTTTATATCAAAAGAAAATAAAGCCCTTCTTCATTTGTTCAATCCCCCGAAAGCAAATATCAACCTTGTCTTCCATCAAGCTAACACCTCTATTGTTATCTCCTACCTCGAGCTTAAGCACATACCTCCCTTTTTGTTCATCTTAAGCTCAACTTTTCTTCAATTTGAAGGCACCATAGAAAAGCCATCACTTGGGTAAGGCAAAGCCCTCTATCTATTGTTAAATTCCATGTAAGATTGGAGTTTAATTTCGAATTGAAATCTTAAGCCTTTCTTGGAACCATGTTGTTATGTTGTTGTGATGATTCCTCGTGTTTTTCTTTCCTAGCTTAAAATATGGAAGAAAGCAATCCACCATCTCCAATTGAGGTTAGGAATAAGGGAATCGAAATCCGGGAATCCTAAAGCTTTTGTGTTCTAAGGTGAGTCATGTCATGGGATAGGCTCGGTGCCATCCTATTGCATTATTGTGGTTTGCTATGCATTATGTTAAAGCTCAAGTAGAGCAACCGGCTATAAATTCGAATGGTAAGGTTGGGTAAGCCCTTGTGTTATTTTGATATGGTTATACATGTGACATATGATCCTATCTAAATAAACTATGAAAATGATATGTTGAGGCATGAACAAATATGTTATATTAAGTGAAATTGATATGGCTATGTGATGGTTTGATGTACAAATGTACTATGATATGCTATGGAGCTACGGCTCACCTTCGTTTTCGATATGTTATGGCCTACGAGCACAAAGGTAAGAAAATACATTGATATATGTGGACCTTGGACATTTGTGAGTTTCGGATACAATTGGCATGCCATAGGGTTATTTGAGCTCGTATAAGTAAGAGTGGACTACGGTCCAAGCCTATGGCTTATATGTGGGGGGAGATAAGGATGGATTGTGTAAGGGATTTATCCGGAGCTACGCTCTAGGCTACGACCTATTTTTTGATATATGTGTTGGTGTAAAGGGGAATCCGTGTATCCATTTGTTACATTGTCCAAGGGAATTGATATGTGTTGAATTTTGCTATGGTTATGTGAAGGAATGGTAAATGACTTAAGCATGAGACTCATGTAATTAATAGTGTGATTATGTTAATTAAGTATGATAATATGTTGTTCATGATCATAGTATGCCATTCATGTCACTTGATTAATTTACGCTTGTTATGACTACCTCACTAGGCTAAATAAGTCTAACATATGTGTGTGTCTCATGTATTTCAGGACCTTAAAGCCTTCCGAACTCCGATCGTGTAATCTACGGTTGCAAGTCACCTCCTTTACCATATGTATGTTTACTTTCGTCTCTGAACTCCTAGTGAGGTGGCATAAGGTCTAGACATGTTGAAATGACCTATTTTGATATGTTTGTATAAGCCTAAAATAGCTTAGGTAATGTATGGGATGGATGGCATATTTTGAGAATGGTAACCAAGTTAAAATGAGCTTAAACGCACTAATTGGTAAAATCCAAGTAAACAGATTCAAAACGTACTAAAATTTGACACAACTAGAAATATTGTTTTTATGATTGCTGGTAAAGTTTGGTAAAAATTGGATAACATTTTTCAGGTTAATTTGAATAAAAACGAGTAAAAAATCTGTCATTACAGGTCATGGCGTATCGATACGGGTGATGGCGTACCGATACGGCCAAACCTAAATTGGCTTAATGGAACAAGGCGCATCGATACGGTTTGAGCGTATCGGTAAGGATTTTGGTCACTGGAATCTAGATGGGAAAAAGGTATCGATACGGCCATAGAGCGTATCGGTACGAAGTCAACGCGGTCAACACGTATCAATACTAGATTAGTTGTATCGGTACGGGATTGACTTCCTTCGAATCTAGAAATCTGAAATTAGGCTTAACATATCGATACAACCCTTATGGTATCGATACGGTGTTAGTTAATTCAGTTATAAAGAATATAAAGAAGTTTTAGGCAGTTTGGAAGTTGGTCACTAATAATCATACGGTCTAATTAATCAGGTTAACAATATCCGATAGTAATGAAACTTCAAAGATTAATAATTGGTATGTTTAATTACAAGTTGGTAATAAAGAATCTAGATTAGGGTCGCTAAATTGTAAAGTTTACGTTTTAGTCCCTAGGTTGAAAAATGGTTAAAATTGACCCCGATTCTAATAGTACTAGTAACAAATAGGTTCGATAAGCCTTGAGAATAATCAATACAATATTCCGAACAAGTTCCAAACTTTGATTTCGTCTTCTGATCTCCGAATAAGTTTTCAATAACACTTTTCGACCCGGTTCTCTACCAGACTAGGAATGAGGGTGTTATAAAACCCGTAAAATTAAACTTGAATTAATTCCATTTTTTATTTTATCTTATCTATATGCAAAATTATAATCTATAGTGTGTATGCTAGAAATGGGTGAAATTTCAACTCAATCGGGCGTCGAATTAACATCCAATTGCATGTAATTGTAATTTAAGGACCAAATTGCAATTCTAGAAAATTACAGAAACTTAATCCATTTTGAAGTTACCAATCCTTATCTAGTCAGGTTCTATGCTCACATGTTGAATTCCAGCTTAAACTGACCATCCGAACTCATTTAATTGCATGCATAATAATTAGGGACCAAAACGGAAAAATCTAAAACCTTTAATATCCATAACAACAGACATAACGACTAGGCGTACAAATACGGCCTCAAAGTGTACAGATACACATGAGCATATCAATACGACCCCTTGGCGTATCGATACGCGGGTTACAAATCATTTTCCCACAATTCTAGTAGCTCAAAATCGTATCGATATACCTCTACCCGTACCAATACTCAGGCCAAAAATACACTTACCCGTATCAATACACCTCTACCTGTACCAATATGCCTAGACCTGAAATATCCAATTTTGTTGTTTTTTTGTACAATCAAAGATCCAAACATGCTTTATCAATCCCCAAACATATACACAACAATTCTAAAGATAAAACCACATCAAAACATCATAGAAACAAGATCATAACATGGCATCTGACACTTCAATTGAAAGTTTAAAGTCATACTTTCTAGAACAAACTATTCAAGCATGAAACATAATTCCAAAGCATTAACCAAACATATAAGGCCATTTACAACTCCAAAACAACATAGCAAACTTGCTCAAACATGAAGTTTAGCAAAACCCTCCTAAAACAACAAAGAACCCCACTGCCTTGGATTCCTCTCGCTTGCTTGCTGCCTCAAACCCCTTTAATTCTCTACATTGATGGACAAAGAGAGCGTAAGCACACTAGGCTTAGTGAGGAGTGCTCAAACAACACAACATCAATGCATTTAAAAACTATTTTCCAAAAACCACATTGAAATTGAAAATACCATTTCAAACATCTTATAAAACATCATGCCTTAAAAACCATGTGCTTAACACTTTCAAAAACAAGCATATTAAACCATATGCAACATTTATCATGGATTAACAACAAATCCCATTTGCTAACCCTCAATTTAAGCCTTCTCATGCATAACATCCCATATGCAAAGCTTAAAGAGTAAACATGTATATACCAACATTATACATCAATATCCATCAACATGATACATTAAACAATTATATTGGCTTTCAAGTGATCATAAACCAAGTTCCACTTTAAAAAATATTACATCGGATACACAGATTGAACAAGTGTCCTCTCAATACTTCATGCCATCTCAACCAGAATTCAAGGTACAATTACAACCGGGTACAATCACAACCCAATCATCATTTATATGCATAATCCACTAACGAGAGTTTTTGGTACCATATAACCCCTCAACCGTTAAGGTACTTGTGGTGGAGTTTTCGGTTCCTTACAACCCCTCAACATCCTAGGAGACTTCTTATAGTGCACTATCAATCCGATGGCTGGTCAACTATATCTGATAATATTTTAAACTACATCACTTGCCAATATAATTCATTATTAACCATGTAGCTCATTGTTTTTATATGCATCAAATCAAACCATTTCAAAAGCAACAAATCATGCTTTAAAACAAGTATTCCACATACTTACATGGATAATTTACCAAATGCATCCATCATCATTATATGATTAAAAATAGTATATAACATACTTTAAATCATGGATAAATAGTAGGTACCATGTAATTCAAAACAAGTGCATAAAACCAATTTCGTAAAAGCACGATCGAGGGAGAAATATCTTTATACTTACTTCCGAGTTTTAACCAGAGTTTCAAACTAATTTTAAACTCTCAATATAACCTTTAAACCATTTCAAAGCTGAAATCTACATTCTCACTCACCGACAACGCAAAACTTCTTTCGTCGATGCAAAATCAAGCGTCCATAGCCTCCAAAAACCTCGCCGATAGCTATAGGATCAATCTCCCCTGTTTTAAACACATAACAACATAGGATTAATGCATCATCATGCATCCATAATCCCAGCAACACAACTCCCCAACTTTGCCTCATTAAAAACCAACAAACGCCTTCCGAAAACAACCGAAAACACCTTCCAACTTAAGCAAAATGCAACCCAGCTATAATCTTGCCATTAAGTCCATTAATTACCTTCAATCAATTTCCAAACACAAATAAAATAATCCTTATACCTCCAACATACATAAAACCACCACAACTCCTTAAAAACCCATAACTAGCAACCTAGAAAATTAGAGATTCACATAGTTCCATAATTCCAATTTTAAAATCAATATATTTACATCATATAGCATCAAAATCATGATTGAAATCAATTAATAACTCAGCAAAATAGATCCATTTCAAAAATCACATAATTTCATCAATTAAACCTTGATTAAACAAATTTTCTATTATTAAATCAGCAAAACTTGGTAGAAAACATATATAAAGGATCAATAACTTAGGAATTTAAGTAAAGAACCATTCACTAGAGGAGAAGAATGAACCTTACGTCTAATGAGTGAATTTCCCCTCAATTGGATGTTTAATCTTGAAAAACAAAGAAATACAATAAGATTTTGTAAAACAAGATTCAAGAGTCCATTAGAAATCAAAGGTTTGGTAAATCAATATCATTACCTCAAATATTTGATGAAAAAGAGTGTTTGGATGAAGGAATTTTGAGAGAAAATTTGAGAGTAAACAAGTTACGTCAAAAGTGTTTTTAGGAAATAACCACCCCTTTTAATTAATCCCTTTTAATTTCCTTAATTTAAAACTCATTTAAATAATATAAATTAAGAGGAAAATAAGTTTAAAAAAATTAGGTAAAATGGCTCCTTAAAGATTCAAAGTTTTGATCATTTTCAAAACAGACACTAAAAATAGTTTTCAATCTTTACATTTTGGTCACTAATCAAAATGCCTAATTTCCAAATTCTATTTTCCAAAATTGACTTTACCAAAAATATCCATATATTAAATAATAATTTTTAGATATTTTTCCAATATTTTTCATGCATAAAAAATATTTATTCCGATTTAAATCTGGAGCTCAACTTGAATCTCTAATCTCGGCCCATCGAACCGTCTAATCAGCCTAAAAAACACTAGGCCCAAAACCGGGGCGTTACATATACAAAAAATCATCACCCAAGCAACAAAGCAATCAAATTGATGATTTCCAAGAACACAAGGGAGTTAGTAGTGTATTAAACCGGGGCGTTTAAATGAACGAGCATGAACAAAGGGCTCGTCCGTTCATTTACGTTTGAGATTTTGTTCGTTTATGTTCGTTTGTTTACGTTCGTTTAAATTTATTCACACATGTCCACTTATATTTATTATTTTTCATAAAATATATTTAAAACATTTAAAATATATATTAAAAATATGAAATAAAAAGAAAAATTAAACAATATTGTCAAATTTTCTAACATTTGGCAAATGATAAAATATTTAGTGTGAAGTGCAAGAGAATATTGTCAAAGGCGAGTCTTATGCGTGCAAGTATATACGGTCAACAAGTAATACAATAGTAAGCTGAGTATCGAATCCACAGGGATTGACCAAGAACTTATTTGCTCAATGTTTACTGTTTGAAAAAGTTAAAAGTGTTTGAAATGTTTTGGGTTTTAGATTAAAAAGATGGCAAAAATAGTGTAGTGAAAATGAAAGCGGTCTAGTAACGAAGTGTTCAATTGAATGATGAACGTTGGCAATGGATGCCTGAATTTCATGCTACTTATGCCAGCCTTTAATAATGTCATGTATTGGTTTATTGCCGAGCAGATTAAAGATAGTATTGGATCTTTCGATGACAATACCGTAAGTTAACAACAAATAAACCCCTATATGTCTATAGTGAAGTTTTTCATTAATTAACTTGATTAAGTGTCAATCTTTACTCCTAAGGGGCAGACTCACTTCCGAAGTAAGTTCATCTACTTGAACACCTTCTATCGAAGCTTCTCACCTTACTATCTGGCAACTGATCGTTGCCCCTTAAGTCTTGTAACACCCTCTTCCCGGCCTGGCTGAGAACCGGGTCGGAGAGTGCTACCGGTGACTGTACGGTGATTGGTGCGATGACATTTCAATCAATGATTGTTACCTAGTCCAAGCCATGCTTTTTAACCCTTATTAGCATAAATATTAGGACAAATAAATCAATAAGAACAATAATTAATCATTTAGGACCAATTCTTAACTCCTACAAGTTTTAGGGCTAAGTTGTAAATTTCATAAACTTAGGGGTCCTTTAATGAAATTAACTACACAAAAATGGAATTCAATATCATATTAGTTTCCTTGTAAATTTTCATGTTATTCTGATATCATTTACCTATCCAATTAGGCCTTACAACAACCAGTGACCATTTTGTAAACATTTTAAAACTGTATTCAGTGTCTTTTAACAGAATTAACTACCACCGTATCGGTGAACCTTGGGGCCGTACCAATATGGGTGTGCATGGTTTAAAAACATTTGAATCTGTCAAATCCCGTTTCGATATAGCTGGGACTATATCGATACGGGTTAACCAACTTTGACTTGCTGCTTATGGTCTTATAACTGTAATAACGGTCATGCCGTATTGATACACCATCATGTCATATCGATACGGGAATACTCAAATTCACCTCCAACTTTCTTTGACCAATGCCTGTATCGATATAGTTGGGGTTGTATCGATACGGGCTGACTAGAGTTGACTTGTTTCGAAACACCTTGAGACCGTATCGGTGCAATTAAATGCCCAAACCTTACTGTCAGTACCTTTATCGGTACACTTTAGACCTGTATTGATACGCTATAGTTAACTCATGCTTTCTCAAGCCAAATATGCAAGGCCGTATCGATACAGCTTGACCTGTATCGGTACACCCTGCACTGTAATGTCAATTTTCTTTTGTTTTTTAGTCCATTTTACCTAGAAAACAATGTCCAAATGCAATGAAACTTTACCAACAATATTTAAATAAAATATTCTACTAGCATGCCGAATTTTAGGGTTATTCAAATCCATTTACTAGGTTTTCACCTTTTAGTGTCAAATATTCATATTTAGTCATTTATAAGCTATACCAAGGAGCCATTTAGAGCTTTAAACACTTTCACATGTCATGCACAATACACACATATCAAAAGGGTCACAAATGACTAGTTCAACTAATTTGCCACCATTCTAGGAGTTCATAGAAGCAAAACACATTATTTGGACTTATAGTGACTTGTCAACAACGTCGATTCTCCGATCTCCAACGGGGAAATCCTTAACCTGAAATGTATGAAATGAAATGCATTATGCATACACAGCCTAATGAGGTAGTCAAAATTAAACACTTTATCAATGCAATGTATTCCAAATCATATCTATACAATAACAATGCAATGATCATGTTCAATACCAACGAGTCCATAATTCAACAATAACCCTTGGATCGATTCGGGATAGTGGATACACGAATTCCTACACCTCGCCAAAAAAATGAACGGTCTAGTCCCTCCACGTCGCCAATATGACCAACATCACAATACATCCCTCCGCCTCGCCAAATCAATGTAGGTTGTAGCCCATGGACCGTAGTCCACTAGTACACTGAGCTCATGAATTCTATGGCATGCCAATTGTATCCAAAGTACTTTCGAATCCAAGGTCCGGTGACAATATATAACACCCCTAACCCGGTTTAGGAGTAAACCGAATTAGGTAGTGTTAGGGAACAAACAATCGGACAATCATGTGGCAAGTAGTTTCCTCTCAACTAAGAGGTAACCAGAAAATCAGGGAAATTTTAAAACTTTTTGATATATGATAAGTTTGTTCTAAACCATTAATCATGTACAAACAATTATACACATTTTAAGCAATACATATCAACCACTGGATCGTAGCATGCTATAGTTTTGTATTTATTTAACATCAAGCTTAACATTCAAGATTATTATCTAAGCATTAAAGGTCGTTTGCAAAAGGGTGATAGCTACTTCCATAACACTAATATCAAGGTTACTTCAAACTCAAGCCAAACATACTCAGCTTCAAATAACTACCACAAAGTAATACTTTACACATATCAATTGGCATGTTTACCGATCGTTTATTTTAATCAATAATCTAAACTTACAACTACGTGACCAATTAGGGCTAACACATGTTAACAACCATTCATGTATATCATCTCACAAACATGCATGATATCATGGTAGTCTGACAACTAAAGGCACATATAGAAATTTTGATAACCATGAACTTTTACCAACTATTATACCATACATAGAAAGCAATAATAAAATAATTAAAGGCCCCTTTACAAAACTTCAAATACTTATAAAGCTTATAAACAGAAGAAAACAAATAGAACATTATAATGCACAATGCATCCTTAATAACTATGTACCACCATCTAGGAGATTTGAGGAGAATTACATACTCCTTGTACTCGTGACCCGACTGAAGCTCGAAAACAAACACAACCAAGCCGTACCCTGAAAGGTAGAGAAAGGATTTAATGAGTATAAACGTACTCAGTGAGGCAGCTATACGAGTTAAAGCAATCGATTTAAGCCTATCTCCTAATAAGCATGAACAATTAAATAAACCATGAGCACATGTACACATTGCACTCAAACATCTCACAAATATTATATCATTCCAATCATATTTTATTAAACTCAAGTATCATTTAGGCATTAGTTCTTAAGACACGAGTCATCAAACATGTCTAAACAAGTACTACTTATCACTTAAATTTACCAACTTAGTGTATAAAATATACGATATTGCTTACAACTAGTTACCAGTTTTGCACTCAAATACTATTAAAAGAGGAGCACATGAACACTTGCCTTTAGACACATAAAACTGTCCAAGAATTGGTCTCTTATAACCAAACAAATCACTTAAATGGTAGCATAGTATATCATAGCAAAACTGCCCAATTACACGTGTATATCTTTCAAAACTGTCCATGAAATGTATGTATACTTTTATAACTTAAAAACAGTCCAATTACACTTGTATATCTTTCAAAAGTGTCCATGAAATGTATGTAAACTTTTATAACTTAAAAACAATCAATTACACTTGTATATCTCTCAAAACGGTCCATGAAATGTATGTATACTTTTATAACTTAAAAACAGTCCAATTACACTTGTATATCTTTCAAAACTGTCCATGAAATGTATGTATACTTTTATAACTTAAAAATAGTCCAATTACACTTGTATATCTTTCAAAACTGTCCATGAAATGTATGTATACTTTTATAACTTAAAAACAGTCCAATTACACTTGTATATCTTTCAAAACTGTCCATGAAATGTATGTATACTTTTATAACTTAAAAACAGTCCAATTACACTTATATATCTTTCATAGACGGGTATTACTTAACTCACAGTTCATTGAACATTTCATACTTTAAACATATGTTGCTTATCACCAAAGTCCTTCACTTAACAAGTCATTTATGAGGGTTACTTACAACACAAGTTGCAAATTATCCTATCAAACCATTAATATAAATTACTAGGCATGTAAGACATTAACGTGCACTCAAAGCATATATATATATATATATGTATATAGCTACTCATAAGCATTCAAATTAGGACCTAGACATTAACACAAATAGACATGTCAAAACAGCCCACAAATTCAAGTAATTACTCAAAATAGTCTTTTTTCTTTTATATCAATTTAAGCATGACAAAGTAGTCCATTAGACATGTATAAACATTTATACTTGACAAGGCAGCCCATAACTAGGCATTCTCAAGGTCATAACATAGCATGGTTAAATCATATAATTAATTACTTGTTATGTAAGATAGAAAACCTTAAATAGATAATCATGGAGCAATAGTTATAAGTAAACCATTCAAATAAACTATTATTACATAAGTATTTCTAACCAATTTAAGACGTAATAATTCTCCAAATCATGTTAACAAACAGGATTTTCTTTGAAGCATTTCTTTACATTAAATTAGTAACCAAGTTTCATTAGAGGCTCCTTTCTTGACAAGTAAGACATTATAGTTCTTCATTTCTTTAGATTACAATTACGAGCTTTCTTTTTAACATAGCCTTGCGAATCGACCTCAGCCTAGGTACACGAATCCAAAACCTTCTATAACAACAAGGGTACATTAAGTACCAAAACAAGGGTACACTAAGTACCATATCAAGGGTACACTAAATACCAAATAATCATTTAACAAGGGTACCAATAGATCATCTGATCTTTAACAACAAGGGACCGTAGTCCAAACTAGCGAGCTCGACGGACTCTATGGCATGCCAACAATACTTAAGACTGACTCGAAACCAAGGATTTTCATTAATCATTCCTTAACTTATCAAATGAGCATTGCTCCATTTTATTTGTCATAACTTGTATCATTTTTCCCTTTCTCAATTAGGGATAACAATCTTCTTCACCACATGTGAACTAAGCAATTCTTTCTCTTTTAATCAAGGGCTCGAAAGCCAATATCACATTTATCATTAGTTCATAAGTTTCATGAGAAATTTAAGCTATCAATCTCATATCACAAGCTCATAAGAGGCTGGTCATCAATTAATATATCAAACTTTCCCATTTAAACACATTGGCAAGCAATTCGAAACAACTAGCATACTACATCAAACAATCATTTAGTCTAAAAACATGCTTTCTCCGTCAAACTTCACATTACCAAGCATTTGTCAATGAAACACATACATTTATCAAACATTACTTTCAATGTCTGAAATTATATATATATATGAGCATCCATTCTAATAACATCCAAATTCTTTTCTAGGATTTCATCCACAATATTTATCAATAAGTACTTTGATAAGTACTCACCTCGATCCAAGCTTAGCCGCATCACCATACTTATTTATCAAACAAAAATGTGAAATAGTAACAAATAAAGGTGCTCGAGATAGTTCAATCTATCCAGAGACTTTAAACTACACTCACCTTTTATTCCGACGTTATAGGATACCTGAATCCACAAACATATTTTGCTACTTATCCAAATTCCCCCTAGCTTTTCCTTGGTCTAACAATTTACAAGAGAAGTAATTACTATATTAGAACCCATTTGTCAACAATTTATTTTGCAAGGTCACATAAATTGAAGCACTCAAACATGTAAAAACACAACAATTCATAACCAACTCAAATGCCAAGACCATTCCTACTTACACATGCTCACAAATATGTGTACCAAAATAAATCACAAGATTCATGTTCACATAACAGAATAGGGCATCATACACAAACTTATTTCTGTTCACGCAAGTCTGTCCACTAATCATATATATGTATGCATCAAATTCAAGACAATCCATATGCTTTAATTTACCACATTAATAAGGTATCATTCTTAAGATTCATACAATATCAAACTGTTCTTGCTTTTAAACTAGGCAATTTTTTCTAGAATTTTGGCAGTACGCACTACCTTCAAAGATTTGCTTCCACAGAACAGAATACTCATCGTATTTTAACTTTCTTTACACCGTTAAAAAATAGATTCGACTACAATTCTAACGGTATAAGCTACATAATTTAATAAAATCTACAAAAATTATGAAAATTCCTAAAAGTCCCAAAACAAAGACTGTCCAGATCAAAAAACTGCTTTCCGTTCTTCTGTCCTACATTCGACTAAAAATTCATATATTTTAATTCAGGACTCGAAATCGATCACCGTTTTCTTTAAATGAAACTAGACATACACACGATTCTGTACATATAAGATTCATTCTCTATTTTAGCCTATGTGATTTGCTATGAATTTTCAAACTTACTGCCAGTGCATAACTTGTAGGCAAATTTCACTAACTTGACCTTAAGCTCCTTTGACAAACATAACACTTTCAAATCAGTTCCTAAGCTTATATAACAACTTTATGTATCATACACATCAGTCTCTAATGTCATTACTCATGTGCTTAATAGCTTAAAATGGTTCTCTTAGACATATAATTACCGAAACTGGCAGTTTACATTCATTCATATCTGCTCATTAAAACAGCCCCTTTTTGTGAGACCAACTGCAGTCATTTTAAGTTTCCAGCATGTTCAGCTAAACACATAAATCCTACATATATATATGGTTCAATTTAGCCTATACATTTTCAATGTAATCGTGATTCCCAAAAATCTCAAAAAATCACATCCATGCATGTATTCCATTCGAACCAACTAGCATCTCATTGCTTACATTCAAACAATCTCACCAAATCAAACAATTATTCATACATATATCATCCATGGATTCTAAATTTCTAAATCAATCTAGCAACAAAGGGTTCAAGGCTATATCCTAGTTAAATTCTCAATTTAATTGCAAGATAAAAGGAACAAGTAAGAATAAATCACCTTCCTTGAACCAAATTATCACAACACCAATAATAAAACAAAATCCAAGCTTCTCTAAGCTTCCATGGCCATCAACAAACTCCCTCTCTCTAATTTTGTGTGAATCGGTCACTTGGGGAAGATGAAGAATAATTGATTCATTCTTCCCCTATAGCCGTGAGTCATCAAGCAAGAGATTGCACATGTTTGACACATGTGCATATCCCTATAATCTTATTAAAGTTACATGTATGCTCTAAACTTTGGTATCATTTGATTTCAATCCCATCTAAAGTGGACATCAAATTCTTAATTGTTTGAAAGGGGTCCTAAGACACTTAATTAATCCAATAAGTGAAAATTCTATAGAAAGATAATTAATGATCAAATCATATATTTACTCCTAGGCCATTGTTTAGGATGTTACACAATATCAGTGATCGTTGTTCAGTAACAATGACGATACTCAATATATTCAATGACTTTATCAATGAACAATGTTTCAATATTCATGTCATATAACAATGTCAATGAAATTAGCAATATTTCAATGATCTCAATGACGATATCAATAGCCAGTGATTCACTTGCAATGTTTCGATGACAATAACAATGTCGACATCAATAATCCATGACATTGGCAATAACAATGGCAATGCTGATGCTCTATAATCAATATCCTATGTTTCCATGATTCAATGATGACGAAAATATTAATGACATTAACAATACTCAATAACAATGATGATATCTATGTTCGATGCTCATTAACAATGACGATAGCAATGACAATGCTCAATACTCGATGCGACAACTTATCGGTGCTTACCACAATATCCGCTAAGCAGTTCGATGCAATAATCCTTAGCAATGAGGTTAGCAATGACAATTTCATTAACAACGAAATTGGGAAAGGCACCTAACCTATTCCCGAGACTCCGACTACACTCACCTTGATAATCCGAAGCTCCTACGACTCTCGGATAGCAATCCCTTTGTTCCTAGCTTTCGGTGGAGACGATGGATGCTCTCTATCAATTTCTTGAGCTAGGAAAAACAATAGGGAAATTATTAGGATCGATAATACAATATTGAAATCAATATGATGATATCAAAATCGACATCTAATCTTAATTTAGACAATAACGATGAATTATCCATGGATAGTCAAAACCCTTGTTTAATATTACACTCAATATCTCCCTGGATTTGAATAATAGTTTGGGGGATTAAGTTTACCCATTCGATAGCAATAAATCGAAGAAAAATCTAAACTTTACTCCACCAACAATGGTGGTGATTGCTTAGGAGAAGAAGATGATGGTGAGGTAGAGGTGTGTGCTTGTATTGTAACCGGGTAAGACTTCCCCTTTTTCCATTTTTATACTTTTACTATAGGCTTAGGAGCTTTCCTTAGGATGAAGCAACCTCACCAATTTATCCCACGTATGTGAATTTTAATTGAGGAGGGGCTAATCACAAGATTAGTCCCTTAACTCTCAATGATCTATAGTTCTACCCTCAAACTTTCAATTTTTATAATTTAGTCACTAAAAAGATTTTCAATACTTTCAATAAGGTCCTTCAACAACAATTGGACTCAATTAGAGTCCAATATTAATGCAGTTGACTTTGTGGTCAATGCCAATACAATATTTGGACGATTTTGATGTAGGGTTTCTGGTCACCGAAACCCAATTTCGACTAGGCCGGATTTCGGGGTGTTAAAACTTTCCTCCTTAAGAAAAATTCATCATCGAAATTTACCTAGATCAAAGAGATAAGGATATTGTTTTCTCATTGTTTCCCACAGTTCCCATGTTGCTTCTTTAGCGTTGTGGCTCTTCTAGAGCACTTTAACCAATGGAATTGTCTTGTTATGAAGTCTCTTGACTTCCCTCGCAAGAATCTGTATTGGTTCTTCCTCGTAGGACAAGTTTGGTTGAATTCCACAGATTTAGGCTCAATAATGTGCGACGGATTAGAATGATACTTTTGATGCATGGATACGTGAAATACATCATGGATTTTACTCAATTCTGAGGGCAACAATAAGCAATAAGCCACAGGGCCAACTTTTTTAATAACCTCGAAAGGTCCAATGAATCGGGGACACAACTTTTCTTTCTTGCCAAACCTCAAAAATTTCTTCCACAGTGAAACTTTAAGAAATGCTTTCTCACCAACTTCGTACTGTATATCCCTTCGCTTAAGGTCAGCATAGGCCTTCTATCGGTCAAAGGCAACTTTTAATCGATCATGAATGATGGTAACCCGTTCCTCGGTTGCCCAAAGTAAGCGAGGGCCCAACACCTTGCCTTCACCGAATTTAGACCAACACAAAGGAGTTCTACACCATCTGCCATACAGAGCTTCATACGGTGTCATTTTAATGGAAGATTGATAGTTGTTGTTATAGGCAAACTCAATGAGAGGTAGGGATTTCTCCCAAGAGCTTCCAAAATTGATTATGCATACTCGAAGCATGTCTTCCAAAATATGCGAAGAAGTATTTAATAACGGTACATTTCATTGATGGTTCAAAGATAGGTACTTTTGATAGTTACCTAAATTATCCTTTCTAATTGGCCATCAGACTGAGGATGAAAGGCAATACTAAGGTTAACTTTGGTGCCTAGAGCTCATTGCAACAACGTCCAGAACTGAGATGCAAAACGTGGATCTTGATCAGAGATAATAAACTGAGGTACTCCGTGGAGTCGGATGACTTCCTTGATATACAAGTCAGCTAGTTTGGGAAGACCATAGTCCATCCGAATTGGAAAGAAATGGGCTGACTTGGTGAGACTGTCTACAATGACCCAAATGGCATCGTGTTTAGCAGGAGTTAACGGTAGAACACTAACAAAGTCCATAGTGATATTTTCCAACTTCTATTGTGGTAAACCGATGGGTTGCAATAAGCCGGTAGGAGCATGATGTTCAGCCTTAACACGCTGGCACGTGAGGCACTTAGATACAAAGTTAGTTATGGCATGCTTCATGCTTGGCCACCAATAAGTCCTTGTACATCTTCACCGACCCTGAGTAAACAGAGAAAGAGCTCGAATGAGCTTCCCTGAGGATATCGGTACGGAGAGATTCACCATTGGGTACACAAACCCGATCACGAAAATATAAAAGCCCTTTAAAATTCATTCTAAAGTCGGGGTTGTCTTGCAACTTGGAAACAATGGCTTGAAGTTTAGGATCTTTCTTTTACGATGCTTGAATTCTCAATATGATGGTAGACTGAACTTGAAGTTTAGCTACCAGACATCAATGCTTCTGAAGACGGAAGTGAGCATTGATAGCTTGAGGAGCTACAAACAAGGACTTTGCAATGAGTCGATGGACTAATCAACGCTTTAAACTTAATGATCAATAACGATACATAGCATGAAGGGGTTTGCGACTGAGTGCACCAGCTACAATATTAGCCTTGCCCGGATGGTAATTAATAACAAGATTTTAGTACTTGAGGAGTTCCACCGATCTCCGTTATCGAAGATTTAACTCCTTTTGAGTCAAGAGATACTTGAGACTTTTATGATTAGTGAAGAGGTAACATTTCTCTTCGTAGAGATAATGTTTCTAGATTTTCAAAGCAAAGACAAATATAACCAACTCTAGATCATGGGTAGGGTAATTCATCTCATGTGGCTTTAGTTGTCTGGAAGCATAAACGTTGACTTTGCCTTCTTGCATCAATACGCATCCTAACCCGAGATACAAAGCATCACTATAAAAAGTGTAGTCCTTTCTAGACTTAGGTTGGGTTAGAAATGGTGCATGGGTCAAAACTTGTTTCAATTGATCAAAGTTTCTTTGTTGTTCCCCGATCCAAACAAATGGAGCTTCTTTTCTCAGCAACTTAGTCAATGAGGCTGCCAACGTAGAAAATCTTTTGATGAATCTTCTATAATAGCTAGCATGACCAAGGAAACTCCCCACTTCACCAATATTCTTCGGGTCTACTTGGATGCCCGATGCCGATACAATGTGTCCAAGGAAGGAAACTTCGATGAGCCAGAACTCACACTTAGAGAACTTGGCATATAATTGTTTCTCTCAAAGAGTTTGAAGCACAATGTGGAGGTGGTCTCGATGTTCAACAGGGTTCTTGGAGTAGATTAAGATATCATCAATAAGCACCACCACGAATTTATCAAGGCAAGATTGAAAAACCTGATTCATTAGGTCTATAAAAGCTACATGTGCATTGGTTAGCCCAAATGGCATCACCAGGAATTCGTAGTGACCGTATCTCATATGGAAGGCAGTTTTTGGCACATCACACTCTTTAACTCTCATTTGGTAATATCCAAACCTCAAATCGATCTTAGAAAACACAATGGCATCTTTATGCTGATCGAATAGGTCCTTAATCCTTGGCAATGGATATTTGTTCTTGATGGTCACCTTGTTCAACTGCCGGTAATCGATGCACAACCTCATGGAACCATTCTTCTTCTTCATAAAAAGAATCAGAGCTCCCGAAGTTGAGGAACTCGATTGAATAAAGCCTTTACCAAGCAAGTCTTTAATCTGGGCCTTCAATTCCTTCAGCTCAACAGCTGACATTCGATAGGGTGCAATGGAAACTAGAGTAGTTCCAGGTTGCACTTCGATATTGAATTCAACCTCACGAGTTGGTGGTAAGCCTGAAAGTTCATCAGGGAAGACATCGAGAAATTTACATACAGTATCAATATCTTGTAATCGAGGTTCATCTTTGGCTTCCAATGTTAAAGCATACAAAGAAGGATTTCGCGAACTCATCAACACGATACACTCCTTGCCAAGGCCTTGGATATACAACTTCCTCTTACTATAATCTACCCACGCTTGATGTGCACTGAGCCAGTCTAAACCCAATATAACATCAAACTCGTAGATCGGTAAAGCCAATAGGTTGGCCACGAAAGGAATCCCTTGGATCACTAAGGGACAATTCTTACATACAAGGCTTACAGTGACACAGTCACCCAATGGATTTGTTAAAGAGATTCTTAATGCTATAGGTTCACTAGACATCCCATGCTTCTTAACTAACTCAGTTCTTATGAAGGAATGAGTAGAACCAGGATCAATCAATGCATATGAAGAATATGAGTACAATTCAATGATACCTGCAATGACATCATGCTCATCTTCCTCCTCCCTACTTCTCACATGGTATATCTGAGCAGGAGCCTTGGATTCTTGTTTACTCGGTGCTTTTTTAGAGCCACTAGGTCTCCCTGTAGCTCTCGATAAACCTTGCTTTGACGCCTTACCTCGGAAGGACTGAGTAAGGGCTGTATTAATTATCGGTGTAGCAGTAGACTTGGAGGCACCAAGAGGGTAATCACGGATAAAATGGCATTGTTCTCCACAATAGAAGCATGCTCCGGTCTGCTTACGACAATAACCCACTGGATGTTGTTTCTGGCAGTAATTACAGACTGAATTCTGTGAACTTCGATTGGAGCCTCTCATGCTTTCAACTGAGGTCTACTTGATAGAAGATTGCATTATGGTGTAAGGTTTCTCGATATTCCAAGTACGAGAAGGCTGAGGGTAAGCATTCTGCTTAAGGCCTTGATACTTGCCCTTCTTGTTCCACCTGAGAGGCTAGGAATCATCTCTGAATCTCTTCTTGGACTTGCTAGATCCTCCCAATCTCTGAGCCCTCTATGCAGCTTCGGTGGCCTTAACTTGATTCACAAGGTCCTGAAAGTTAGTGATGCCCAAGACATTAAACATAGGGCCTAGCTCATCGCTAAGCCCGCCAATGAACATCCTACAATTGTCTTCCTCTTTTTTAATGTATTATGCACCATATCGGTAATACTTGCAAAAGTCATGAATGTATTGCTCAATGGGTCGGCCGCCTTACTTCAGATGGAGGAAGGTGTTGTGCCTTTTTGCGAGATAGTACTCGCTGATGTATTTATTTCAGAATTCTTGAAGAAAGAACATCTACGAGATGGTCTCTTCAGGGACAATGAGTATAGTGGTATCCCACCACTGGAGTGCTTCATTCGCTAACAATGATAGGGCGCACTCCAGCTTGTGCTCATTAGAACACTATAATTGTTTATTTAGGATTCTCAATGTATTGTCCAGCCAGTATTTCGTAGTCTTAGGATTGTCATTATCCTGGCCAGTGAAAGTATAGTCTCGAAGCGATGCCAGTCTATCGATAGGGGCCCGAGCATACTGGATAGTAGGCTGTGTAGGTTGCACAATTTGTTCAGCTCTCATCGAGGTCATAAATTATTTGAACATGTTGGCCATGTTCCGGTAACACTCAGCCTGAGCATTAGGCAACTCCAGAAGACGTTTTGAGGTGGGGGATTAGGTGGATTATGTGAATTTCCCCTTTATTTCCTCACCATGTGTGGAGGAGCCGGTAGCGGGCTCATCAATGTGAGCTTTATTTGTTCTAGACATATCTATAACATAAAGAGATCGGATTAGTTGACAAGTCACAATATACACAATCTACAACTCCTAGGTGGCAAAGAAACACAATAACAATACAATAGACTTCGGTTTAGTCCTAGAATCGATTAAAATCTAGCTCTAATACCACAAATGTAACACCCTCTTCCCGGCCTGGTTGAGAACCGGGTCGGTGAGTGCTACCGGTGACTGTACGGTGATCGGTGCGATAAAATTTCAATCAATGATTGTTACCTATTCCAAGCCATGCTTTTTAACCCTTATTAACATAAATATTAGCACAAATAAATCAATAAGAACAATAATTAATCATTTAAGACCAATTCTCAACTCTTACAAGTTTTAGGGCTAAGTTGTAAATTTTAGAAACTTAGGGGTCCTTTAATGCAATTACCTACACAGCAATGAAATTCAATATCATATTAGTGTCCTTGTAAATTTTCATGTTATTTTGATATCGTTTACTTATCCAATTAGGCCTTACAATAATTAGTGACCATTCTGTAAACATTTTAAAACTGTATTCAGTGTCTTTTAACAGAATTAACTACCATCGTATCGGTAAACCTTGGGGTCGTACCAATATAGGTGTGCATGGTTTAGAAACCATTTGAATCTGTCAAATCTCATTTTGATACAGTTGGGACTGTATGGATACGGGTTGACCAACTTTGACTTGCTACTTATGGTCTTATAACTATAGTAATGGTCATGATGTATCGATACACCATCATGCCATATCAATACGGGAATAATCAGATTCACCTCTAACTTTCTTTGACCAATGCTTGTATTGGTATAGCTGGGGCTATATCGATACGGGTTGACTAGAGTTGACCTATTTCGAAACACCCTAAGACCGTATCGGTGCAATTAAATTCCCAAACCTTACTGCCTATACCTGTATCGGTACACTTTAAACCTGTAGCGATACGCTATGGTTAAATCATGCTTTCTCAGGCCAAATATGCAACGCCGTATCGATACAGCTTGACCTGTATCGGTACACCCTACACTGTAATGTTAATCTTCTTCTGTTTTTTAGTCTATTTGACCTAGCAAACAATGTCCAAATGCAATGAAACTTTACCAACAATATTTCAATACTATATTCTACTAGCATGCCGAATTTTAGGTTTATTCGGATCCATTTACTAGGTTTTCACCTTTTAGTGCCAAATATGCATATTTAGTCATTTATAAGCTATACCATGGAGCCATTTAGAGCCTTAAACACTTTGACATGCCATGCACAATACACACATATCAAAAGGTCCACAAATGACTAGTTCAACTACTTTGCCACCATTCTAGGAGCTCATAGAAGCAAAACACATCATTTGGACTTGTAGTGACTTGTCAACAACATCGATTCTCTGATCTCCAACGGTGAAATCCTTAACCTGAAATGTATGAAATAAAATGCATTAGGCATATATTTCCTAGTGAGGTAGTCACAACTAAACACTTTATGCATGCAATGCATTCCAAATCATATCTATACAACAACAACGCATTGTTTCATTAGTAGCAATGCAATGATCATGTTCAATAGCAATGAGTCCATAATTCAACAATAACTCTTGGATCGATTCAGGATTGTGGATACGCGAATTCCTACACCTCACCAAAACAATGAATGGTCTAGTCTCTCTGCCTCGCCAATATGACCAACATCATAATACATCCCTCCGCCTCGCCAAATCAATGTATGTTGTAGCCCGTCCACCCGTACGTTGAGCTCATGAATTCTATGGCATGCTAATTGAATCTAAAGTCCTTTCAAATTTAAGGTCCAGTGACAATATCAATGATCGGTGTTCAATAGCAATGAGGATACTCAATATATTCAATGACTTTATCAATGAACAATGTTTCAATATTCATGTCCTATAACAATGTCAATGACATTAGCAATATTTCAATGATCTCAATGACGATATCAATAGCCGATGATTCACTTGTAATGTTTCAATGACAATAACAATATCGACATCAATAATCCATGACAATGGCAATGTTGATGCTCTATAATCAATATCCTATGTTTCCATGATTCAATGATGACGGCAATGTTAATGACATTAACAATACTCAATAACAATGATGATATCTATGTTCGATGCTCATTAGCAATGACGATAGTAATGACAATGCTCAATACTCGATGCGACAACTTACCGATGATTACCACAATATCCGCTAAGCGATTCGATGCAATAATCCTTAGAGATGAGGTTAGCAATGAAATTTTCATTAACAACGAAATCGGGAAAGGCACCTAGCCTAATCCCGAGACTCTGTCTACACTCACCTTGATAATTCGAAGCTCCTACGGCTCTCGGATAGCAATCCCCTTGTTCCTAGATTTTGGTGGAGACGATGGATGCTCTCTATCAATTTCTTGAGCTAGGAAAAATAATATAGAAATTATTAGGATCGATAATATGATATCAAAATCAATATGACGATATCAAAATTGACTTCTAAGCTTAATTTAGACAATAATGATGAATTATCCATGGATAGTCAAAACCCTTGTTTAAGATTACACTCAATATCTCCATAGATTTTAATAATAGTTTGGGGGATTAAGCTTACTCATTCGATAGCAATTAATCGAAGAAAAATCGAAACTTCACTCTACCAACAATGGTGGTGTTTGCTTAGGAGAAGAAGATGATGGAGAGGTAGAGGTGTGTGCTTGTTTTGTAACCGGGTAAGACTTCCCCTTTTTCATTCTTCTACTTTTACTATAGGCTTAGGAGCTTTCCTTGGGATGAAGCAACCTCACCCATTTATCCCATGTATAGGAATTTTAATTGAGGAGTAGCTAATCGTAAAATCATCCCTCAACTCTCAATGATTTATAGTTCTACCCCCAAACTTTTACTTTCTATAATTTAGTCACTAAATAGATTTTCAATACTTTCAATAAGGTCCTTAAACAATAATTGGACTCAATTGGAGTCCAATATTAATGCAACTAACTTTGCGGTCAATGCCAATACAGTATTTGGATGATTCTGATGTAGCATTTATTATCGCCGAAACCCAATTTTGACTAGGCCGGATTTCGGGGTGTTACAAGTCTGTTTAGATATCAAGGTGCAATAAGCACGCAATGCCAACTATTGTATGACAATGGATTTAGAAAAATTATGTACTAGCAGATAGAAAATAATGCCAATGCATTATAATTATTAAAAACCAAATATAAAATAAGCATTAATCACAAACATCCCCCAACCAACTGAAAAGACTTATATCATAGTTGGGGGGTCCAACCAAAAAACATCATCGTTTAACATAATTATTTTGAAATAAAAACAAATAAAACTAAGAGAATGAGCAGGAAAAAGATATGTCGATGTAGCTCTTCGAATGCTCTAGAGCCCTCAGTCTTAGCTGGTCGAACCACATCGCCTCTCGGTTCACCACAGTGCAGCCTCTCTCCAAATCTGATCTCTTTAAGTGGTTACTTGATCTCCTATAAATAGGTTTACGTGGAAACCCTATGATAAGCTTTTGAGTTTTAAATTTGAATGTGCAAAGGGATAAAGTGCGTTATCCTCTTATCCATATTTAAATCCTAGGGCTGACATGTACAAGGTCCAATGGCTACTTTGATCGAGCACCGGACTTCAATCCTTTACCAACCGAGCTTGGTATTGTTTGGTCCATCTATGCCAATTGCTACTCGAAAATTCTCTACTTCTTTTCCTGCATTCTCTGCCAACGTTTCTTAGCCATGTCTTCCTGACTATGTCCTGCACCAAAACCAGCAAAACAACCCTTCACACTGACAACATAATAGCTCCTAACTCCTTATGCAAATGCATGATTTTAACATCTAATGCAACTAAATGTACTCAAATGCAAGCAAAGGCATTGTGAAATAAGCATAAAAATTAACACACCCTCAAACCTAGCTTATTTCTTATCCTCAAGTAATGCAACTAAAAATATAAAAACAGAAAAACAAGAAAGTACCTCGGCAAAAATTGTCATGGTTCCCAACATCTGCCAGCTAGCAAATGTGACCCTAGGTCTGTCCTGGGATATTCAATGTATCAATGCCAAGTATTTAAGCAAATTCAAGTGCAACAATATAGCTCTAGTCTAAGGTCATCAAGTGTGTATGAAGCGCGGGCAATATTCATCAAATTTACTCAACTCTTTAGTCAACTATACTACCCAAACTCAGAATTATTATCATCATTTATCTATTTATTTGCCAAGGGTGTTTTTAATGCTGGCATTAAATTAGGATCGCTTCATGTACTATTTGGCGTGAGACATAAGAGGGAGAAAACCACGAATACCTACATTAATCTAGATTACATCACGAATCTAACCTATTACATTCGTACCCTAAAGTTATGTTGGCTTGAAAACTAAAGTGGAGCAAACTACGAATACCCAAGTTAATTATTTTCTCCAAGGCAAATGAGTGTTCTAAAATATTTCAGCCTTTGGCAAAATATTGTTGCCTTATTCTTTCTTTCTACCCTGGCATTGTTTATTTTTTTCTTTTTTTCCCTCTTTTTCATTGCAATTATTCCGAGTTCAGTTTCAAGAGAACCTAAGTTTGTTTTGAAGACTAGATCCATACCTCATGCAGAGTGAAACTAAAGTTCCCTAAACTAGAGTTCAATTGCCAAGCTACATGGCAATGCTAACCTGCTGGAAAACTAGTTTTAAAACATTCCAGTTCCTTCATTGGTAGATAAATCTAGAACAAATTTAACTAGGCTAGAAGTGCTGGCAAAATTATTAGAACAATTTATTAACCGAGGCAAAAAAATTTAATGGTTTGGTATGCTAATTTTTAATCCTACATGACAAACTACTCTATATGACAAATTGAAATTTAAACATGAACGCATGACATACTTAATGTGAGGATGCACACCCCTAAACCAAATGTGTGCATATATACAACTAAAACAGTAAAATGCATGAACATGTGAATGTAATTATATGAAATGTAAAAGAGTTTAGGAAGGGGAGGACTCCCCTTCGGAGCTTTCTGGGCGTGAAACATGGGTCCATATTTTGATAAAGCTCCCTCCACCAGGAGCCATGCGTTTCTTTCTCTTCAGGCTTGTAACACCCGTTTTCAGGCCTGGTTGAGAACCAGGTCGGAGTGTGCTACCACGGGGCGATACAGTGATTGGTGCGATGAATTTCAAACAAAAATCGATAATTAAATGATATTATGCTTTCCAAATGTTATTAAACAATAAAATAAGCCATATTTAGTCAATATGAAACAATGATATATTATTTATGACCAATTTCAATCTTTTACAAATTCTAGGGACTAAACTATAAATCTGATAACTTAAGGGTCCTCTTTTGTAATTAAGAATACCACAATAAAATTCAATGCAATAATAGTGAGCCTGTAAAATTTCATGCTAATCAGAGTTCATTAGCCCTATCAATTAGACTTATAAGATTTCAGTGACTATATTGCAAAATTTAAAAGTTGTTCTTCATCACTTATAACTAAATTACCTATCACCGTATCGATACCCAGGAGAATGTATTGATACGCCATACCTAAGTGAGGGATTCCAAATTCAAATGAAATAAGCTCGTATCGATACAGCTGGGACCGTATCGATATAGGTTGACTACGTTGACTTTGTATCAATACACTATATGACCGTACCGGTACCTTTAATTTTTCTAGATTCTAGTGACCAAAATCTGTACCAATACACCCTAGGCAGTATCGATACGGCCCTTTTGACTCATGTTGACCAAGCCAATTAGGCAAGACTGTTTTGATACGCCATGCCCTGTAATGACAGATTTTAGTTGGTTTTTATTCGAATTAACCTACCAAACGATGTCCAAATGCAATGAAACTTTACCAGCAAGTTTATAGACATTTAATCTACTATCATGCCAATTTTCATATCAATATAAATCCATTTACTAGGTTTTCAGCCTTTTAAGTCAAATATGCACTTTAAGCCACTTTTAACCAAAACCAACATATCATTTAGGGCCTTTAGGACCTATACATAACATAGGCAATACACACATAACAAATATACCATATACCACTAGTTTAAGTACTTTTACACCATTCTAGGAGTTCATAAGGACAAAACACAATACTCTAAGCTTGTGGTGACTTGCCAAACTTCCAACTAGCTCCGATCTTGATCTGATATACTTTCTTAACCTGAAATGTGGAAGATGAATGCATTAGACTTACATAGTCTGAGTGAGGTAGCCATAACAATGAATGAGCATGGTATGAAATCCAACATGCTTCAATAACAAGTCTAACCATGCTAACAAAAGGCATATGATTCAACATGGCATAATTATCTTGCTCAACATATAACATGGCATCAATAATCATCATAACAACAATAATCAATAGCATATCAATAATTTCATATCAATGATCAATAGCAATACTCAATGGTTTCCTTGGATCGATTTCACGGCATATAGATACACAAATTCCACCTCCATACCAATTTCAATAATAGTCTTGTCATATTCCCTCTGCCGCGCCAATTTGACCGAAACACACAACATCCTCCGCTGCACCACAATAAAGGCCGTAGCCTAACCCGTACCAATGAGCTCATGAATTCTATGGCATGCCAATTGTATCCAATACTTTCGATCCCAAGGTTCGATAATCAATGATTCAATATCAATGTATCAATAGCAATGATTCAATAACAATAGTTCATTAGCAATGATTCATAACAATAAATCAATAGCCATGATCCAATAGCAATATTCATGTGTCAATATTTCAATAGCTTAGCATAGCAATGCTTCAATGTTTTCCATGGCAACAATAACGATGTTTCAGACATGATTTCAATGCAATACTTGACCATTCTTACCTATGTGACTTTCAATGGGGTTTTATGAAAAAACCTTTAATATGATGGTTAGTAATATAATAAGTAATAATCAATGATTCGAGATGGCACCTAGCCACTCTCGGGACTCCGACTGCACTCACCTTGAATTCCGGTGCTTTCAAGGCTCACGAATGGTAATCCCTTTATTCCTAGCTTTCGTTGGAGACGATAGAATGGCTTCCTCCAATTCTTGAGCAAGGAAATTCACGAAAGAATTATTATAACAAGTATAACAACATCGATAATTGATTCTGAGCTTAAAATAGCCATTAGATATTCATTAGATTCATGGATTAAAACTTGAAGAACAAGGGTTTAGCCTAGAATCATAACTTAAATTTGGACATTCAAAAGCCTATGAAATCAACAATAAATTTAGGGCTTTTACTTACCCAATCGATAGCTATGGGTTGAAGCTTTTAAATCAAAGAAGGCTTGAGTTTAAGGCTTGATTTCTTCACTCAAGGGATGGTTTAGTTATGGTGAAATCAAAACAAAAAAGAAAGCTCTTTTTTTATTCCCTTATTAAGGAAACTATCACCCTAATCATTTCTCACCTCACCAAAGACCAATGAGAAACTTTCCCTTAGGCAAAGGAAAGCTTAAACTATTGTTATCCTTCTTTCTTATCATTTCTCAACTTTTTAATAATTGATGACTAATTGTCATCTTTCTTGGTCACTCTCACGTGAAGGGGTAGCAAGCAAGTAGGTGAATCATCCCCTACTTCCAATTCTCTCAATTTGGTCACTAAAACAGATTTTAACAAGGACCCATATCGATAAACCTATAGCTTGTATCGATACGGCAGGCTCAAGTTCGGTAAGTTAGTTAGGAAACAGTTGGACCGCACTGATACATGTCCTACTGTATCGATACGCCTAGCCAATTTTTAGAATTTGAACATTCTAACAAGGTCTCTAACTGGAAATTAGACTTAATTAAAATAAAATTAATCTACATAGTTAATAACAATGCAACATTTAGGCTTCTCGGTGTAGAGTTTCTGATTTTCGGAACCCAATTTTGACTAGACCGATTTTTTAGGTGTTACAAGGCTAGGATTTGGTGCTGCTGTGAAGGCTCCTACGTCACAAAGGACCTCCTCAATAATCCTCTCGAACTCAGAGGCAACGGGGACGTCAGCGGTAGTAGATGCAGCAAATGCAATAGGTGTTGTAACAGTTTGAGCTTGGATTCCTTCTTCTTCTGATTTAGGTGGCATATCTGTTTTGGCAAACTTGTGCTGGCGAGACTGGAATGATGACATCAGATTGGGTCAGAGTGTGGATAGAGTGGGGACTAGCTGTCATGTCATCATTGGCAAAAAGGTCGGTAGAGAACTTAGGGAATGCTGGCAGTGTGTGGACTGACATGTCCTGGAGTGTTTTCTTCATGGCATGGTCCCTGGCATGAACATACTGCCAAAGCATCGAGTTCTACTCCTTGGCTTTCTCCATCTTTTGGAGGATGATCTTCTAGCGTTGGTAGATATGGGAAAGCATTGTCACTGTACTAGCTGGCATAGGAGTCACAGGCTCTGCCTTTGGCACAACGGAAGCATGGTGGGCCCATAACACACAGGTCCCAGGATCAAAACCTGGCTTTGATACCACCAAATAGATTGTTTTTATCAATAGAATCCCGAAATCAAATGAATCTCTAGTTGTTTGAGTTGCTAGTTATGAGCTTTTGAGGTGTTGTGGGTGTTTATTGGTTACTGGAGGTATAAGGATGTTATGAAATGGTTTTTAGAAGTCTTTTGATGTTAATTGATGTTTGGAAGTGTTAGGTCATGGCTGGGTTAAATTTGGGATCTGAATCGAAGTTGTTTCGGTTGTTTCAGATAGGTGTTTTGATAGTTTTAAGCAAGGCAATGTTGAGGAATTGCTTGCTAGGGTTTTTAATGCATTATGATGCATTAATCCTCTGTTATAATGTGGTTAAAACATGGGAGAACGTTTTAGAAGCTACCAGTGAAGCTTTGAAGGCTTCAGATGCTTGATTGCGTGTCGGCGAATCGAGGTTTCGCGTGTCGGTGAGTGAGAACGTGTTTTCCAGCTTTGGAATGGTTTAAAAGATGGTTTAAGGGAGTTTAAATCTAGTTTGAAATGCTGATTTAAACTCAGAAGTAAGTACAAAGGTTTTCTCTCTCGGTCGTGCTTGTTTTACGAAATGATTTATGCACTTGTTTTGATTTACATGATTTCCACTATTGAAGCATGATTTCAAATATGATGTCTACTATTTTTGATAAAGTATTGATGAAGGATGCATTGGTGAATGATCTTTGTAAGTGTGATTTATACTTGTGAAAGCATGGTTTGATGCTTGGGTATGTTTTGGTAAATTGCTTTAAAACAGTGAGGTTCATGGCTAATTGTAAATTATATTGGCAAGTGATGGTATGAAAATGGTTTTAAAACGTAATCAGATATAGTTAGCCGACTATAGGATTGAGTGCACTGTAAAATAAGTCATGTTGGACGTAGAGGGATTGATATGGGTACTGAATACTCTGTCCAAGTACCCTAACGATTGAGGGGTTTATGGTACCGAAAACTCTTATTAGTGGGTCATACATCTACCAATGAGTGGTGTTGAGGGGTTGATATGGGTACCGAATACTCCACCACGGGTGTTATAATGTTTGAGGGGGTTATATTGTGTACCGAATACTCCCGCGTGTGAACCTTGTATTGTCGGTGAGAATATATGAAGTGTTGGGAGAACACATATGAATCCGCGTATCCGATGTTGTGTTTTGTAAATGGAACTTGTTGATGATCACTTGTGAGCCAATATAATTTTTAATGTATCTTGTGTTATTTAATGGATTTATACATGTTTACTCTTTAAGCTTTGCATATGGTATGTTATGCATGGGAAGGCTTAAATTGAGGTTTGCAATGTGAGTTGTTGTTGGTTTAATGATACATGTTGCATATGGTTTAATATGTTAGATTTTGAATGGTTAAAGTGCATGGTTTTGAAGGCATGGTGTTTTTAAATGATGATTTAATCATGCATTGAAAAGTGATTTCAATGTGGTATAGAAACCAGTTTTAAAATGCATTGATGGTGTGTTATTTTTGAGCATTCCTCACTAAGCCTAGTGTGCTTACGCTCTCTTTGTCCATCAATGCAGAGAATTAAAGGTTCAGAGGCAGCAAGCAAGTGAAGGTGATCCAATGACTTCTTATACAAACGTATGTTTCCAAAGTAGACTATGTTTAATAAGGGCAGTAAGGGATTCCTTATGGTTTTGGGAGATGTTGAACTCCCTATTTGAGCAAGTTTATATTGTTGTTTTGGTCTTGTAAATGGCCTGTTATATTTGGTTTATTCTTTGGTATGGTTTTTAGTATCTCGTTTGGCTTGGTTCGTAGGTTGCATGTCTATAGTTTTCTTTTGGATGCAAGATAACACGTATGGTTGATGTTTCTTGTGTCTTAGCTGAGGTTTAATCTTGGTTTATGTTGCTTATGTCCTAGATGCATCATTAAGTGGTTTGCTTAGCTTAATTATATTTTTAAACCAGCAAAAGATGTCATTCTAGGTCCAAGCGTATCGGTATATGACCCAGCGTATCGGTACGGTTAAGCCTAGACAGGTTCAATGTATTAGTACGGGTTGGTGCGTATCGGTACGGGTTGGTGCGTATCGGTACTGGCCAATGCCAAATTAGCTAGGCGTTTCGGTACACAAGACCGTATTGGTACGATTTTGTGCCACAAGAATTTGGGAATTATGAACCATCAAGGGCGTACCGATATAGTGCCCAAGTGTATCGATGCGGTGTTAGGTAAGTTTGTTATTTGGAATCTTCTGATGTTTCGTACCTTTACGTTTTGGTCCCTGATTAATGTGAATGCAATTGAGTAAGTTTGGATGATCAATTTGAGCTGGAATTTGACATGTGAGTATGAAACCTGACTAATTGAATATGAGTAACTTTAATTTCACAATAAGTCCTTGTAATTTGTCAAATTTGCAAATCGGTCCCTAAGTGCAAGTCATTGCAATTGGATGTCAAATCGACGCCCAATTGAGTTTTAATTTCACACGCTGCCAGTATATACACTTAGGTTAATAATTTTTCATCTAGAAAAGAAAAAAAGAAAAAAAGGGTTGTTTTTCGAAATTAACCTTCGTAGGTTTTCTTCAGTAAACCCCGTGTAACCGTTCGGTCCAGTTTGCGACTAGGTCGTGTCAAGGGGGTTACATTTGGTGGTATCAGAGCTAGGTTTTGCGATAAATGGGGTAAGGTTGGTAATATGTTGTGATGTTTTTGTGAGTTATATCTATTGTTTTATATACACGGTGTTTGCGATATGTACATTGTTTGTTTTATGCCATATTGGAGGAAAAATTTGGGAAACTCATTGCCTTATTATCATAGTCTGAACTATTTTGATTTTTAAATGTAAGTCTTGGATCCTTGCTTGGAGCTGGCCTAATTGTTTTTTTTTTTGGTTTTTTTATCATGCCTTAATTGTTTTAGCACAATGGGACCGAGGAGAGAGTTGCAATCCAGTATGATTACTACTGCCGCTAGGCAGGGAAGTTAGGAGAATGTTGTTCCTCCTAGAGGGATACCACCCCTTCCGCCTCCTCCACCGTTGGATGGGGAGCAAGTGCCACCTGGGCAAGCTGGGCTAGGGTTGGGTGATATGGCGCCTTTGATTCAGGTGATGACTGGAGCTTTCCAGGCCAATATCGCTGGAGTGCAAGTGCAAGTACCAGCTGCTGAGCAAACGGGTTTGTCGTTGGAACGTTTGCGTAGTTTGGACGATGCTGGGTATCATGGTTTATCAGCCGAAGCATTTAAGGCTTGGATGGCCAGTACGATTCAGATATTAGACCAGATGGGGTGTAATGATGTCCGTAAGTTAGGATGTGCAGTGTCCCTATTGCAAGGTGATGCTTACAGTTGGTGGACGATTGTAACTGCCGGCATAGAAGCCGAGGATGTGAATTGGGAGTTTTTCCAAGCTACCTTTAAGAAGAAGTATCTGGTAGTTAGATACTTGGATGAGAAGAAACGTGAGTTCATGTCTTTTGTTTAGGATAGCATGACTGTGGCTGAGTATAAGGTTTAGTTTGTTCATTTGAGCCAGTATACTACTGAGTAGGTGTCGAGTGATAGACATCATTGTGATGTTTTCACTATGGTTTGGTGCAAGAAGTGAAGACGTACATGTTGGCTTCTGATTATACAGATTTTGACGTGTTGGTTACACGGACGAAAGATATTGAGCAAAACTTGGGTTTGTTTTCTCGTGTGAGTTGTTCATGCTTGGTTAAGAGAGTTGCGGACTCTAGCTCTAGTGGTAGTCAATATAAGAGGTACAGTGATAAGAGGTATCACTCTGATGTGAGATGTGGCGGTGGTGCTGGACGTGGAGCGTAAGGTCAGGGTAATCGGGTTAAATTTGAGCTTAATCCTTGTTGGGCTTGTGGATCGTGTGAGCATTTGAGGCGAGATTTCCCGTGTTTGACCCGTGAGGGGTAGGCTTATGTTGCTTTGGGTGCTAATGTTTGCTAGAGTTGTAGATCGAGTGGTCATTTGAGATGCGATTGTCTGTTGTTGGTTGGTGGTGGACAGGCTAGGGCACCTGCAGTTGCACCGCAGCGAGGCTGTGGTCGTGGTTGTGGACAGTTTCAGCGTAGAGATAAGCGTCCGAGGATGGTTGTTCATGTTGTTGCGATTCAACCTAAAGATGGCGGTCTCGCGAGGGTGTATGCACATCACGAGGGACATAACGACACTGATGTGATTGCAGGTATATTTACTTTGCAGTCTTTGCTATTGTTTCCTTTGGTTGATTCTGGTTCTATGCATTCGTACATCTTGCGTAAGCATGCACTATTGCTTGATGTACCTGTTGAGGTGTTAGATGTTGGAATGTAAGTAACGAGTACTTTTGGTGAAACAATTGTCACAAGAAAGGTGTTTAAAAGATGTCCTTTGTCCGTTCAATGACATGTGTTTGCGGTTGATTTAATGGCGTTGCCGTTTCATGGTTTTCATGTAATCCTGGGTATGGATTGGTTGTCTGAGCATAGAGCTGTGGTTGATTTTGAGACCAAGTGAGTTACCTTGAAACTTGCTGATGATTACGAAATGGTAATCGTGGGCGAGAATGTTAAGTTCTTGTCTAGTGTTGTTTCGGCTCTAAAAGCGAGTCGGTTGATGGATTCTGGATGTGAAGCTTACCTAGAATATGTTATGAATCTGGGTTTGAAGGAGGTGCGTGTGCAGGACATATGTACGGTATGTAAGTTTTCGGGTGTTTTTCTAGAAGAGTTGTCGGATTTGCCACCGAATCGAGAGGTTGAGTTTGGCATCGAGTTGTATAAAATGCAGCTCCGGTGTCAATTACACCCTACTCTATGGCCCCAAAAGAGTTAAAGGAGTTAAAGACGCAACTTCAGGAGTTGCTTGATCGAGGGTTTATTAGGCCTAGTGTTTCACCCTAGAGTGCGCCGGTGTTGTTTGTGAAAAAGAAAGATGGCATCATGCGAATGTGCATCGATTATCGGCAACTGAACAAGTTGACAGTTAAAAACAAGCATCCTTTGCCAATTATTGATGATTTGTTTGATCAATTTTGAGGTGCTTCGGTGTTTTCTAAGATTGATTTGAGATCTGAGTACTATCAGTTAAAGGGAAAGTTGTGGCTTATGCATCTAGGCAATTGAAGGTGCACGAGCGTAATTATGCTACCCATGATCTTGAGCTTGTTGCGGTTGTGTTTGCTTTGAAAATTTGGAGACATTACCTTTATGGTGAGAAGTGTGTTGTGTATACGGATCATAAGAGTTTGGAATATTTGATGACTCAAAAAGATTTGAATCTTAGGCAACGTAGATGGTTGGAGTTGCTTAAGGATTATGATTTGACGATTGAGTATCATCCGGGGAAGGCTAATGTGGTAGCCGATGCCTTGAGTAGAAAGGTTGTGGTGGAGTTAGGAGTGATGTTTGCGAGGTTGAGCGTGACGCGAGATGGCGATTTGTTGGGTGAGTTATTAGTTAAACCATCTTTATCACAATTGATTAAGGAGAAACAGTTGTTTGATGATTCGTTGGTACCGCATGTTTCTAACATTGTGGAAGGTAATCCGACGAACTTTTGTTTCAATGTGGAAGGTGTTTTGTGCTTTAAGGATTGGATTGTGGTGCCTGATGATGGCGAGTTGAGGTGCATGATTTTGACCGAAGCGTATAGTATCCCTTTTGCTATGTATCCTAGTAGTACTAAGATGTATCGTGGGTTGAAAGATGAGTACTATTGGGTTGGTTTAAAGAAGGATATAGCTGAGTTTGTTGATAAGTGTATGGTATGTCAGCGAGTAAAAGCAGAGCATCAGTTTCCTTCCTGGTTCTTGCAACCGTTGAAGATACCAGAGTGGAAATGGGAGACAATCACCATGGATTTTGTTTCAGGGTTACCCTTAACACCGACTAAAAAGGATTCCATTTGGGAGATTGTTGATCGGTTTATGAAGTGTGTACATTTTGAGCCGGTGCATACTACGTATATGTTGGATAAGATGGCAGATTTGTACATCGTCGAGATTGTGTGTTTGCATAGTGTGCCTAAGTCCACAGTTTCATATAGAGATCTACGGTTTACATCGAGGTTTTGGGAGTGTTTGCATCAAGCTTTGGGTACAAAATTAAGTTTTAGTACTTCGTATCATCCTCAAATGGATGGTCAGTCTGAACGTGTGATTCAGGTCTTGGAGGATATGTTGAGATGTTGTGTTATTGAGTTCCGAGGAACCTGGGAGAAACAGTTACCTTTGGTGGAGTTTGCTTATAATAACAGTTATCAGGCAAGTATACAAATGGCACCGTATGAAGCTTTATATGGTAGGAAGTGTAAAACACCTCTTTGTTGGGGGAAGGTGGGAGAAAAGTTAGTTACCTTGCCTAATGTGCTTAAAGGGACAACAGAGAAAATAAAGCTTATTGGTGATCTATTGAAAGCGGCTTCGGATTGGCAAAAGTCTTATGCGGATTTGAAGCGTATGGAAATAGAGTTTGCGGTTGGTGACCGTATGTTTCTAAAAGTTTCACCTTGGAAGAAGGTGATGAGGTTTGGTAAGAAGGGAAAGTTGAGTCCAAGGTTCATTGGACCTTACGAGGTGTTGGAACGCGTTGTTCGAGTGGCTTATAGATTGAGGTTGCCACTGGACCTTGAGAAGATACATGATGTTTTACATGTATCGATGCTCCGAGGTATAGATCAGATCCTTCTCATATAATGCTTGTTGAGGAGATTGAGTTGAATCTAGATTTGACCTATGATGAGGAACCAATAAGGATCTTGGATAAGGACAGTAAGGTTCTTCGCGGTAAGACCATAGAGTTGGTCAAAGTGTTGTGGCGACACTAAGGAGGTTAGGAGGCCACGTAGGAGAGGAATGATGATATGAAGAAGCAGTTTCCTTACCTTTTTCTGCCAGGTAAAAATTTCGAGGACGAAATTTCCTAAGTGAGGAAGAGTTGTAACGCCCCGGTTTTGGGCTTAGTGGTTTTAAGGGTTATATTAAATGGTCCGATGGACCGAGTTAGAGATTCGAGTCGATTTCGGGATCGTATATTTTAAGGGATAAAAATATAAAAAATTCTCTAAAATCTTTATTAAATATATATTGATTTTTGGCAAAGTCTATTTTGGAAAATAAGATTTGGAAATTGTACAATTCGGCTTAGTGACCAAAATGTAAAAAAGTGAAAACTGTTTTTAGTGATTGTTTGCTAAAAGGGTTAAAACTTAGAATCTCTAAGGAGCTATGAAGCCTAAATGTTTTTATCAGATTTCTCTCTTAATTGGATTAGTTTTAAGGTGTTTTAATTAAATGATTAAAGAGGATTTATTAAAAGGATGATAGTTATTTCCTAAAAACAAAATTGACGTAACTTTTCTCTCTCGAGTTTCTCTCAAAATCTCATCAGCCAAACATCTATTTTCTCAGCAAAGATTTGAGGTAATGATCTTTTTCTCTTAAGCTAATGATTTCCAATGGATTTCTCAACTTGTTTCCTCAAAATCTCATTGATTTTTCTTTGTTTCTTTAGTGTAAAAATCATCCAATTGAGAGAGTTTTCAATCTTTGGAGGTGGGGTTTGCTCTTCTCCTTTAATGATGGTTCTTTATTGAAATTCCCAAGTTCTTAATTCTTTACAAATGATTTCTAATTAGTGTTATGGGTTTTTTTGCGCGTACTGAGTGCTACACAAACGGTGCAAGTATACACATCGCAAGTAATAAAGTGATCTGAGTATCGAGTATCGTCTCCACAGGGATTGGTTTGGGCCACTTTGCTTAAGTTACTGCGTTGGAAAAGAAAAACACAAGTAGGTGATTGTAGGAATTATAACTAATAAGTAAACTAAGAGCAATAAACTAAAAGAATAGATGAAATCAAAAGAGGGGGAATAGGCCAAGTTATCGTGAGTTGAGGTGTGATAGCCAATTGGATCGTCTTAGTAAAAGAGTGCAAGGGAAACTCAATTGCCGTGGCAACTTGCGCAGCGGGGTTGCCTTGGCAACTAATCGATGGTTGCCTGGGCAACTGTTTGGGCGGCTGGGCAGCAACTTCAAGGTTTGGCAGAGCATTCTTTAATGGTTTCTTCTTATCCCTAAGTCGAAACTCTAGCTACTTGTGCATGCCTTGACAATACATCCCTGCGTGAATCAAGGGTGAACAACAACCAATCTTGCGCTCCTTTTAGCCGTTGAAATCCTTAACTTATTCCTAAGCCGGATTAATCTTCACCATCGATAGATTGAGTAAAGACCATACTCATTCGTTTCTTAAATCTAACTCTCCGGATATTAGATAAATAGATAGAATTACGAGATCCTCTCCCAATTCACTCGCAAGCAAGAATAAAAACCAAGAATGAGTAAACCTTGAATTGAAAGTGCAAACTCTTATTACCTAAACAAAATCCAATTGTTTCTCACAACCACAAAAACACAATAACCCCAACCAATCAAGTTATTTCATGGTTAGGTTCAAAAGATATACAAAGAATAATCCCCAAACCATGAATCTAATAGAAGAAATGAAGAAGAGATCGATCAGCCCCTAGTCGAACTTTCTCTCAATCGAATTCCCTCCAAGCTTTCTCCTAATCGAACTTTCTCCCCCTTGCTCTCTCTTTGAGTTTGACGGCTTGGTCTCCTTTAAATAGGAGATGGCTAGGTCAAAGTCCTTCTTGAGGAGGAAGTTAAGTTGGAATTAAATACTTTAAAAGAATATAATTCTTTATTATATTTAAATTCCTTCTAGATCATCGCTTATCTTTTTGGGATTTAATTTCTCTTTGACCTCTTCATGGAAATCAAACTCCTTTGGGATTTAACTTTGCTCCACGTCATCTTGGGCTTATCTAGTCATCAATTTCGACTGCCATATCATCTTATCCCTTATCGACAATTGCCCTGGCAACTAGCTCGGCATAACCTTCATGCACTGCCCTGGCAACTGCGTCGGCATCTCCTTCATGCACTGCCCTGGCAACTAGTTCCAGCATTGCTTTGGCAACTGATTCTGCACACACAAAAACACACCAAAGCAGTATCTTTTTCCACAAAATTAAGCAAAATATGAAATCAAGCTTGTCCACCAAGGAAACAATGCAAACATGTATGAATTGCTAATAATGCAACTAATATGAGCCTAAATCTAACAATAATATGAGTAAAAAAGGGTAATAAAAATAGTACTTTTGAACACTTAACACACCCCCAAACTCGAACTATTTCTTGTCCTCAAGCAATGCAAAACTAAAAATTACCTGCCAAGACTTTAATCATCGAAGACATGCTTCAAACTTGAATTCAAACCTCGGAACCGTGGCACAAAGTATGATCACCTTTTAATTTTTCAGATAGCACAAAAATTACCGGGAATCAAACTATAATGCTCATGACAAGTGTGTGCGTAGTTGTGTACAAGTTGATTTTCAAGATTCTATGTGAACAATAGGCTTTTATCAATTTAATTACTGCGGAATTTATTTTTATTTTCACTAGAGCCAATTTCGGGCACCTCTAGCAAAGTAAGCAATTTCTCATTTTATTTTAGTCGACTAGAGCCAATTTCGGGCACCTCTAGCGATTCTTTAATGCGCATTAACTACTAGAGCCAGTTTCGGGCACCTCTAGCAAGAAATTACCTTTTAATTTTCAATTTTAAATTTACCCAAATTTGAAGCAACCTAATTTCACTGAGTTTCTTTCAATCAACAAGTAACAACCGTGTAAAAAAAATCAGCGTCATAGTAAAATTCTAAGTTCTTTTCATGCAATCCTAAAATTAAAGGTTCTTTCAATTAAGTGCAATGGCAAAAATTCATCATTGGATATTCAACAAGTCTTAAGAAATTAAATCCAATCAAAGGCATGGCAAGTAACATATGCAACCTATATGTGATTGCTAAAGATGAATGCAACTAAACATGAAACTAACTAGAAACCAACACCCCCTCAAACTCGAGAGAAGCATTGCCCTCAATGCATGTAAAAGTGAAACAAAATTTAAAAGAAACTAAATGAAATGAGTTAGTCAGAGAGGTCGTCACCTCGAGTGATAAGTTTCCTTCGTGTCGTTTGCTTGATTCATTTTTCGGTCGGTGGTTGAATGCTTGTGGCTGGTACCGCGTGAATAGCATTGCTTTGATTTGATCCATGTTTGCCGAGGCAGGTTCACTTGCCTGGGCATCAGTAATTTCCAAAGCTATTGTTGTTGCCTGGGCATCGCCAGTTTCTGTTGCCATGACAACTGCTGAGGTTGTTGTCGGGGCATCCTCTGTTGCGGTTGCCATGGCAAGTAGTCGGCAGTGAATTTCCTTAGCATGGTAGTTTTGAGTCTTGTTTTGAAAAGAAAAGAAAACAAAGAAAACCTGGAAACTAAAAATAATGAAGACAAATAAAATAAAATATCTCCTAAAAATTCCAAAAATAAATAAAGAAAAAAACAAAAATAAAATAGAGTTCCAAAAATAAAAAAAAATTAAAGATTAAAAATTCTTAGAAAGAGCATTTTTCATACATCTTCTAATGTTACTGCATATCTGAGAAAACTTGAGGAGGGTCGTTTCTGATACTTCTTATAGTCCATCCGCACCCTCCATCGACTGATGATATTGCCCAAAAAGAGTTGGGCCAGTGTGCTCCCAGCTACTCCCCTTTGCGTTACCATGGTGGATGTGTCTTTCTTCCGTGTTCCCTTGTAGTCCATGCACATCTTCCACCTTGCTACTGTTCCTGAAGGCATGAATTTATTATTAGGAAAAAATTATATCAACATTCGACCATTTAATTACCTCATTCTCGTCGGGCTCCATCAGGTTTTGATGTATCCTTCGTTGTTGTGGCAATTGCTGCTCAAGCCAATTGTCGTGGCAATCAGTTGCCAAAATTTGCTTTAAGTCAAGGGAAAAACAATTTTTTTGAAAAGCTTCACGAGTCCAAACACCGTTTTCTTTAGGCTCTTCAAACATCTCCATCAGTGATGGCTTCAAATCTACTAGCGTCAGTTCCTCAAAGAATACCTGCAATGGAGGAGGTAAGATTTTAAAGAATTCAATAGGTTCAATCATCACCTGCTCATATTCCATTAACACAGTATTGCCATCGTGTTGATCCTGCATGTGGTTGTGCAATTGTCGTGGCAAAAGGTGGATGAGGGCAATTTACAAATTCCTGCTTCAACATCAACGTTGTAACATTATGGGCATCAGGTTCCTCAAAATTTACTGTAGTATTGCTATTCTCAGTTTCACTGAGTGTTGTCGCGGCATTGCTCTGTTCAGGCTCCTCAATCATTGTCGAGGCAATTTGTTGCTCATGCTCATCATGTGTTGGGTAGTCTCTCTCATTAGCATCCTCTTGACTTGGAGGTTCTAGTTGTTCCCCACACATCAGGGACCTCTCTTCGCATTGCTCCTTATCCTCTTGCCTTGGGACGTCAGTATCCCCAGGAATGGATTGTTGGTGCATTTTATCCAAGGCATATGTGGATCTCCTCAATTGATCTTCTAAATCCCCCAAGGTTGCATCCCATTGAGCTATCATCGCATCCATTTTTTTGATAGCTCTCGAATCTCTTCAATTGATCATTCAAGCCTAGCCAAGGAAGCTAGCAACGTTTCTTCCAAGGAATTGGAATGTTCTTGAAAAGGACTACATTGCCATGGCATATTTGTTGCTGTGACACTAGGCTGCTGATAAGGACTACATTGCTGATGCATGTCTGTTGCTGAAGAAAATTGTTATGGTAAAAAAAATTAAGCTTTTTGATCATACCATGAAGGATTTTGCTGTTGGTTCCCTCTATGGTCCTCCATGTAGTCATATGCATCGAAAATGTGAGGGCAATTTTCAAACGCATGATGTTCTCCACAACAAGTGCACGAGTTTTCCACGGTATATGCTTTTCTCGGTTGGTATAGGTAATTATCGAATGGTGCAAGAAACTCTTGATTGGATTGATTCCTATCTTCCCAAAAACTTGTTGCGCGTATTGAGTGCTACGCAAACGGTGCAAGTATACACGTTGCAAGTAATAAAGTGATCTGAGTATCGAGTATCGTCTCCACGGGGATTGGTTTGGGCCACTTTGCTTAAGTTACTGCGTTGGAAAAGAAAAACACAAGTAGGTGATTGTAGGAATTATAACTAATGAGTAAACTAAGAGCAATAAACTAAAAGAACAGATGAAATCAAAAGAGAGGGAATAGGCCAGGTTATCGTGAGTTGAGGTGTGATAGCCAATTGGATCATCTTGGTAAAAGAGTGCAAGGGCAACTCAGTTGCCGTGGAAACTTGCGCAGCGAGGTTGCCTTGGCAACTAATCGATGGCTGCCTGGGCAACTGGTTGGGAAACTGTTTGGGTGGTTGGGCAGCAACTTCAAGGTTCGGCAGAGCGTTCTTCAATGGTTTCTTCTTATCCCTAAGTCGAAACTCTAGCTACTTGTGCATGCCTTGACAATACATCCCTGCGTGAATCAAAGTTGAACAACAACCAATCTTGTGTTCCTCTTAGCTGTTGAAATCCTTAACTTATTCCTAAGCCGAATTAATCTTCACCATCAATAGATTGAGTAAAGACCATACTCATTCGTTTCTTGAATCTAACTCTCCCGATATTAGATAAATAGATAGAATTACGAGATCCTCTCCCAATTCACTCGCAAACAAGAATAAAAAACAAGAATGAGTAAACCTTGAATTGAAAGTGCAAACTCTTATTACCTAAACAAAATCCAATTGTTTCTCACAACCACAAAAACACAATAACCCCAACCAATCAAGTTAGTTCATGGTTGGGTTAAAAAGATATACAAAGAATAATCCCCAAACCATGAATCTAATGGAAGCAAAGAAGAAGAAGAAGAAGAAGAAATAGATCAACCCCTAGTTGAACTCTCTTTCAATCGAATTCCCTCTAAGCTTTCTCACAATCGAGCTCTCTCCCCCCTTGCTCTCTCTTTGATTTTGACGGCTTAATCTCCTTTAAATAGGAGATGGCTAGGTCAAAGTCCTTCTTGAGGAGGAAGTTAAGTTGGAATTAAATACTTTGGAAGAATATAATTCTTTATTATATTTAAATTCCTTCTAGATCTTCTCCTATCTTTTTGGGATTTAATTTCTCTTTGACCTCTTCATGGAAATCAAACTCATTTGGGATTTAACTTTGCTCCACGTCATCTTGGGCTTATCTAGTCCTCAATTTCGACTACCATATCATCTTATCCCTTATCGACAATTGCCTTGGCAACTAGCTTGGCATAACCTTCATGCACTGCCCTGGCAACTGCGTCGGCATCTCCTTCATGCACTGCCCTGGCAACTAGTTCCAGCCTTGCTTTGGCAACTGATTCTGCACACACAAAAACACACCAAAGCAGTATCTTTTTCCACAAAATTAAGCAAAATATGAAATCATTTGTTGGTAGTGCAACATCCTCAACCTACTTTGAAGCATAATCAACGACCACAATAATATAGAGATTGTGAAATGATGGGGGGAAATGACCAATGAAGTCTATTCCCTATACGTCAAACAACTCCACTGGCATAATATTCTAGAGTGGCAATTGATGTATGCTCGAGATGTTACCTGTCCGCTGGCATCGGTCGCATGCCTTGGAAAAATAATGAGCGTCTTTAAACAACGTAGGCCAAAAGAAACATGGCTACAACACTTTGGTTGCGGTCTTCATTCCAGAAAAGTGGCCTCCATACGATGCTTCATGACACAATTGCAAAATATTGTGTTGCTCATCCTCTAGTACACATCGGTGGATCACTTGGTCAGCACAGTGTTTAAAGAGAATGGCTCATCCCAATAGTAATTCCGCACATCTCGCGGAAAATGTTTCCTGGCATTGCTTGCCAGATTCGGTGGCATGATATTACTTACCAGGTAGTTGACTAGGTCAGCCTACCATAGCATGGAATCGACTGCAAGCAGGTATTCATCGGGGAATTCATCTCTGATGGCAGTGGCTTTACCTTTCTCAAGGTGATGTTCTAATCTTGACAAATGGTCATCTACCAAGTTTTCACTCCCATTCTTGTCTCGAATCTCGAGATCAAACTCTTGCAGTAAGAGTGTCCATCAGATCAGTCTGGTCTTGGCATCCTTCTTTGCCAAGAGGTATTTCAATGCCGAGTGATCTGTGTACACCACAACTTTGTTACAAACTAAGTAAGATCTAACTTTATCAAATGCAAATACAGCCATGAAAAATTTCTTTCTCGGTAGTGGTGTAGTTTATTTGTGCTTCATTCAATGTTCGGCTGGCATAGTAAATGGTATGAGAAATCTTGGCACACCTTTGTCTTAATACATCTCCAACGACATAGTCGCTAGCATCGCACATGAGACCGAATGTCTCATTCCAATCTGGTGCCACAACTATGGGGGCATTGATCAACCTATCTTTCAATTCCTAAAATGCTTGTAAACATGAATCATCAAATGCAAAAGTGGCATTTTGTTCTAAAAGCAAGCATAAAGGTTTAGAAATTTTAGAAAAATCTTTAATGAAATGGCGGTAAAAACTTGCATGTCCCAAAAAAATTCTTATACCTTTTACACTTGTAGGAGGTGGCAACTGTTTAATTACCTCCACTTTTCCCTTGTCAACTTCCAGGCCTCTCTTGGTTACTCTATGATCGAGAAATAAGCCTTCCTTCACCATGAAGTGGCATTTCTCCTGGTTCAAGACCAAGTTAGTCTCAATACATCTCCCCAAAACAAGTTTTAGACTCTAAAGGCATTCCTCAAATGTCTTACCAAACAACGAGAAGTCATCCATGAAAACTTCTAGGTTGTTCTCAATCATGTCCGAAAAGATAGACATCATGCAACATTGAAACATTGTTGGAGCATTACACAGTCCAAAGGGCATTCTTCTAAAAGCGAATGTCCCATATGGACAGATGAATGTGGTCTTCTCCTGATCTTTCAGAGCTATGGCAATTTTATGATATCCTGAATAGACATCTAGGAAGCAATAGAATGTCTTACCTGCCAGTCTGTCCAACATCTTATTGATGAAAGGCAGTGGAAAGTGATATTTCATGGTGGCATTGTTTATCTTCCTATAGTCCATGCACACTCTCCATCTAATAACAGTTCTGAAAGGAATTAAATCATTGTTGCTATTTTGAACCTCGGTCATGCCACATTTCTTTGGCACACATTGCATTGGGTTGACCTACGAGCTATCAAAAATGAGATAGACTATCCTAGCATCCAGCCTCTTGATAATTTCTTTTTTCACTACCTCTTTCATGCTCGGGTTCAATCTTCTTTAGCCCCCAATTATTTTGCCATGATATTCTTACAAAATTATTTTGTGCATACAAATGGTTGGGCTTATTCCTCGGATATTAGCTAAGGTCCATCCCAACGCTTACTTGTAATTGTTTAAAATTTTCAGCAATCTTTTCCTCATGATCATTAGTTAGATCAGCAGCAATGATCACTAGCAAGGTTGAATGTTTACCTAAGTAGGATGTTGCGTGTAATAAGTGCTACGCAATTGTGCAAGTATACACGTTGCAAGTTATAGTATAAAAGATATCGTCTCCACAGGGATTGGTGCCACTTCAAGAATCTAGTCTCTTGCACTGTAAAAAGTAAAAACACAAATAAAAGATTATAGGAGTTTAACTAATAACTAATCTAGAAAGCAAATAAGTAAAAGGCGGTGTAATTAGATGAGAGAGATAGGCCAGGTTATCGTGAGTTGAGGTTTGATAGCCGATTGGATCGTCTTGGTAAAAGAGTGCACGGGCAACTCAGTTGCCGTGCCAACTTGCACAACGGGGTTGCCTTGGCAACTAATCGAGGGTTGCCTGGGCGACTAGTTGGGCAACTACTTGGGCGTCTGGGCAGCAATCTTCAAGGTTCGGTAGAGCGTTCTTTAATGGTTTCTTCTTATCCCTAAGTCGAAACTCTAGCTACTTGTGCATGCCTTGCTAATACATCCCTGCGTGAATCAAGGGTGAACAACAACCAATCTTGCGCTCCTCTTAGCTGTTGAAATCATTGACTTATTCCTAAGCAGGATTAATCTTCACCATCAATAGATTGAATAAAGATCATATTCATTCGTTTCTTGAATCTAACTCTCCCGATATTAGATAAATAGATGAAGTTACGAGATCTTCTCCCAATTCACTCGCAAACAAGAATAAGAACCAAGAATGAATAAACCTTGAATAGAAAAGTGCAAACTCTTATTACCTAAACAAAATCCAATAGTTTCTCACAACCACAAAACACAATAACCATAGCCAAATAGATTTAGTTCATGGCTAGGTTCCAAAGAAACACAAGATAAATAATCCCTAGCATTAACCTAATTGAACAAGGAAGAAAAAGATGAAGAATTGAAGCTTGTCGAAATCCCCTTGCCCTAGATGCTTGTCGAAAATTCTCTCCTCTTGCTCTCTTTGAGTTGTCGAAATTCCCCTCTAATTTATAGGGCTAGGTCAAAGTCCTTTGAGGAGGAAGTTAAGTTGGAATTAAATTATCTTTAAAGAATATAATTCTTTATTATAATTATATTCCTACTAGAACTTCTCCTATCTTCTTGGAATTTAATTCTTCTTTAATCTCTTCATGGAAATTCCTTTGGGATTTGGCTTTGCTCCACATCATCTTGGGCTTGTCTAGTCATCAATTTCGACTACCATATCACCTTGTTCTTTGTCGACAATTGCCCTGGCAACTGGCTCGGCATCTCCTTCATGTATTGCCCTGGCAACTAGCTCTAGCCTTGCTTTGGCAAATGATCCTGCACATACACACAAAACACACCAAAGCAGCATCTTTTCCCACAAAAACTACCAAGTTATGTGATCAAGCTCAACGTTGGAAGGAAACATGGATTAGTGCATTAATGGCTAATTATGCAACTAATATGAGCCTAAGTCTAACAATAATATGAGTAAAAAAGGTAAGAAAAATAGTAATTTTGAACACTTATCATACCCCCAAACTCGAACTATTGCTTGTCCTCAAGCAATGCAAACTAACAATTACCTGCCAAGACTTCAATTTTCACAAACTTAGATTTGAACTTGATTTCAATTCTCAGAACTGGGGCACAAAGTATGATTGGCTTTTCATTTTTTGGAAAACTTAGGAGTTACTCGGAATCAAACTATAATGCTTGTGAGTGTGTGCGAAGTTGTGTGCAAGTTGATTTTTCGGATTCTATGCAAACAAGAGGTTTTCAAATTACTTCATTGGGTTCTTTTTAACATGTTTTAACTAGAGCCAGTTTTGGGCACCTCTAGTGTTTTGTTTTTAGTTTTATTCGACTAGAGCCGGTTTCGGGCACCTCTAGCGATCAAAATTTTTTTAGCACATACTAGAGCCAGTTTCGGGCACCTCTAGTGATCAATTTTTTTAGCACATGCTAGAGCCAATTTCGGGCACCTCTAGCATTCATCCAATTTTTATTCTAATACCCCAATTTGTTAATTATCAACCTAAGTTCACTAGAATTCCTTAAATCAATCAAACCACAACAGTGTTTCATCAAATTTAGAATCATAGTAAAATTCTAAGTTTTTCCATGGTTATCCTAGAATAAAAATTCTATCAATTAAGTGCATTGGCAAAGTCATCATCGGATATTCATCAAATCTAAGCAATTCTTGTTCCAACTAAAGGCATGGCAAGCAATTTATGTATCCTAAATGTAATACTTAAGATGAATGTAACTAAACATGGTAACTAACTAAACATGGTAACTACTAATAACAATCCCCCCAAACTCGAGTGAGGCATTGTCCTCAATGCATGCATTAAAGAAAAATAAAAATAACGAAAAATAAAATGCAAATTAGGACTTACTCCGAGAGTTCGTCATCATGGATGATTAATTTTCTTTTGGTCTGTGTCTTGATTCTCTTGCTTGAACGCGATGGTTGTTTCCTTGTTACCGGTGGTGGAATCGATCCTCGTACGGGGTTGTCCTCATCGTCTTCTTCATCAATGTCATTGGCTTTTCGCTTGGAGGATTCAATTGGTGCGGTCTTTATTGATGCAATGGAGGACTCGTCCGAATTTGAAAAATCAGAAAATGATTCCGTAGGAGTTGATTCGGGCATAGGTGCTTTACCTTTGGCTTTTGCAGTGGTTGCTAGGATGTCTTTAGCTTTGGTTGTCGTGGCATCTTCAGAGTTGGTTGCCGGGGCATCATCTGTTGTGATTACCGTGGCAAGTAGTCGGTAGTGAATTTCCTTAGCATAGTGGTTGTGAGTCTTGTTGTGGAAAAGAAAACAAAGAAAACCTGGAAACTAAAGATAATGAAGAAAAATAAAATATCTCCTAAAAATAAAAAGAAAAAGAAAATATTGAAAGGAGAGCATGTTACGTTCCACATGGGCACCATTGTAGTATTTCAATCTTTGTCCATTAACTTTGAATTCATGTTTGTCAGTGATGGACTTGATTATCACGGCACCATGGGAGAATGGTTTGACAACTTCGAATGGTCCCGACCATCTTGATTTCAGCTTTCTCGGGAAAAGTTTTAGCCGAGAATTGAATAAGAGAACTAGTTGCCCTGGCATGAATTGCCGCAACAATAGTTTCTTGTCATGCCATTGCTTTGTTTTCTCCTTGTAGATTCGTGCATTGTTATAGGCGAGTGCACGGAATTCTTCTATCTCATTGAGGTCCAACAAACACTTTTGTCCGGCACTTTCCCAATCCATATTCACGATCTTGATTGCCCAGTATGCCTTGTGTTCGATTTCCACCGGTAGATGGCATGTCTTGCCATAGACAAGTCGGCAGGGGGACATACCTAAGGGTGTTTTGAATGCAGTGCGATATGCCTAAAGTGCGTCATCTAGTCTTAATGACCAATCCTTCGTAGAGGGATTTACAACTTTCTCGAGTATACCCTTCAATTCTCGGTTGGAAATTTTTGCTTGCCCATTGGTTTGTGGGTGATATGCCGTGGCGATCTTGTGTGATATGCCGAAGCGTTGCAACATCTTGGCAATTAGTCTGTTGTCAAAATGCTTGCCTTCGTCACTGATAATTGCTCTCGGCATCCCAAACCATGTAAATATGTTTTTCTGCAAGAATCGTTGCACGGTCTTGGAATCGTTGTTGGGAACTGCAGCTGCCTCAACCCATTTAGACACGTAGTCGACGGCAAGTAGAATGTAGAGGTTGCCGAATGAAGATGGGAAAGGTCCCATAAAATCGATCCCCCATACATCGAACAATTCCACCTCGATGATGTTCTGGAGCGGTATCTCATGTCGTCTAGAGATATTACCCGTCCTTTGGCAACGATCACATTGCTTGTAAAAGTCTTGGGCATCTTTGTACAATGTTGGCCAATACAAACCAGATTGCAAAACTTTGGCCGCGATACGAGTTCCTCCAAAATGTCCTCCATAGGGTGAAGAATGGCATTGCCAGAGTACATTTTGTTGCTCTTCTTCAGGGACACAGCGGCGTATAACCTGATCTGCACATTGTTTAAACAAAAGAGGCTCGTCCCAAAAGTAATGCTTAGCATCATGGCGGAACCGCTTCTTCCCTTGGTGAGTAATGCCATAAGGTAAAATACCACAAACAAGGAAATTAACTAAATTCGCGTACCAGGTATTGCCGAGGCATGTGCTGCTGTGGCGACTGCTCCCAAAATTGCCGAGGCGTGCGCGTCAAGAGCTGCTGCGGCATCGAGAGTTGTCGAGGCGTGTGCATCCATGGTTGCCGAGGAAACTAAAATTTGCTCATCCGGGTATACATCACATATCTCTAGATCCACGTCCTCCTCCTATTGCGTTCCAAACGTGATAAGTGATCGCCCACTTGATTTTCTGTTCCTTTCCTGTCCTTAATTTCAATATCAAATTCTTGTAAAAGTAATATCCAACGAATCAAACGAAGTTTGGCATCCTTTTTAGCAAATAAATATTTGATTGCCGAATGGTCCGTATGAACAATTACCTTTGTACCAATCAAATAGGATCAGAACTTGTCAAATGTGAAAACTACAACTAGTAACTCTTTCTTCGTTGTTGTGTAATTCACTTGAGCACTATTAAGAGTTTTACTAGCGTAGTATATCACATGGAAGGTCTTACCTGTGCGTTGGCCTAGGACTGCTCCTACCGCAAAATCACTTGCATCACACATGAGCTCAAAAGGTAGCGTCAAATCTGGTGGAACGACAATGGGTGCCGAGGCAAGCTTTTTCTTTAGGGTTTCGAGTGCTTGGGTGCAAGAATCATCAAAATCGAAGACTTTATCTTGGTGGGGGTAATCTCTCGATCACGTCCACCTTGGCTTTGTCTACTTCAATTCCCTTGGATGAAATCTTGTGGTCGAGTACTATTCATTCATCTACCATAAAATGGCATTTCTCCCAATTGAGGACTAAATCAGTTTCTTCACATCTTGCCAACACCCTCTCTAAATTGCCGAGACAGCTGTCGAAGTCATTACCAAAAATAGAAAAATCATCCATGAAGATCTCAAGGAAGTCTTCGACCATGTCTAAAAAGAGTGCCATCATGCATCTTTGGAAGGTTGCCGGGGCGTTACACAATCCGAACGGCATCCTTCGGAAGGCATAAGTACCGTATGGGCATGTGAAGGTTGTCTTTTCTTGATCTTCTGGTGCTATGGCAATTTGATTGTAACCTGAATAACCATCAAGAAAATAATAAAAGGGTTTACCTGCAAGACGGTCAAGCATTTGATCAATAAAGGGTAATGGGAAGTGATCTTTCCTAGTGGCTTTGTTTAGTTTTCGGTAATCCATACAAACCCTCCAACCGGTCACAGTCCTGGTTGGAATGAGTTCATTGTTTTCATTACTTACCACCGTTATACCTCCCTTTTTCGGTACGCATTGTACCGAACTTACCCATGTACTATCAGAGATAGGGTATATAATGCCGGCGTCTAGCCACTTGATGATTTCTTTCATTACAACCCCTTTCATGGCATGATTTAGTCTCCTCTGGGCCTCAATTGAAGGTTTGTGATCATCTTCCAACAAAATCTTGTGCATGCACACTGCCGGGCTAATTCCCTTTAAGTCGGCAATTGTCCACCCTATTGCCCTTTTGTGTAGCTTCAACATCTTGATCAGCTTCTTTTCCTGCTCAGGCTATAACTTAGAAGAAATAATTACAGGCAATGTATTATTGGTTCCTAAGTATGCATATTTTAGTTGCTCTGGCAATTGTTTCAACTCAAGAATCGGTGGTTGTTCAATAGAGGGTTTTTCGAGCTTACCTTCCTTACCTGAGTAATCCAGTGGTTCAAAGTATGTACCTGGTCAATTGACTAGCCAATTTGCCTCTTCTTGTTGTTCTTCATCGACCGGTTATTCATACTCCTCAGGTTCCTCTTGATCGGCAATGTAGTTGCCGAGGCAACAAAATTCCTCGTCGAAGTTAAACTCTGCCGTGGCATGAAGAAGTTGCATTCTTCTGGATCATCGGTATGCCTTAGCGTTTGGAACACATTTAGTTTAACTTGTTGGTCATTCACCCTCATTGTGAGTTCTCCCTTTTTAACATCGATCAAGGTTCTCCCTGTTGCTAGGAATGGTCTCTTGAGAATAATAGGTGCATACACATCTACTTCACAATCCAAAACAATAAAGTCAGCGGGAAAAATAAATTTATCAACTTTTACCAGTATGTCCTCGATTTTTCCCTCTGGATGCACATAGGATATGTCGGCTAGCTGTAGCATAACTGTTGTAGGTCTTGCCTTCCCGATTCCTAATTTCTGGAAAACCGATTTAGGCATCAAGTTTATACTAGCCCCAAGGTCGCATAATGCTTTCTCGACATAGTGATTTCCAATGGAACAGGGTATTGTGAAACTTCCAGGATCCTTCAACTTGGGTGGCATACGATTGTGTAACATTACCATGCATCACTCTGTTGCGGCAACTGTTTCAAACTCTTCTGGCCTTGTTCTCTTGGACACAATGTCTTTAAGAAACTTGGCATAGTTTGGCATTTGTTCAATTGCTTCCACCAATGGCAAGTTGATGTGGACTTGCTTTAGGATATCAAGAAACTTCTTGAATTGGTATTCTTGCTTTTGTCGCTTCAACCTTTGTGGGAATGGTGGTGGAAGTCGGATATCTTTGATCCTTTCATTGGTTTGGAACCTGATTGACGGCATTGCCAGGACAACTGGAGTTGCCGAGGTTTTATCAACTGGAGTTACCAAGGTATCTTTATCGTCGGTTGCCGAGGCATGCTTATTGTCGGTTGCCGCGGCAATTCCTGGTTCAGCATCTGAGGCTTTCCCGCTAGGTTCGTCTTGATCTTTTTGTGGAGTTTTGTTTGATGAGCGGGTTTGAGCCTCTCTAAGTTGTTGGCCACTTCTAGTGGTGATCGCCTTACATTGCTCATGGCCAGTTCCTCTTGCGACTTCAATATCGCTAGGTAAACCTCCTTGTGGTCTAGTATTCAGATTTTGAGCAAACTGTCCGACTTGATTTTCCAATGATTTGATTGTCGCCTCTTGGTTTTTCAATCTCATCTCGGTCCTGTTAATAAAAGCATCAGTTCTTTTTATGAAGTTACTATTCTCAGCCATATAAGATTCAGTTTTCATCTTAAAAGCATTTAGAGAATTTTCCAAAGAACTAGATGTTGTCGGTTGTTGCTGCGGCAACTGTTGCCGTGGCATATTCTGCTGGAATCTCTATGCTTGTGCATTCTAATTGTTCTGGTTTAGAGCATTGTTGGGATTACTCCATGAAAAATTCGGGTGCTTCTTTCAAGCTGGATTGTATGTATTGGACATCACATTGTTGTTCCGATTGTAATTCCCCAAATAGAAGCTGGATTCCGGATTCTGCATACATTCAGAAGAATTATGGTTATCACCACATAACTCACAAAAAGAATCCATTACCTTGACTTCATGTGTGTTGTTTGGTTTTTGCATGTTCTGGACCATCTTGGTTAAAGTAGCCAATTGTGCCGAAATTGAATCTGATGATCCTAGTTCATGTATTGTGGCTTGGCGTCTAACTCCTCCTCTTCTAGTAGATGGGAATTGATAATCATTCTTGGCCAGCCTGTTTAAAATTTGCATTGCTTCCTCCGGTGACTTATCTAGGAGTATGCCGTTTGCCAAGGCATCTAGCATCATCCTTGTTGGTGTATTCACGGCGTTGTAAAACATTGTTACTTGAGTCCACACCGGGAATCCGTGTGGGGGCATTTGTGTAGAAGTTCTCTATATCGCTCCCAAGCCTCGTACATGGATTCATCATCTGCCTACCGAAAAGAAGTAATGTCGTTACGAAGCTTATCAGTCAAATTTGTAGGATTAAATCGAGCAAGGAAATCACGACAAAGATCGGTCCAAGATGCTATTGATCCGGCAGGAATGCTATTCAACAATGCTTTCGCGCTATCCCTCAGTGAATAGGGGAATAATCTTAATCGTAAGACATCAGGGGTGACTCCGTGTATTTTAAACGAGTTGCAAATCTCGAGGAAAGATTTCAGATGTTGTCGTGCATCTTCAGTTGCTGAGCCGCCAAATTGACCAATTGCGTTGATCATATTAAACATTACCGGTTTTAACTCAAAGTGGTCGGCTTCAATTTCAGGTGCGACAACTCCTGGATTAAGTCCATCAAGATCTTCTTCAAGATAGTTGATAAGTGTTCAAAAGTACTATTTTTCTTACCCTTTTTACTCATATTATTGTTAGACTTAGGCTCATATTAGTTGTATAATTAGCCATTCATACATTAATCCATGTTTCCTTCCATCGTTGAGCTTGATTACATAACTTGGTAGTTTTTGTGGAAAAGATGTTGCTTTGGTGTGTTTTGTGTGTATGTGCAGGATCACTTACCAAAGCAAGGCTAGAGCTAGTTGCCAGGGCAATGCATGAAGGAGACGCCGAGCTAGTTGCAGGGCAATGCATGAAGGAGACGCCGAGCCAGTTGCCATGGCAATTGTCGACAAGAGCAAAGGTGATATGGTAGTCGAAATTGATGACTAGACAAGCCCAAGATGACGTGGAGCAAAGCCCAAACCCAAAGGAATTTGATTTCCATCCAGAGATTAAAGAATAATTAAATTCCAAGAAGATAGGAGAAGTTCTAGTAGGAATACAATTATAATAAAGAATTATATTCTGTAAAGATAATTTAATTCCAACTTAAACTCCTCCTCAAAGAAGGACTTTGGCCTAGCCCTATAAATAAGATGGAGATTTCGACAATTGATAGAGAGCAAGGGAGGGAAATTTCGACAACTCCAAGGAGGGCAATAGGAGAGAATTTTCGACAAGCATCTAGGGCAAGGAGGATTTCGACAAGCCTCCTTCTTCATCCTTTTCTTTCTTGTTCGATTGGGTTCATGCTAGGGATTATTTATCTTGTGTTTCTTTGGAACCTAGCCATGAACTAAATCTATTTGGCTATGGTTATTGTGTTTTGTGGTTCTGAGAAACTATTGGTTTTTGTTTAGGTAACAAGAGTTTGCACTTTTCTATTTCAAGGTTTATTCATTCTTGGTTCTTATTCTTGTTTGCGAGTGAATTGGGAGAGGATCTCGTGATTTCATCTATTTATCTAATATCGGGAGAGTTAGATTCAAGAAACGAATGAATATGATCTTTATTCAATCTATTGATGGTGAAGATTAATCCGGCTTAGGAATAAGTTAAGGATTTTAACGGCTAAGAGGAGCGCAAGATTGGTTGTTGTTCACCCTTGATTCACGCAGGGATGTATAATCAAGGCATGCACAAGTAGCTAGAGTTTCGACTTAGGGATAAGAAGAAACCATTGAAGAACGCTCTGCCGAACCTTGAAGGTTGCTGCCCAGACGCCCAACTAGTTGCCCAGGCAACCATCGATTAGTTGCCAAGGCAACCCCGTTGTGCAAGTTGGCACGGCAACTGAGTTGCCCGTGCACTCTTTTACCAAGACGATCCAATCGGCTATCACACCTCAACTCACGATAACCTGGCCTATCTCTCTCTCAATTGATCTCATCTATTCATTTACTTTATTGTTTTCTAGATTAGTTATTAGTTAAAACTCCTATAATCCTTTACTTGTGTTTTTACTTTTTACAGTGCAAGAGACTAGATTCTTGAAGTGGCACCAATCCCTGTGGAGACGATATCTTTTATACTATAACTTGCGACGTGTATACTTGCACATTTGCGTAGCACTTATTACGCGCAACAATAGTCTCGAATAGTTCTGTTTCGTGCAAGAATCACTCCTCCTCCTGCTGGAACATCTTGATTCTTATTGTCGTCTTGATTAGCCATTGCTACTCTTATCCTTCATCTGAGTCTTTGTAAGGTTCGTTCGATTTCTGGATCAAAGGGATATTCTGGTGTAATCGGTCTCGCCCTGGTCATATACCAATGCAAAACCAAAGTTTGTTAGCCCTTTGAATCTTAAACAAGAAAAGTAAAAAGAAAGTGCAAGAAAATAAAAACAAAGTCGCTATTGCCAATCCCCAGCAACGGCGCCAAAAACTTGTTGCGCGTAATAAGTGCTACGCAATTGTGCAAGTATACACGTTGCAAGTTATAGTATAAAAGATATCGTTTCCACAGGGATTGGTGCCACTTCAAGAATCTAGTCTCTTGCACTGTAAAAAGTAAAAACACAAATAAAGGATTATAGGAGTTTAACTAATAACTAATCTAGAAAGCAAATAAGTAAAAGGCGATGTAACTAGATGAGAGAGATAGGCCAGGTTATCGTGAGTTGAGGTGTGATAGCCGATTGGATCGTCTTGGTAAAAGAGTGCACGGGCAACTCAGTTGCCTTGGCAACTTGCACAACGGGGTTGCCTTGGCAACTAATTGATGGTTGCCTGGGCGACTAGTTGGGCAACTACTTGGCCGTCTGGGCAGCAATCTTCAAGGTTCGGCAGAGCGTTCTTTAATGGTTTCTTCTTATCCCTAAGTCGAAACTCTAGCTACTTGTGCATGCCTTGATAATACATCCCTGCGTGAATCAAGGGTGAACAATAACCAATCTTGCGCTCCTCTTAGCCATTGAAATCCTTGACTTATTCCTAAGCTGGATTAATCTTCACCATCAATAGATTGAATAAAATCATATTTATTCGTTTCTTTAATCTAACTCTCCCGATATTAGATAAATAGATGAAGTTACGAGATCCTCTCCCAATTCACTCGCAAACAAGAATAAGAACCAAGAATGAATAAACCTTGAATAGAAAAGTGCAAACTCTTATTACCTAAACAAAATCCAATAGTTTCTCACAACCACAAAACACAATAACCATAGCCAAATAGATTTAGTTCATGGCTAGGTTTCAAAGAAACACAAGATAAATAATCCCTAACATGAACCTAATTGAACAAGGAAGAAAAAGATGAAGAATTGAAGCTTGTCGAAATCCCCTTGCCCTAGATGCTTGTCGAAAATTCTCTCCTCTTGCTCTCTTTGAGTTGTCGAAATTCCCCTCTAATTTATAGGGCTAGGTCAAAGTCCTTCTTTGAGGAGGAAGTTAAGTTGGAATTAAATTATCTTTAAAGAATATAATTCTTTATTATAATTATATTCCTACTAGAACTTCTCCTATCTTCTTGGAATTTAATTCTTCTTTAATCTCTTCATGGAAATTCCTTTGGGATTTGGCTTTGCTCCACGTCAACTTGGGCTTGTCTAGTCGTCAATTTTGACTACCATATCACCTTGTTCTTTGTCGACAATTGCCCTGGCAACTGGCTCGACGTCTCCTTCATGTATTGCCCTGGCAACTAGCTCTAGCCTTGCTTTGGCAAATGATCCTGCACATACACACAAACACACCAAAGCAGCATCTTTTCCCACAAAAACTACCAAGTTATGTGATCAAGCTCAACGTTGGAAGAAAACATGGATTAGTGCATGAATGGCTAATTATGCAACTAATATGAGCCTAAGTCTAACAATAATATGAGTAAAAAGGGTAAGAAAAATAGTACTTTTGAACACTTATCATAGGCATACCTGAGGTGGTCTGGTAACGATTTTAGTTCCAATTCAGGTGGCTCCTCAATGGATGGTTTAGGTGCCACGATCTCTTTGCCAGCCAACTCTAGTGGCTCTAGTTGTCCAAAATAGTTTGATTTCCCCAAGCTAAATTTGGGTGATGTCTCCATCCTACATTATAAGTATTAGAATTTAGATTATAATTATGATTAAAATTGCCAACAAAATTTACCGACTCAGGGTTGGCAGGGCAATATTCCATGTGATGATCTTCTCCACATATTGTACAGAATGGGTCCAATGTCTTAACTTCTTGGGATTCATTACTCTTTTTGCATAGTTCCCACCATGCTAATAAGATTGGAAATCTCAGTGTGGATGGATGTAAGTTCATCTATCTATAATTTCCCACCAGTTTTAGTCTTGGTCCCAAGTCTGGCAGTAGGATACTCAAAATCATTAGTTGAAATCCTCTCAAGGATGCCAACTGCCTCTGGATATATTTTGTCAAGCAGCGAACCATTTTTCGAAGCATCAACAATAGTTATGGCTTATACATTAAGTCCATTGTAGAAGGTCTCCATCTGGGTCCAATTTGGGAATCCATACATAGGACACCTCCTCAATAGGTCCTTGAATCTCTCCTAGACATCATATAGGGTCTCATCGTCAGCTTGCCTAAATGTAATGATCTCACTCCTCAACTTGCAGTGAGTTTAGGTGGCTGGAAATGTAGCAAAAAATTTCTGGCATAGATCTCCCCATGAGGTGACAGAACCATGTGGCAAAAAACTTATCCATGTTTTTGCTCTATCTCTCAAAGAAAAGATGAATAATTTCAGCTTCATTGTATCTTCCGATAATCTGGGTTGCTAAAATAGCTGGCAAACCTCCATGAATTGCTTCAAGTGTTGCCTCGGATCTCCAGTAGGTGCTTTATCAAATTTTCCTACATTCAAGAGCATTTATATCATTACCGGTTTGAGTTCAAAATTAGGTGTATTTACCTCGGGATCAATTATTCCTGGCATCAAATTGTTTATGTTTGGTGTCGAATGTTCTCTAATAGGTCTCTCTTCTTCCACATTAACGGCTAGGGTAGCAAGAGCTGGTGGTATCCCATTGTTTTGGTCACCACCTCCATTGCCTTGTTGAGCCATATATCGAACTTTTTTCTTTAACATTCATAGGGTTCTTTTGATTTCCTGATCATATGGCCAATCTTCCACCACAGGACAGTTTTTGGTCATACACCGGTCAAAAAAAACAAATAAAATAAAACAAAACAAAAAACAAGTAAAAATTAAAACAATAAATTTTGTTGCAATCCCCGACAGCGGCACCAAAAACTTATCAACTTTGCTAACGCTTGCAAAAAGATAAAATATTTAGTGTAAAGTGCAATAGAATATTGCCAAAGGTGAGTCTTATGCGTGCAAGTATAAACGGTCAGCAAGTTATACAACAGTACGCTGAGTATCGAATCCACAAGGATTGACCAAGAACTTATTTGCTCAATGTTTACTTGTTTGAAAGAGTTAAAAGTGTTTGAAATGTTTTGGGTTTTAGATTAAAAAGATGGAAAATTATTGTAGTGAAAATGAAAGCAATCTGGCAACAAAGTGTTTAATTGAATGATGAACGTTGGCAAGGGATTCCTGGATTTAACGCTACTTATGCTAGCCTTTAATAATGCCATGCCTTGGTTTATTTCCAATCAGGTTAAAGATAGTATTGCCCCTGTCGATGGCAATACCCTAAGTTAACAACGAATAAACCCCTATATGTCTATAGTGAAATTTTTAATTAATTAACTTGATTAAGGGTCAATCTTTACTCCTAAGGGGTAGACTCACTTCCGAAGTAAGTTCATCTACTTGAACATCTTCAGTCGAAGCTTCTCGCCTTAGTATCTGGCAACTGATTGTTGCCCCTTAAGTCTGTTAAGATATTAAGGTGCAATAAGCACGCAATGCCAATTGTCGTATGGCAATAGATTTAGAAAAATTATGTACTAGCAGATAGAAAATAATGTCAATGCATTCTAATTATTAAAAACCAAATATAAAATAAGCGTTAATCCTAACTATCTCCCAACCAACTAAAAAGACTTAGTTCATAGTTGGGGGGTTCAACAAAAAAGCATCATCGTTTAACATTATCATTTTGAAATAAAAAAATAAAACTAAAAGAATGGTCAGGAAAGAGTTCCGTCGATGCAATCTTTCGAATGCTCCAAAGCTTTCGGTCTTAGCTAGTTGAACCACGTCGACTCTCAGTTCACCACGGTGCAGCCTATCTCCAAATTTGATCTCTTCAAGTGCTTGCTTGATCTCATTTGAATAGGCTTGCATGGAAACCCTAGGATAAGCTTTCGAGTTTGAAATTTGAATGCGCAAAGGGATACAAGTATGTTATTCTTTTATCTATATTTGAATCCTAGGGCTGATGTGTACAAGGTCCAACGGCTACTTTAACCGAGCATCGGACTTTAATCCTTTACTAGCCGAGTTTGGCGTTGTTTGGTTCATCTATGCCAACTGCTACTCGGTAATTCTCTGCTTCTTTTCCTACGTTCTCTACCAGCGCTTCTCTGCCATATCTGCCTGCTTGTGTCCTGCATCAAATCCAGCAAAACAACCTTTCACACTGGCAGTAGAATAGCTCCTAACTCCTTATGCAAATGCATGATTTTAACATCTAAATGCAACTAAATGTACTCAAAGGCAAGCAAAGGCATTGTGAAATAAGCATAAAAATCAATACTTTTGAGGAGTTAACAAATACTCTATATACGAGATTTCAAACTTCTTAAGAAAAAAACCTAGACTTTTCACCTCTTCATTCAATTTCACTGTTTTGTTCATTTTCCCCCATTTATGTTCGTTTATCATTTTAAACAAACGAACATGAACGAAAACAAACAAGATACATTCCTTAATGAACGAAAACGAACAAGAAATTATGTTCGTTTAGTTGTTCGTTTTCGCTCACTCGTTTGGTTAAATTTAAACGAACGAACATGAACATATATTGTTCTTGTTCGTTCGGTTTGTTTACAAGCGTACTAAGTTGGTTTTTCTCTGCCTTCCAAGTTCCACCCACCCCAACATAAATATGAAATTGTTGTTGTGGTTTATGTTTGTTTATGTTCATTTGTGTTCATTTGCATTAATTTATTATTTAACAAACATGAACGAACACGAACATGCTATAATCCTTAAAAAACGAGCAGAAACAATGAATTATGTCCATTTAGTTGTTTGTGTTCATTCGTTTGTTATGTTAAAGTTAAAAGAACGAACATAAATATACCCTTATTCATGTTTGTTCGGTACGTTTATAGAGTGTCTCGCACGTTAGCACAAAATGTATCTAGCCTAGATGGAAAGGGCTCAAACTTACATAAGATATTATTTAATAATCAATACATAGATGTGCGATTAGGGGTGAGCAAAATTCTACTCAAAAATACTAAAATTTTAAGCTCGATTCGACTCGAAAAAAATTAAATAAAGTTTGAATGATAAAATAAGACTTTAATAACTCGAATAACTATGTAACTCCAATTCCATTTTGAAAACAAACTTCATCTTTTTACAATTTAGTCTCTCAACTTCGTGTTTTCTTCAATTTAGTTCTATGACTGCAACACTTCACAAATTATTGTCATCAATTCCTTAACTCCTTTATACTCTCATCAATTTTTTTCCTTCCAAATCCAATTTTTAAAAACAATAATATTATAAATATATTATATAATTATATATGGTATTTTATTTATTAAATAACATTACAAATCTTACTCACACTTATTGAAAAATATGAATAAATATATATATATATATGCATATCATATATAATTATAGAAGTTGTTTAAATTAGAACCAATTAGTACTATAACATTATAAATATCTACAATTAAATTTGAACAGAAACTCGAATAACTCGACTCAACTCAAGTTTCATAAACTCTACTAAAAAATTAAATGATAAAGTATGACTCATCAACTCAATTAACTCAAAAAATTTAACTCGACTAGATAAAATACTCTACACTAGATACAATTTGTGTCGCGTGCGAATATCTGTAGTCATATGTTTTTTGAACCATTCCTACCTAGGGGATGGTTAAAATAAAATTTACTCTTAATGGTTATTGAACCCACAACCTAGAAAAGTTGAGAACTTTTACCGCCTACTCTAGAGATTATTGACTCTAATAGTATGCTCTTTAAATTTCACATAAACTTAATAGGTTATTCTATTATTAATATCTTCTCTAATTTATTTTATATAAACTCTCTAATGTTTGAAAGTCATATGGTTATAGAATACTCGTGAGGAATAATCTCGATTAAATTAGGGGAAACCGCTTTCTTTAAAATTTTGGAAAATGATGTATTCAAAAAATTATTTAGAGAAATGGTCCAAATCTGCATAAAAAGGGAAGTCACCACTAGGGATATAATTATATAAATGAGTCGGGTCGAGCCCGGGTAGTGTTGAGCTCCACCCAGCTCGTTAAGAATTTGAGTCGAGTTCGAGCTTAATTCAAGTTTGAGTGTGTCGAGCTCGACTCGCCTCGTTAAGAACTCGAGTCGAGTCGAGTCCAATCGAGTTGGGTATTGACCAAGCTTTGACTGAGTCGGACTCGAGTAACTCAGATCTTTCTCGTTTCATTTACAATCTTATTCATAATTATTATTTTTGTTGCTGATCAAATTGCATGAATTCATTATAGATAGAATCATACAAAATAAATATTTTCATGTGCCTCATTAAAACTTTTATAATCCTAGCCGGAAGAAAAGAGTACACATGAAAATATACATAAAGTTAAAGTAAAAATCAAACTAACATAACATAACAACCAAAACCACTCAACCTACATTTTAATTCTCTTTAATTTTAAAAATTAAAAACTAGTATATTATATTTTTCAAGTAGCTCGCAAGCTTTTTGAATTAGGTATCAAGTAGCTTGACTCGGTTTGTTAAGAACTTGAGCCAAGTTTAAGCTCAAGTTGAGTATTGACCAAGAGTTGACCAAGTCGAGCTTGAGTAGCTCACGATCTGTCTCGTCTCATTTATAGCCGTAGTCATCACCATTTGTTGCAGACTTTCATGGGTAGGGTGAGAGTCATTGGTGATTGTCAGAGACTTTGGAATTTATTTATTTGCAATTTGGACTAAAATGAAAAAATAAAGACTTAACAGTCAAATAAGTGCCCAAACTATAACTTTTTTTCAGTTAGGTGCCTAAACTTTATTTTGGGCCAAATAGGTGCCTAACATTTTCAACGTTACTCAAATAAGTGCCCCGTCGTTACTGTCCGTTAACTTTTACTGTTAACTTCTATTATCTGACACGTGTCATCTTCTTAAATTTTTGAAATTATATTTTAAAATAAATAAAAATTAATAAAACAAAATAACCTCAAATTTCTCAAGATAGCCCCAAATTTTGAAATTCCTAACACCTCAAAACTCAAATCTTGATTTGACCTGATTTTGCTGTCGATTGCCACGCCCCCACCACCTCGTCGTTCGAAATCGACCGACATCGTGCAAAACGTTGAAATCGTCGAATGATTCATTCGAATGATTCGTGAAGAAATACGACATAACGGACAATGAACAGTGTGTAGGTCATTCGGCGAGGGGAGGAAGCTTCATTTTGTCGCCGGAAACGCGACCAACGCCTGTGGGAGTGGCCAAATTTAGGGGGTTTAGGGATTTGGGGACTATTTTGGGATTATTTGAAATGTCAAGATATTTCAAAAATTCTGATTTATTTAAAAAATAAAATTCAAAAATTATTTAATACTGCCACGTGTATGATTTTTTATTGGATAACGATAGAAAACTAACGTCCGTTAAGCTGAGTCACCTATTTGGATCACAGAAGAAAACGTTAGGTACTTAATTGGCCCAAAAATAAAGTTTAGGCACCTATCTAGAAAAAAAGAGTATAGTTTAAGCACTTATTTAAGGATTAAGCCAAAATAAAATTAAAGGTAAAAATCTGAAAAAAGTTAAGAAAAAAACAAATTTACTATAATTGTATAATTATATTGCATTCAGAAACCGTGTAACTTTATTAGATTCAAAATTATTTTATTTTTGTCATGTGATAAAATTACATGGACTAAATAGAAAGGGACTTAAAATTTTAGGGACTAAAATAAAAAATTTAAAATACAGTAAAAGTATACATATCAAATCTTCATGAATAATGATATATACATTTGTATAGAAAAATTAAAGTTTTAAACCTGACATGTTAAAAAAGATCGAAGGAAAAGAGTTATAAGTTTCGATAAAAACTGCAAATATCAAAATGGAAGGCCAAAACGATGTTTCGAGATGAAGACGATGATAAGACAACTATGTCTCTTTGATAGGGTATAGATCTTAAAAAGTCACGTGGATTAAAAAACCGCCTTAATTGGATAATCGAATAAAAAATTATGATCTTTCAAATTTTTGGGAATTAATAGTCAAATAAGTTCCCAAACTATATCATATTTTTTTCAAATAGGTGCCTAAACTACATTTTAGGCCAAATAAGTGCTTAAAGTTTCATTTCGTGACCAATTTAAGGTTTTTTCGTCAACAACCGTTAAAAACCGTCATCTAATCAAAACATGACACCTGATATGTTTTTTTATATTTTTAATTTATACATTTCTTTAAAAATCTAAATTTCTTAACAACCCCAAAGTTTTAATTTCTTTCAATCAAACCCCCAAATCATATCTCCCTCGCCGTTTGACATCCCCACAAGTCAGTGGTTCATCGTTCACCACCCAAAGCGTCGTGTACCTCACCGTTCAACATCCACCATCCTCTACCCATTGGTGGGAACCCAATCGATCTCTTTTTTCTTAATTTTTGGATTTTCGTCACAGTACAATCAGCAGTTTTTGTCGGTTTTTAATGACGAGATGATGAGGTTTTTAGTAGAGGGGGTCCGATTAAGACAAGGGTGGCCGATGGTGGTTGAATTGATGGTCGAAGTGGAGGGAATTGGGGATTTAGGTTTGGGGGTTTTAGAGAAATTAATGATTGTTGGGTTGATTAATATTTTTTTCTCATTTTTAGATTTTAATTTCAGAAAATGATCAACCATGTCACATGTTCGAATTTTATTGGATAACGGGAAAAATAACGTCTGTCACAAAAAAACTAAATGGGTCATGGAATGAAACATTAGAGACATGGAACAAAGCTACTATGAAGAAATTTCAGGGGGTTACGAAGGAAACTTCAAGTTCATATTGGTCATGGGTTGAGAACGGGAATTAAACTCTATGAGATCTAATCTCCCGCTGTTCCTCAGTAGCTCAGCGGTAGAGAGATCGACTGTTAACTGATTGGTCGTAAGTTCAAATTCTACTTGAGAAGATTTGATTCATTCTAAATTTTGATTCTTTCTGGATTAAAAAATTCACAATGCCAGAATGAAAGAGTTCGCAAAGCGACACCTATTTGGCCCAAAATATAATTCAGACACTTATCTAGAAAAAAAATATAGTTTGAACACTTATTTGACTGTTAAACCAATTTTTGGACTCATCTTATAATTGAAAATCAAATAATTTAATTTAATTTAATTTAATTACTTCTTTTAGTCACTGATTTTTTTACATTTTAATCCTAAAATTTTAAAGGAAGAAGAATAAAATTTACTCAAAGTCGTTGACAACTTCGCACCTCATGAAAGTTGACAACAACCGATAAGACTCCCATTATAATGTAAATTTTGATTATTTTCTTAAATAATTCTTTTAGATAGAAAATGTTCCATATTTTTTAAAATGGCATTTTCCCTATAATTTATCCAATAATCTCCTATGGTTTTTTAAAACACGAAGATTTATTTGTTTTTTTTAGGTAAAATACATAAATGTCTCCCGACTATGCTCCAATTATCTTTTGCGTCCCCTGACTATCAAAAGTTACAAACGTGACCCTTGACTAATCTTTACATACAAATTGGTCCCATTCCGTTAAAAAATTGATGGACGCCTTAGCTGGATGTTAACGTGCTGACTGGGATACCGACGTGGCCTCCAAATTATCCATAATCAAAACGGTGTGTTTTGATTCTAATTAAACAAATAACGGTTTATTATCCAAAATCAATTTAACCCTAAACCAAAAATTAAAAAATTCAAAGAAGAAAAAATCGCACAGAGAAATTGGGTTTCATTGTTGATTGATTTAGGGTTTTATCGTTCATTGATTTAGGGGGGTTTTGTGAGTTCTTCAGCAGATTAAGGTTAAGGATGTATCATCACCAACTCCGATCGAGAGGGAAAGGAGATGTTCGATATGGTATGATATTTCTTCCTCCATTATTTAGGTTTTCTTTTCATTCTTAATTCTTTCTCATAATTTGGGTTTTCGTTGGGTGATTGGTTTAGGTTTAGGTTTAACTTTTTGGTTGATTAGATTAGGTTTTCTTTTCGTTCTTAATGCTTCGTTCTCTGTTTACTTTTGTGTTTAAGGATTGTGTTTTAGTAGTTAAAGTTTACTTTTGTGTTTTAGTGTAGCGAGAAAGTGACATGAATATGCTGATGGCTTTTGGAAAGTAGTATTGTTAAAGATGTCTTTGTTTTGTTGTGGTACTGTTCACTATGAAAGTGAATTTGAATTGTGTGTGAATGGTTGGCACTTTTGATATAATTTTACCCTTATTTTAATGTGTTTGTCTAAAGTTTGATATTATTTTATTGTGTAATGGTGTATGCAGTTTGATATTTTAACTTAATAATTTAATAGTTTAATGTGCACTATTTTTAATGTTTTGTTATTGTAATGTGCTTATGGGAGTTGTTTGCTTGATCGTTCTTCAGAAATGCAGTCAGAGTTATGCACAACAATTATGCATCATGGTGGTTGTTTTGTTGAAGATTATGTCTTTAGGTATACTGGAAAATTTGTTGCTCATTATGACTGGTGTAGAATTGATGGAATGAACATGCTTGAGTTTGTTGATATGATTTACATATTAGGTTATAGGTGTCCAGTTAAGTTATACTAGAAAAAGGAAGAAGATAACCTAACTAGGGAAACAATCAGGGAGTTAAAAATTGACCAAGATGTCCTCAATTTGATAGACAATATGCCTAGGGACCACTACCTAAATATGTATGTAGTTGAGGGATCCATTAAATATGGAGTTGAAGTAGGGCATAATGACTTCAATGATGAACCTGATTTAGGGTTAGGGCAAGATGACTTGAATGATGAACCTGAAATTGCTGAGATTGAGATTAGTGAGGAACCAAATTTAGGACAAACTGAGAATGTAGTTGTAGAGTCTGATAATGATTTTGATTCTGTGTCAAATGATTCTGATTCTTTTTTTTGTTGAGTCTGATAATGATGTGGGTGATGTGGAAGAAGAGACATGTACTGAGAATATGGCAAATGAAGTTGAAAAAGAGTATTGTGGCATAGGATTATCTGATTTAGGAATTGGGAGTAGAGTGGACAGTGACACTAAGAGTCACAAATATGACTCACTAAACAGTGTGCTTGAGTCAGACTCTAATGGTGAAATTTTCCTGAATTCAACAGTACTGCTGATATGGTTAACCCTAGATTTCAAACTGGTTTAGTGTTTGCTGATAAAAAAATTTTAAAAGAAGCCATTAGTCAATATGAAAGGATGAATAAGTACAGTGTTAAATTCAAGAAGAATGATAAAAGAAGACTAGTGGTAGCATGTAAACAAGGGTGTCCATGGACACTAAGGGCTTCACCAAAGAATCCAAGTGACCCATTAGACACATCATGGCAAATTAAGACATATGTTTCTCAACATAGATGTGCTAGAGACCTTAAGAATAAGCATGTGACATCTAAATGGATTGCAAGGGAGTACTTTTATAAATTTTTGGCATATTGCAATTATCCACCCACATATTTAATGAAAGATGTCTACAAGGACCACATTGCTCATGTGTCTCTCACTAAATGTCAAAAGGCTAGAGATTATGCCCTTGAACAAATAATGGGAAGTCAAAAGCAACAATATGTGAAGATATATGACTATCTTGCTAAGCTAAGGCATACTAATAGAGGGACCACTACCATTTTCTATTTAAATGAAGGTATTTTTCAGAGGATGTATGTTTGCATGCAAGCATGCAAAGATGGATTTAAAGCTAGCTGCAGACCAATAATTAGTCTTGATGGATGTCACTTAAAGGGGTATTATGGTGGGCATATATTGGCAGCAGTTGGAATAGATGCTGATGACTGCATATATCTCATTGCATATACATGTGTTGAAAGTGAGTGTGGTGAATCCTGGGAATGGTTCCTGGACATTTTAAAGAATGATTTGGATATTGTCAACTCTTATCACATCTCTTTCATGTTTGACAGACAAAAAGTACATATTTTACTTAATATTTTTAAAAATTGTATTTCTTATTTGCATACTTTTATGACTAACAAACAAATATTTTGTATGTTTGCAGGGACTTGTGGATGCCATTGCAGAACTATTTTCACATTCTCAACACAGAACATGTGTTAGACATTTATACACAAATTTCAAGTCAGAAGATTTCAACAAGGGAAAACATCTGAAGGATCTTTTCTGGAAAGTTGCAAGGTTAACCACTATTAAAGATTTCAAAGACACATTGGAAGAAATCAAATTTGTCTCATCGAAGTCTTATGATTGGTTAGTCAAGATCAATCCTGACCAATGGTGTAAAGCTTATTTCACAAGCAGAAACCAAAGACATATTAAACAATCTTTGTGAATGTTTTAACAAGGTATATATTGTTTACTAAATAGTGTGCATAATTTGCAATCAATATGTGAGATTACTAACATTTTATATCTCTTTTTGAAGTTTATACTAGAAGCAAGAGACAAGCCTATCCTTACCATGATGGAAATCATAAGGACTAAGATCATGCAAAAGATCACCAAAAAACAATCAACAATTGAGTAATATGTTGGGTCTCTTTGTCCCAAAATTCAGAAGAAGCTAGACCTTATGATTGAACTTTCCAATAGGTAAATCAAAATTATTTTTAATTTTAATCTTCAAAATTATTTTCAACTTTAATCTTCTAAAATTGTTTTCAATTTCAATTTGTAACATAGGTGTTGGCCTAGAAATGCTGGTGGCCAACAATACCAAGTTGAATGTGGATATGGTAACCAACATGTTGTGAACATGCATGCATTTACTTGTACATGTAGGAGATGGAAGTTAAATAGTATCCCATGCAATCATGCTGTGTCAGTAATGCTGATGACTAATGTTAAGCCTGAATTATTGTTGATGAATGCTACAACAAGACAACACAAGACATAATCTATTCAAACTTCATCAACCCAATTAGAGGACCAAATTAGTGGACTCCTCAAGAAGGGTGTTTACCTATATTGCCCCCACCATTGAGAAGGCCGCCTGGAAGACCTCATAAATCTAGAAAAAAGAAGCTGATGAACCTGCCACTACTTCTAGAAATTTGAGTCAAAAATATGTGAAATTAAAGTGTACTAAATGTGTCAAACCTGGTCATAACATGAAGACTTGCAAGGGAGAAGTGGGTGGGAATAAAAGAAATGCTCTAAGGGTAATATAATTTGCAACTTATTAGTTAGGTTATGCATTATTTTTGTTTTATTCATAACTGATCCATTACTATTTTATAGGTTCGCACAACAAGGAAACAACCTCCATCTGCCCGACCTTCAACTGATCAACCCCCAACTCAACAATCTTAAACAGCAACCCAACAGCCTAGAACTAGACCTATCCCACAACCATATCAACCAAGGAAGAAGCTACCTATAAAGAGGAAGGAACCTGTAGCCCAACAAAATTCAAGAAAAAATCAACCAAGACAGTCAAATGTGTTCACTATTATATGGATGCCAACCAACACTCAAGATTGCACTAGTACAACCTCAAGCACAACCACAAGCAATGTTACAAACACTAGGATGGACTACTGCCATGGAATTGTCTTTTAACTTTATGTTTCCAGTAAATGCATAGGGTGTTTAACTATGAAAAATCAAATAAATTCTAGTGGCCAACTTAATCTTTTTGTATTGGAACAAGACTCTTTTGTATTGGCAACAAAAACTCTTTTGTATTGGCACATCTCATTTTGTATAAACATTAATGCTTTATTACTTTTTACAAGCATTACATGGAAATAAAGTAGACCTTAATCTCAACTGGAAATTCAGTTGCTATTGTATGTTTAGTTGTAAATTGTATCCAAATGCAAATACAAAAATTATCATGATACCAAACTGAAATTACATTACTTTAATAGTTCCATTACAAAAGCAATTACATTAAGTTTTCCCACAAGATTTTTGACTTCTAAAACCCTTAATTCCCATAAACCTATAGAAAATCCCCAAATTATAAAATCCTAAACTAAAAAGATGAAGTCAAAATCCAGAAACCTAATTAAAACCTAAACCCTAAACCAAAATATCAGCACATATATAGCCAAACAAGCAATTCAAAACATTCGTTCTTTCTTTCTCCCCTCTTTCATTTTTTCAGTTTTCTTCAACAATCCAACAAGAACAACCCTTTTTCTGGATCATACCAACGAAAAAATTACAACTACGACCAACACCATACTTGGAGCAGCCGAAAAATCTCCTACCCGGGTTACCATTAGTCCATGATGTTCTCAGAACAACATCCACTTCACAATCACATTTCAGAATCTTGCTTCTTGAGTCCATCTTTCAGATTTTCTTGTGTCTTTCCTCTGAGAAATATGAAGATGAAGTTTAGAAGAAGAAGAAGATGAGTTTGTGGCATTTGGTCCTCTGATTAAGGTGGCTTTGAAAGGAAATTTTATTATTTTTTTATTGACCTTTAATGACATTGAACAATGTGTAATAAAAAAATAATATAATTTAAACCCAGTCAGCACGTTAACGTCCAGCTAAGGCGTCCGTCAATTTTTTAACGGAATGAGACCAGTTTGTATGTAAAGATTAGTCAAGGGACCCGTTTGTAACTTTTAATAGTAAGGGTACGCAAAAAATAATTGGAGTATAATCGGGGGACCATTTATATAGTTTACCCTTATTTTTTTTAGTTATTTATACCTCCCGCTTTTAACAAACAAAATAATAATTTTTTTATTTTATTTTATTTTATTTTATTTTTAATTTTTTGAAGGAAACATAAGAATAATTGGAAAAGGAACAGAGCCGTCTAAATGCAACGATCCTCATCGTAGACGTAGCGTGCATCCTTTTTTTCTTGTAAGTTCTGACTTTTGAAAGCTCTCCGATCACCGGATAAATGATTCCGGTGACAGGTACACATACAAAACTCATCTAGCTTCCGTTGATTCACGCCTTTGAATTCATGGATTCACAACAACTCCCCGATAATTGTAACAAGTGTTTCCTCTACATGTTACTTCGAATTGCTTTTGCCCTTCTTTTCCCCATCTTCGCTTTCTTTTCCTTATCATTTCTAGTCGGCGTCCTTGCCATTTTCATGGGGGAACTATCAATTTCAGATCCGATTTTCATGCCCACACAGTGCAAGATAGTCTCAAGCAGTAAATTTCTCTCCATTTCTCTTGCTGATCAAACGTTGGCATTTCCTTCTATAACAATTTGTGTATGTTTTTATTATTATTTATTTAATTTTAGCAAAATTTTCTGGTATAGCTAGCAGATTCGCTTATGATATCGTTATTTAATGTGTATTTTCAATTATGGATTACCCCTTGTAATATCTAGGCAATGCAAGCTTGCTTCTTATGCTATATTCTTTCCTTGGAAATTTGAAATCAGGTGTGGATATTAGGTCGTCGAAGGTTTGTGAGCTTGGATTATTGAATTATAAAGCAAAACATGTATTTTATCATTCCGAAAACAACAAATTTAAATGTCGACATGATTACTACTGGAGTTCAGTGTTCAAGGTAAGAATATCTTATCTGATTTAAGTCATGAGCTCCTCTTTAGTATTAATTTTGGAAACTATGGATTTTCTTTAGCTTTGGCAAATATGCATTGTCGTCTTCATTTTTTCAATGATTATAGATTAGATGGTTTTTGAATTTGCATTTCCATTTCAATGTTTTCCAATGATGATATTTGAATTGGTTTTTAGATTTGCCAATTCTTGGTATGCTAACTAATTAGTTTATGATATTATAGATACTATGTCCTTTTACATAGTTTCTGCTTAACAATGGCAGGTAGAGTACAGAGACCATTCTTTAGGTCTGATGCAATTTGCCCTAACAGAGGCACCGAATGAAGCCCTTCCGCTAAGTTGCAGGCCTAACTTTGGTGCTGTTTGGATGACCAAAGATAAGTTCAAGGTAGTGTTTTTTAAGTTTCTATTGTTACTCATGATGATGTACAGACCTGATTCTTCCTTTTAAAGTGCAAGTTTATATAATTGAATCTGTCCTCCTTTTCAGGTAAATGAAACCTATGACTGCTGGTACATATCAGGTATTCCCACAGTAAAGTTGTATAATGATAGTTTTTTCAGCTGCCAAGCTAAAGATCCATCTTTAATCGAGATGATGAAGCGGTACTTTATTATGTGAGTGTAACAAGTTATTTTTTTCCCATTTAAAATTTATTTTCTATAGTTGCTGGAAGTTGTTTTCAGTGTGTGTTTTTCCCAATAATGTCCTTACTCTGTTGTTAATTAGGTTGGGATTAAATAGGACCCTTGGATTTATTTGTATTCTGCTACATTTTGGTGAACTTAGGTTTCTAGTTAGCTTTTATACTCTTCGAATTACCAATGAGGTTCATTTTGTTCCAAACATGTTTGGTTAAAAGCTTACATTATTAAGAGTAAAATGGCTTTCCTCTGTAAATTTTGAGGGTATGGTAATTAGAATCGTATAGAAATTTCTTTTCTGGTAATCTATGCATATAGGAATGTTTGTCTTAGATTGTTTTGAGCAGTATTTTGCTAGCAGAACAGCAGCATAGTCCTTTCCAAATTTTGGAAAGAATGAAAGTACACTTGAGAAGCCTAAGAAGGTAATGAAGTCTACTGAAAGGGAGAAAGAGGTTAGGGGGATCTAGTGAAGCGGATGGGAAAGCTGAACTAAGAGGGGATAATTTTTGTAGCATTAGACTGCAGTCAACATTTTGCTGAGAATGATGCAAAAACTTTTATGCCTTCTTTTCCGTTATTAATTTAGTGTTAAGTAACCGCATTTGATCATTCCTTTTCCTGTTCTTAGTCGCAAAATGGTTGAGTGGGATATTTTTTTTTGATTAATTAGAGAGATATTTGCATTCACAAGGCAATGGCCGGGATTCGAACCCATACAAGATGGGACCACATGCATCCTTGACCTGGCCAATTAGTGGATCTCTGAGTGGGACATTTTAAATGAGTCTGTTTTGATATTTCACGTGTTCATTAATGCTATTTTCGTCAATTTAATTATTGGTTGTTATGATGCCAACAGATCCACAAAGATTCTACAGTCTTGGTTTTCCGACGAGGGGAACACCAGATATTTGGGGCAGGAAATCAAAGCTGGTATCGTCACTGGATTTTTAATATCTATAATCACTATCAGCTTCATTAAACTCTTAAAACATATGAAGTCTTGGTTGCCTCATGCCATTAACAAAGTCCATATAAAGCGTGTCTGTTTTCTGTCGGTGTACTTTTCTGTCATGGGTTGGCTGGCATCCCACTATTGGAGGAGCCTCAGTATTCATTTTATTAAAGCTTTTAACTATTAGGCGGCACTCGTTTTTCAATGTGCTGTTTGCTATTTCCCCCTGGGAGTTGGTTTGCAATGACTCATGTTCCTTTCCTTGAGGAAAGATACAAGTTTGAGTGGTTACCTGATGTGTTGGGACAACAGTTAGATATAGCTTATCAAGATTACAAGGAGCAGAGAGAGATGAAATGGCCGTACTCGTATTCTGATGTATAATATGTATCACTATAGCGGAAAGATTCCCGAGTTTCACAGTGCATGTTCTATTTCTATGCCTCGAGTGTTCTGTATGGAACAGGATTATGAGCAAAATCCTTATATTTTTTGGTTGGTCGAGGGTGATCATTGGAGGTAGTAGCAAATTATGTAACGTATTAGGCGTTTCAAGCTAAAATCTGAAACTATGCTTGTTACTTTATTTCAGCGCCCAGGGCTTTACTTCAGCAAACCATTGCCATTTTGTTGGACTGGACGGGTATATTTTTCAAATTAACATGAACATAATCTCGACATAATTGGGCAGTGTAGTAAAAGACTTGATATTAAATCTTCAGTTAAAATCGTTTCGAAGAACGTTATATATTATTATATACAATTTATGATTATTTAGAAAGATAGCAGTTACGGAAGACATACACGTTAGGGAAGATATTATAATATAAAGTGAAATAATACTAAATATATATACAAAGATAGCAGTTACGGAAGATATGGACGTTATTCTGAATTTGATTTATAAATTGGTACAACTTAATTTATTTGCTTATAAATCAAATAAAGTCAGCTTCTTTTTTTTATGAGATTCATGCACAATATTAATAAATTTTATGATTATTCAGATTTGACCACATGCAGAACGCTTTCTAAACTTAAATTTATCAAAAGATTTATGTTAAATGATTAATTATATTGTTAAATTTTCAAGAGTTGTTTAGTTAAATGAATACAAAAACCTTGTGCAATGTAATGACGGTGTCAAACCAAATTTGAACAAAAACAATAAAGTGAAAATATTGATGGTTAACAGTTTTTTGGCCCAATTTCATAATTTTTGTGTGAATCTAGCAGTTACCGTCTCGGTTATGTTGAAGGAAGGGAGAAGAAGAAACTGTCACCTTACCCTTCCAATCATGTACAGTTCCACCCTGGTGTAAACTTCCAATTCCATGTTAACCTCTCAATTGAAAACAAACTAATTTGGTTGAGTTTCAATTTTAGCTGCTCAACTTGTTATGGATTTTGGTAATTCTTCTTGTTTCTTCAACTTAAATCACTCTTCATTTGGTTCATCTTGTTATTCTGTTTGCTTTAATTCCATTTCGTGTTTCGGAATCATGGAACCTTCTTCTTCTTCTTCTTCTTCTTCCCAATTCACTGCTGCCCCGTCTCCCTTTAGAGAATACGCTTGATTCTCTTCCATTTTGCGTTTCTCTCTGTTTTTTCTTTTCTTTTCTCGCTTTAGTGATAGAGAATTTTAGTTGTATTCTTCAGCTTTGCTCATAACAATGCCGTGCACAGTATGTTGCGTGCCCGCGGCATCTATGGTTTCTCAAACATTTGCAAATCACTGCTTTATCAGGTATTTCTTTCAACGTATTTCTTTCAACTTGTTTTTTTTTTTTTTTTTTTGCTTTATTAGGAAATTCCTTGATCATTGAACCTTTCTCTATACCT